>CM061747.1:30260289-30715289 GCA_030979885.1 Lolium multiflorum | reverse complement strand
ATCATAAAGCAAAGACTTTTCATGAATAGTACTTCAAGACAAGCATCAATAAGTCTTGCATAAGAGTTAACTCATAAAGCAATAAATCAAATTAAAGGTATTGAAGCAACACAAAGGAAGATTAAGTTTCAGCGGTTGCTTTCAACTTATAACATGTATATCTCATGGATATTGTAAACATAAAGTAATATAACAAGTGCAATATGCAAGTATGTAGGAATCAATGCACAGTTCACACAAGTGTTTGCTTCTTAAGGTGGAGGGAGATAGGTAAACTGACTCAACAATAAAAGTAAAAGAATGGTCCTTCAAAGAGGAAAGCATCGATTGCTATATTTGTGCTAGAGCTTTTATTTTGAAAACATGAAACAATTTTGTCAACGGTAGTAATAAAGCATATGAGTTATGTAAATTATATCTTACAAGTTGCAAGCCTCATGCATAGTATACTAATAGTGCCCGCACCTTGTCCTACTTAGCTTGGACTACCGGATCTTTGCAATGCCATGTTTCAACCAAGTGTCACAAAGGGGTACCTCCATGCCGCCTGTACAAAGATCTAAGGAGAAAGCTCGCATTTTGGATTTCTCGCTTTTGATTATTCTCAACTTAGACATCCATACCGGGACAACATGGACAACAGATAATGGACTCCTCTTTAATGCATAAGCATGTAGCAATAATTATTATTCTCATATGAGATTGAGGATATATGTCCAAAACTGAAACTTCAACCATGATTCATGGCTTTAGTTAGCGGCCCAATATTCTTCTCTAAAAATTTGCATGCTCCAACCATTAAGGTGGTAGATCCTTCAGACAAGACGGACATGCATAGCAACTCACATGATATTCAACAAAGAATAGTTGATGGCGTTCCCCAGAAGCATGGTTATCGCACAACAAGCAACTTAATAAAAGATAAAGTGCATAAGTACATATTCAATACTACGATAGTTTTTAAGGCTATTTTGTCCCATGAGCTATATATTGCAAAGGTAAATGATGGAATTTTAAAGGTAGCACTCAAGCAATTTACTTTGGAATGGCGGAGAAATACCATGTAGTAGGTAGGTATGGTGGACACAAATGGCATAGTAATTGGCTCAAGGATTTTGGATGCATGAGAAGTATTCCCTCTCGATACAAGGTTTAGGCTAGCAAGGTTATTTGAAGCAAACTCAAGGATGAACGGTGCAGCAAAACTCACATAAAAGACATATTGTAAAAATTATAAGACTCTACACCGTCTTCCTTGTTGTTCAAAACTCAATACTAGATATTATCTAGACCTTAGAGAGACCAAATATGCAAATCAAATTTTAGCAAGCTCTATGTATTTCTTCATTAATAGGTGCAAAGTATATGATGCAAGAGCTTAAACATGAGCACAACAATTGCCAAGTATCACATTATCCAAGACATTTTAGAATTACTACATGTAGCATTTTCCAATTCCAACCGTATAACAATTTAACGAAGAAGAAACTTCGCCTTGAACATTATGAGTAAAGCCTAAGGACATATTTGTCCATATGCAACAGCGGAGCGTGTCTCTCTCCACCAAAGTGAATGCTAGGATCCATTTTATTCAAACAAAAACAAAAACAAAAACAAACCGATGCTCCAAGCAAAGAACACAAGATGTGACTGAATAAAAATATAGTTTCAGGAGGAACCCGATGATGTTGTCGATGAAGAAGGGGATGCCTTGGGCATCCCCAAGCTTAGACGCTTGAGTCTTCTTAGAATATGCAGGGGTGAACCACGGGGCATCCCCAAGCTTAGAGCTTTCACTCCTCTTGATCATAGTATATCATACTCCTCTCTTGACCCTTGAAAACTTCCTTCACACCAAACTTCAAACAAACTCATTAGAGGGTTAGTGCACAATTAATAATTCACATATTCAGAGGTGACACAAACATTCTTTACACTTCTGGACATTGCATAAAGCTACTGGACATTAATGGATCAAAGAAATTCATCCAATATAGCAAAAGAGGCAATGCGAAATAAAAGGCAGAATCTGTCAAAAACAGAACAGTTCGTAAAGACGAATTTTAAAATGGCACCAGACTTGCTCAAATGGAAAAACTCAGAACTAATGGAAGTTGCGTACATATCTGAGGATCACGCTCGTAAATTGGCAGATTTTTTCGAATTTTCTACAGAGACTTGTTCCCAGATTCGTGACAGACAGCAATGCTGTTTCTGCGCAGCGATCCCAAATATAACATCAACTATAACATAGAAACTTTACTTGGCACAAAAACATGATAAGGAGAGGTTGCTACAGTAGTAAACAACTTCCAAGACTCAAATATAAAACAAATTACTGTAGTAAAAAAAACATGGGTTGTCTCCCATAAGCGCTTTTCTTTAACGCCTTTCAGCTAGGCGCAGAAAGTGCAAATCAAGTAACATCGAGAGTAGAAGCATCAACATCATAACTTGTTCTAATAATAGAATCAAAAGGCAACTTCATTCTCTTTCTAGGGAAGTGTTCCATACCTTTCTTGAGAGGAAATTGATATTTAATATTACCTTCCCTCATATCAATAACAGCACCAACGGTTCGAAGAAAAGGTCTTCCCAACACAATAGGACAAGATGCATTGCATTCGATATCCAAGACAACAAAATCAACGGGGACAAGGTTATTGTTAACCATAATGCGCACATTATCAATCCTCCCCAAAGGTTTCTTTTTAACATTATCGGCAAGATTAACATCCAAATAACAATTCTTCAATGGTGGCAAGTCAAGCATATCATAAATATTTTTAGGCATAACAGAAATACTTGCACCAAGATCACATAAAGCATTACATTCAAAGTCATTGAATTTCATTTTAATGATGGGCTCCCAACCATCTTCTAACTTTCTAGGAATAGAAGTTTCAAATTTTAGTTTCTCTTCTCTAGCTTTTATGAGAGCATTTGTAATATGTTTTGTAAAGGCTAAATTTATAGCACTAGCATTAGGACTTTTAGCAAGTTTTTGTAAGAACTTTATAACTTCAGAGATGTGGAAATCATCAAAATCTAAATCATTATGAGCTACAGCAATGGGATCATTGTTTCCAAGGTTGGAAAAATTTCAGCAGTTTATCACAAGCAATTTCAGCTTTTAGCAATTTCAGCAGTTTTGTACGCTTTGCACTAGGAGTAGAAACATTGCCAGCACCAATTATCTTACCATTGATAGTAGGAGGTGCAGCAACATGTGAAGAATTAACATTACTAGTGGTGGTAATAGTCCAAACTTTAGCTACATTATTCTCTTTAGCTAGTTTTTCATTTTCTTCTCTATCCCACCTAGCACGCAATTCAGCCATTAATCTTATATTCTCATTAATTCTAACTTGGATGGCATTTGCTGTAGTAGTAATCTTATTATCAATATCATTATTAGGCATAACTTTCAATTTTAAAAGATTAACATCAGAGGCAAGTCTAGCAACTCTAGAAGCAATAATATCAATTTTATTAAGCTTTTCCTCAACAGATTTGTTAAAAGCAGTTTGTGTACTAATAAATTCTTTAAGCATAGCTTCAAGACCAGAGGGTACACTCCTATTATTGTTGTAATAATTCCCATAAGAATTACCATAATCATTACCATTAGCATAAGGATATGGCCTATAGTTATTACCAGAGTTGTTCCTATAAGCATTGTTGTTGAAATTATTATTTTTAATGAAATTCACATCAACATTTTCTTCTTGAGCAACCAATGAAGCTAAAGGAACATTATTTGGATCAACATTAGATCTACCATTCACAAGCATAGACATAATCACATCAATCTTATCACTCAAGGAAGAGGTTTCTTCAACATTTACCTTCTTACCTTGTGGAGCTCTTTCAGTGTGCCATTCAGAGTAATTTATCATCATATCATCAAGAAGTTTTGTAGCCGCCCCTAAAGTGATGGACATAAAGGTACCTCCAGCAGCTGAATCCAATAAATTCAAGAAAAATTTAGTCTTGCATAGAAGGTTTGGATGATCATCCAAGTAGTCAGTCCATGGGTTGGGCAATTCTTTACCAAAGTTTTCATTCTCTCCCATGCTTGAGCAACATGTTCAGTATCTAATTGCTTAAAATTCATTATGCTACTTCTCAAAGATATAATTTTAGCGGGAGGATAATATCTACCAATAAAAGCATCTTTACACTTAGTCCATGAATCAATACTATTCTTAGGCAAAGATAGCAACCAATCTTTAGCTCTTCCTCTTAATGAGAAAGGAAACACTTTCAATTTAATAATATCACCATCTACATCCTTATACTTTTGCATTTCACAAAGTTCAACAAAATTATTAAGATGGGCAGCATCATCAGAACTAACACCAGAAAATTGATCTCTCATAACAGGTTCAGTAAAGCAGGTTTAATTTCAAAGAATTTCTGCTGTAGTAGCAGGTGGAGCAATAGGTGTGCATAGGAAATCATTATTATTTGCGTTTGTGAAGTCACACAACTTAGTATTTTCAGGGGTATTCATTTTAGCAACAGTAAATAAAGCAAACTAGATAAAGTAAATGCAAGTAACTATTTTTTTTGTGTTTTTGATATAGAGAGCAAGACAGTAAATAAAGTAAAACTAGCAACTAATTTTTTTGTGTTTTGTTTAGGTGCAGCAAACAAAGTAGTAAATAAAATAAAGCAAGACAAAAACAAAGTAAAGAGATTGAGAAGTGGAGACTCCCCTTGCAGCGTGTCTTGATCTCCCGGCAACGGCGCCGAAAAAGTGCTTGATGCGCGTAGATGTACACGTCCGTTGGGAACCCCAAGAGGAAGGTATGATGCGCACGTGGCAAGTTTTCCCTCGAAAGAAACCAAGGTTTAATCGAACCGTGGGAGCCAAGAAGCACGTTGAAGGTTGATGGTGGCGAAATGTGATGCGGCGCAACAACGGGGATTCCGGCGCCAACGTGGAACCTGCACAACAAAACCAAAGTACTTTGCCCCAACGAAGCAGTGAGGTTGTCAATCTCACCGTCTTGCTGTAACAAAGGATTAACCGTATTGTGTGGAAGATGATTGTTTGCAAGAAAACAGTAAAACAAGTATTGCAGTAGATTGTATGCGATGTAAAGAATAGGACCGGGGTCCACAGTTCACTAGAGGTGTCTCTCCGTAAGATAAAAGCATGTTGGGTGAACAAATTACAGTCGGGCAATTGACAAATAGAGAAGGGCATGACAATGCATACACATGATATGATAAATATAGTGAGATTTAATCCGGGCATTACGACAAAGTACATAGACCGCCATCCAATGCATCTATGCCTAAAAAGTCCACCTTCGGTTATCATCCGAACCCCATTCGGTATTAAGTTGCAAAGCAGACAATTGCATTAAGTATGGTGCGTAATGTAATCGACAACTACATCCTTAGACATAGAATCAATGTTTTATCCCTAGTGGCAACAGCACATCACAACCTTAGAACTTCTGTCCCAGGTGTCAATGAAGGCATGAACCCACTATCGAGCATAAATACTCCCTCTTGGAGTTAAGAGCAAAAACTTGGCTAGAGCCTCTACTAATAACGGAGAGCATGCAAGATCATAAACAACACATAAACAATAGATTGATAATCACCATAACATAGTATTCTCTATCCATCGGATCCCGACAAACACAACATGTAGTATTACAGATAGATGATCTTGATCATGTTAGGCAGCTCACAAGATCCAACAATGAAGCACAATTAGGAGAAGACGACCATCTAGCTACTGCTATGGACCCATAGTCCAGGGGTGAACTACTCACTCATCACTCCGGAGACGATCATGGCGATGAAGAGTCCTCCGGAGATGAATCCCCTCTCCGGCGGTGCGGGGCGATCTCTGAATCCCCGAGGTGGGATTACGCGGCGGCGTCTCTGGAAGGTTTTCCGTATCGTGGCTCTCGGTCGGGTTTTCGCGACGGAGGCTTTAAGTAGGCGGAAGGGCAGGTCAAGAGGCGGCACGAGGGCCCACACCCGGCGCGCCGGGGCCTGGCCGCGCCCTGTCATCGGCCACCTCGTGGCCCCACTTCGACTCTCCTTCGGTCTTCTGGAAGCTTCGTGCAAAAATAGGACCCGGGCGTTGATTTCGTCCAATTCCAAGAATATTTCGTTACTAGGATTTCTGAAACCAAAAACAGAAACAACGGCTCTTCGGCATCTTGTTAATAGGTTAGTTCAGAAAATGCGTAAATACGACATATAATGTGCATAAAACATGTAGGTATCATCAATAAAGTAGCATGGAACATAAGAAATTATCGATACGTTGGAGACGTATCGTAACCCACACTAAACTGGACAAGTCATCATGATCAATAAGTGTGCGTTTGCGCAGACTCATTTTACCGATGAAGGACATTGATGTCATTCTTGGTATGAACTGGTTAGAGGAAAATGGGCTTATAGATTGTACCCATAAAACAGTATCTTTGAAAAGCCCGGGTGGAGATAGAATCATTTACCAATGAGATAAGCATACTCTGATTGAAGTAGAGTTGAAGCTGAACAGTATGAAGGAAGTGAAACTCGAGGACATTCCAGTGGTCAATGAATTCCAAGATGTATTCCCTAAGGAATTACCTGGAATGCCACCAGATAGGGAGATAGAATTTACTATCGACCTAATTCCAGGAACAACACCCATTGCTAAAGCACCATACAAGATGGGGCCTAAAGAGTTGAAAGAACTCAAGGAACAATTGGATGATCTGGAACAAAAAGGATTCATACAGGAGAGTATCTCACCATGGGGATCACCTGTGATCTTTGTGGATAAAAGAGATGGAGGAAGACGGATGTGCGGGGACTATAGGAACCTGAATAATGTTACCATCAAGAACAAGTACCCACTTCCTAGAATCCAAGATCTTTTTGATCAAGTTAGAGGCGTGGGAGTCTTTTCCAAGATTGATCTAAGATCCGGTTATCACCAGATAAAGATCAAGAAGGAAGACGTTCTGAAAACAGCCTTTGTCTCGAGGTACGGACATCATGAGTATCTCGTAGTACCTTTTGGATTAACCAATGCCCCAGCAATATTCATGAATCTCATGAATAAAATCTTCATGCCATGTCTTGACAAGTTTGTCATTGTATTCATCGATGATATCTTGATCTATTCCAAGGACAAAGCTGAAGATGCTGAACATCTTAGGGTAGTGTTGCAAACACTAAGGGAACATCAACTGTACGCCAAGTTCAGTAAGTGTGAGTTTTGGCTTGATCAAGTAGAATTTCTTGGTCATGTCATTAGTAAGGATGGGATAGCAGTAAACCCAAGCAAAGTAGCCTCAGTTTTGGACTGGGAAGCACCCAAGAATGTCAAGGAAATCCGAGGATTCTTGGGAATGGCAGGATACTACCGGAGATTCATAGAAGGATTCTCCAAGATAGCAGGACCAATGACCAAACTATTAAGGAAGAACACACCATTCGTGTGGTCTGATGAGTGTGAGAAGAGTTTTCAGACTCTGAAAGAAAAACTCACCATAGCACCGGTGTTAGCAGTTCCAGAAGATGGCAAGGATTACACCGTGTACTGTGACGCATCCAAACATGGATTGGGATGTGTACTCATGCAAGACCGGAAAGTAATATCTTATGGATCGAGGCAACTGAGACCTCATGAAGTAAACTATCCAACTCATGATTTAGAGTTAGCAGCAGTTGTTTTTGCACTCAAAACTTGGAGACATTTTCTCTATGGAGCCAAGTGTGAGCTCTATACGGATCATAAGAGTCTCAAGTACTTCTTCACTCAAAAGGAACTCAATATGAGGCAGAAAAGATGGCTTGAATTGATCAAGGACTATGATTTGACCATCAATTATACTCCAGGAAAGGCTAATGTTGTAGCAGATGCCTTAAGCAGGAAGAGTACTGGCGGAATAGAACCAGAAATTTCACCGGAGTTGAAGAAGGAAATAAGCCAAGCTCAAATACAACTTTGGGAGAAAGAAGCTCACGAAGGACTATCAGCTTTGCAAGTAGCCGATGAAATGAATGTCAACCTCAAGAATGAGATAATCATGGGTCAATTAGATGATCCATTCATCGTAGAGGAGATGAGGAGGATTGATGAAGGAAGACCATCAGAATTTCACCGTGGAGAGATGGGATCATTATGGTTCCAGAAGAGGATTTGTGTTCCGGATATTGCTGAGATCAAGGAAGTAATACTCCGGGAAGCCCATCAAACACCATACTCCATTCATCCGGGGAGTACAAAGATGTACATGGATCTAAAGGAGCTATTATGGTGGAACAACATGAAGAGAGAAATAGCACAGTATGTGGCAGAATGCCATACCTGCCAAAGAGTGAAGGCCGAACACCAGAGTCCGGCAGGAAAGTTACAACCTTTACCCATTCCAGAATGGAAATGGGAGGAGATAGTAATGGATTTCATCACCGGACTACCCATGACCAATAAAAAGAAGGACATGATATGGGTAATCGTGGACCGGTTGATGAAAAGTGCACACTTTTTAGCAGTAAACCAGCAAGATAAAGGAGAAAACTCATTGATCTTTACATCAAAGAGATCGTGAGTAAACATGGAGTGCCCAAGAAGATCGTGTCAGATCGAGGATCAGTGTTCACATCAGCATTCTAGAAGCAACTACATGAAGCTTTAGGATCCCAGCTAGATTAGAGCACCGCCTATCATCCTCAGACAGGTGGACAAACAGAAAGAACAAACCAGATACTAGAGGACATGCTTAGGGCTTGTGCCCTAGACTTCGGAGGATCATGGGAAGAACACTTACCATTAGCAGAGTTCTCATACAACAACAGCTATCAAAGCAGTATCAAGATGGCACCATTCGAAGCTGTATGGAAGAAAGTGTAGATCACCGATATGTTGGTATGAAGCTGGATCAAGCAAAGAGTTCAACCCAGATTATGTCAAGGAAAAGCAACACATCATTGACATCATAAGAGATAGAGTGAAGATAGCCCAAAGTCGACAGAAGAGCTATGCAGACCAAAAGAGAAGGACTTGGGAGCCACAAGTTGGAGATATGGTATATCTTAAGGTGAGCCCGATGAAAGGTCTTCAGAGATTCGGAGTAAAGGGAAAGTTGAGCCCTAGATACATCGGACCTTTCAAGATCCTGAGTCAGAACCGAGGTTTAGCCTTTGAATTGGATCTACCGGGAAGGCTAGCTCAAGTTCACAATGTATTCCATGTGTCACAACTCAAAATGCTTAAAGATGAGCCAGTATCACATGCCGAGCTCGAGTTACAACCAGATCTGACTTACATCGAGAAAGCAAAGATTCTCGAGAGAGCGGAAACAACTCAAATAAAGCCATAAAGTACTGCAAGATACAATGGAAGCATCACCCGAGGGAAGCCACCTGGGAAAAGGAAGAAGACATGAGGAAAACATACCCCGAGTTGTTCGTATTACAACCACAACCGGGACGAAGTTTTCTTTGGGAAAAGCGTAATGTCCCAGGTTTAGAGACGATTGAGGGGTAGATTTTAGAAAGGGATGTGCATTGCATAGCAAATTCTGGGGAAATTTCGCGCTTTTAAACAAAAACTGCATTGTAGGGGAGCAAGTTTCTCTCTCGACACCTTACAGGGTTAGGGTTTCGAGAGTGCGACAAACTTGTATCTCACCTAACTAGATTAGGGTTTTGAGAAGAGAGGGAGAGTTTGCATCACCAATTTAAGTTGCATGAATGAATTCTAAGTTAAGATGTATGGTTAAGTTCAAACCAAATTTGAATTTGGATTTCAAATTCAAACCTAAAACAAATATCTCATTATTTAATTGAAAGGAAATTCACTAAGTAAATAATTAAAATACAAATTATAAATAATGCACATAATAAATAAAGCTCATTAGAGAAAACCTTGAGCTTTATTGATCATCACACAATATACAATGTCTTTACAATATTCATAATGGAAATAAATGAATATTACAACACATTACAAGAATTGATAAAATAGAAAAAGAAAAGGAAAATTACAAGTAAATGAAATATATCCTAAACTACAATGTGATCATTAACTTGGTGATCTTCATGTCCTTTTGATCATCATCTTGAAATCTGCACATAAACACAAAGAAAGGAAATCAAGTGTTATGCCAAGTGGCATAGCCACTTGGCAGGTTAGCAAAGAATTCAAATAGAGAAGATATGCATCAGGATCAGCCGAGCTGATCCTCTCCAAGTCTTGGTACACCACACCAGGCCACACACACACACACACAGGCAGCTACACTGCATGTGTGCATGCTCAACACCAAGGCATTGGGTGTGCATGCATCACAGCACACACACACACCAGCAGTGAGTCACAAACTGAGCCAGACCAAGCTGTCGACCAGGGGAGAAGAGGCCAACCATATATAAACCTTTCCAACAGTAAACCCTAACCATTGCATCGACAGCAGCCTCACAGTGTAAGTGCATCAAGAACACTTAGAACAGGAAGAACAGCAAAACACCAGAAATCATCCAGGGACAGTTTCACCAAGAACTGTCAACTGTGATCAAGCATAAGATGGAGTAGAGAAAGCTCAAGCTAGCCAGGAGGAGCAGGGCAAGCTTAAGTCATCAATCAGAAGCAAACCTCTACAACAACACCCAAATCCTAGGAGCTGGAGTGAGGTATACATATGATCATGAATAGACCAAATGGTTTTGTTCATAAATTGCACATGCATGATCTCCAGCACACCAAAAGGGTAGATACCCTATGTTTGTGTCATCATCTGGCTACTAAGCCATTTAGTGCAAGCAAATATGGTAAAGGCCATTAGGAAATCATCCTATGGGAACAGCAGCTATGTAAATTAATGCATAACTTAAGAAATCCAGCAACAGATGAAGATCCAGCTAGCCTAGCCCACACACTTAGCACCCACAGTTATCTGAGCCATCAGACATGATAGACTACCATGTGTCTATCTAGATTTATCAACACCAAAATCAACTGGCAACCAAAGATGGTCAGGCCAGTAAGCAATAATTCACCACAGCTAGCCACAGAGAAGGGGGAGCTTCCCTGACAGCACCAAGTGGCTGTCAAGGCCACCTCAACCCACAGCCAACACTTCCAGCCAGCACATCATCACCCAGAAGGGTTCAGAGTGGGCTAGGGTCCCCAACAATTGTTGGCATACCTCTAGCCCAAGCTAATCAAATTAATATGATCATCACTGTGACACAGTTCACATCATTTATCTGTTTAGACAATCCAAATTACACAGATAAATGAAATAGCCAAGATATATATATGCACAGAGCCTTGCAGATGATCCAAAGGATCATTACAAGCATCCATTGATGCTTGGACAAGCACCAGCACTCACAGGCTAAGCCTGTATGTAGCACAAACAACACTGGGGGAGCACAGAGTGAACCACAGTGAGGCACAGACAAGATAAAGCACTTTCTACAAGCAACTAGTGATCATGTGACCACCAGAAGCTTGCAGGAGCATGCTATAGTATGCTAAACCTCAATTATAGCACCAGCACATGTCAGACAAGTGAATTAGCCACAGAACAAGAGCAATGGTAAAGCAGATAATCATAAATATGACATATAATTGTATGCAGAAGCACACCATCAAGGGATGGTGTTGTTTAGCTCACAGGCATGCTCAAAGGAGCATGTCTATGTATTGTAGTACACTGAATAGCACCCAAAGGCACTGGCTCTTGCAATCTTGCAAGGATTGCACACTGCAATCAAGCCAGGGCAACAGATATGAACACACTTGAGTAATTAATAAGAATTGCATCAGGAACATAAGCACAGACAAGCACAAGCATGAATACAATGGCAGTGGCCATGGTAATAGCACAGCAGCAGTTGCATAGAAAGTAGAGTAGCAGTAGCTAGCATCCATGACAACAGCAAGGAGTCCAGCAGCATGCGCACAGCCACAGCAAGCATCGCAAACGCAGGCATAGCAACAACAGCTAGTAGAGCAGTAGCAGCAGCACGAGATGGCCTCTCCATGAGGAGGAGTAGCCGCATCTCAAGCTAGGAGGAGAAGAAATAGAACACGAAGAAGAAGAAGAGGTGGCGCACTTACCGTGGTCGAGTAGACAGGCGCGGCCATGGCAGCCACGGCGGCACACGCCGGAGCGCGGCGGCGCCAGGCCAAGCCAGGCCATGGCGGCACCGTGGCACCACCCGCACCACGGCGGCGAAGCCAGGGCGGAGACCAAGCACCAGGAGCGCCAGGAACGACGGGATCGAGCGGATCCCGTAACCCTAGCACCAGAGGGGGTCGAGGTAGAGCGCAGCTGGCCACCCGCGTCAGATCCACGCGGATAGGATTGACCGCCGTCGTGGGGCGCGTCGATTGCGCACCATGGCGGGGCCGGTCCGGCTCTCGCCGGAATCGGCGGCGACGGCGGAGGCGGACGCAGTAGAGCGGATTAGGGTTAGGGTTCGGACACGCGAGCGAGTGAGAGAGAGAGAATGGGGCTGGTCGAGCCAGACCGGTCCGGTCGATTCGACCTAACCCACTGGGTTGCACCGACAGGTGGGCCCAGGGGCAATTGTGTCTTTTCACAAATAAATCAAAAATGCTGAAACTTTAAAATTTCATAGGAAATTAATTATAGCTCTAAAAAAATAATTAAAAATATGAAAATATATCAGCATAAAATTCTCTACCTAAATAAAATATCAAAGGGAATTTTTGAAGACCATCAAGAATAAGTCTTAATATGATGATTTAAATAATTATTTAAATCACACATATTATTTTCAATAATGAAAATAAGTCCATTAATACCTTTGGACGATAAAAACACCTTGACAACATTTCAAGGTTGTATTTTACCCTAAATAAAGAGTATCCCTAAATTGTTCTTAGTATTAACCTTCTACATAAAAGAATAAACACCGGAAAAGGGGGGGAACAACCCTAAAAGCTGAATCATGCATAATTGCTTCTTTAACCATTGCCCTTATCGGACAATGATGCTATTTTTCAGCAACAGAGGACAAGGGTCAGTCCACACCATCAAACTGCAACACTTTGCAGTGTTCAGGCAAGTTCATCGCTTGCTCATGTCATTTGAGTACTTTTATCAAATTACTTACAAAGTACTATGTTTATCACTATTGCATAAAAATCAAAACCACTATTTTCATAACTATGAATATGACTATGTGGTGGGCAATGGAACCATGGGTTGTGTTGATATGGTGGAGGTTCCATTGCAAGGGTTTATATCCATCTAGGGTTAAACAACAAATGTCGTCCAGTGATTCTTGTGCCGTAATACCCGTGTTAACCATAAGATCTGGAATGGGACGGTATAGTCAATTGTGTTTCCACCTCTTGTACATCAACGGACGCGCTTTACCGTAGACACTTGTTATCCAAAGGTGCATTTGGTGGCTGGGGAAGCCTAAAGTCCCCACGGCATTGTCCGTAGACACTTGTATCCCGAGGAGCATTTGGTGGTGGGAAGCCTAAAGTCCCCACGGTATTGCGGTCTATGATGGGTTGCAGCTCGGCGTAGGAGTGTATGGTAGAGCCCTGCATTGTCGTCGTGGTCGGGGTCCACCCTGAAATATATGGGAATAATGGGACCGGCGTGGACCCAGGGTCGGGGTATGCAACAACGGGTGGGTGTGCGAGGTAGCGGAGGAACATGATTGACTATGACCTTATACCGGGCCTCACACCAAAGGAAGTGTGGACGGGAAAGCTGCCCGGTTGGCACCAAGGTTAAGATCTCTTATGGGTAAAGCAACACACCTCTGCAGAGTGTAATGAATTGTGACCAGTCACTCCTTGTTCGGGATTTGGAACTGAACAGGAAAGGAACTCCATGAAGTTCTAGGCAACCGGTGAAGGCTGACGGACATAGTTCTTCGAATAAAAACAACCTTTTGAAGAAATGATTACCAAAACCTGCATGGTATCAGACTTTCTGGTCTGGTGCCGTAGTTAGTGCATTAAACACCTCTTTCCTAATATGAACTTGTTGAGTACGCTCGTACTCATACCACTCTTAAATCCCTGCTTAGACTGTCTGAACCATCCGGAGGAGGACAACGACAACCTGAAGGAGCCGACATCATCGGCTATGAAGAACCAGACCTCTGGAGGTATTGAAGGCGTAGACTACCTCATAGTCTACGGAACCGGGAGGCTTCAGGAGGAGACCAAGCCTAGAAGTATCGAGTAGTAGTAGTAGTAGCCGAGCAGCCCGAACTCTTAATACTTAGCTGCTCGAGAGAATAAATGTTAAGTCTCGTGAAACTTCTATATTGTAAGCTAAGTTGGGTTCGCCTCGAACCCAGGAGTAAACCTCTTAGGACCCAAGAGGAGCTCCAAGATGATATGTATATATGGTTTGTAATAATGTATGAATGAGTTGTGGACCTGCTATGTTCTGTTGTACTACTCTGAGGGATGTAATATTTGCGGATTGGTACTTCGCGAATGTTATATCAACGACTGGCATACTACAACATGCAGTGGTATGCAGGGTCACCACAGATTAGTAGTAGAACTAGATGGAGGGATGTTCGGGCCAGTGTGGGATGGCGAGTTACCCAGGTTCACGTCCCCTCCATGGAGGATCGCTACATCATGGTAGAAATTCAGTATGATGGGTTACAAGTGTTCCGTGTTTGTAAACCCCCGACCTGTTTGTAAACGGCCGTTCAAGTTTGAACTTGGCTGGTTACACCGTGAGGGGTTTCATGAGATGGTTAAGACAGTTTGGGAGAGACCGGTCGGTGGTAGCACTCCAATTTTGAGATGGAATAATAAGACGCGGGCTATGCGCAAACATCTCTCTGGTTGGGCTACCCATATGGCTGGTATCTTTAAAAAAAAGGCTCGCTTATCAACTGTGATTGATGAGCTGGAGGCTTTGGCTGAGGTTAGACCGCTGACTATGCAAGAGATTGAACTTAAGATCAATCCTATGTGCAGACAGCGAGTCTCCTTAGGGAAGAGGAGCTCAAATGGTATCAGCGTTCCAAAGCTCAAGTCATACTGGAAGGAGATTCAAATACGCGATACTTCCATGGTGTAGCCAATGGGAGACATCCGAAAAAACGTATTCATTCTCTGGTACAAGATGAAGGGGTGATTGAAGGACATGAGAAACTCAAATCCTACATTACGAATTATTATAAAGGTCTGTTTGGTCCTCCGAAGGAAACTGGTTTTTCTTTAAACGAGGACTTAACGGACGACATACCCCAAGTTTCTATGGAGGAAAATGGTCTTCCGACCGCACCTTACTCAGAGGAAGAGGTTCAGAAGGCAATTTTCCAAATGGAACGTAATAAAGCACCGGGTCCAGATGGTTTCCCAGTTGAGGTTTACCAAACTTATTGGGATACTATTAAACCGGACCTTCTAGCTCTATTCAGTGAGTTGCACATGAGACAACTAGAATTATTTCGTCTAAGTTTTGGTGAAGTAATCTTGTTACCGAAAGTTAATGAGGCAGAAAGGATTAAACAATATAGACCCATCTGCCTTTTAAACGTAAGTTTCAAGATTTTCACGAAAGTGGCCACCATTAGACTTAATACGGTACCGGATCATGTTGTCCGTCCATCACAGACCACTTTCATGCAAGGAAGGAATATCCTAGATGGAGTTGTGGTTCTGCATGAGACAGTACATGAAATGCACACTAAGAAATTACATGGGGTTATTTTAAAATTAGATTTTGAAAAGGCCTACGATAAGGTCAAGTGGTCTTAGCTTCAGCAGACGCTTTGGATGAAAGGTTTTTCTCCTGAGTGGTGTGCTCTTATCAACGATTTTGTGTATGGAGGAAGTGTGGCAATCCGGGTTAATGATGACACCGAACACTATTTCCAGACATGAAAAGGGTTACGCTAAGGGGATCCGCTGTCTCCAATGTTATTTAACATTGTAGCGGATATGATGGCGATCCTGATAGAGAGGGCCAAGTCTGAAGGCCAAATTGAAGGGGTGATTCCACATCTGGTAGATGGTGGTTTATCTATCTTTCAATATGTCGATGATACAATTCTTCTTATGGATCATGATCTCAAAAAAGCTCGCAATCTAAAATTAATTTTGGCGGCTTTTGAGCAGTTATCGGGATTAAAAATCAATTTCCATAAAAGTGAGTTGTTTTGCTTCGGTGATGCCCAAAACGATACGACTTTATACGCAGAGTTGTTTGGTTGTGGGCAAGGCCAGTTTCCTATTCGCTATTTGGGTATTCCGATTCATTATCGAAGACTCACAATTGTTGAATGGAAAATTGTGGAAGAAAGACTACAAAAACGCCTTAGTAGTTGGAAGGGCAAATTGTTGTCACTGGGAGGAAGATTGGTACTAATTAATTCAGTACTGACAAACATGGTACTGTATATGTTATCATTCTTCCTCGTACCAAAAGGAATTCTGCATAAACTCGATTATTATCGATCCAGATTCTTTTGGCAAGGGGACAACGAGAAAAAAGAAATATCGATTGGTTAAATGGAGTATAGTTTGTAGTCCCAAAGAGCAAGAAGGGCTTGGAGTTCATGACCTGGAAGTCAAGAATTCAGCCTTTCTAGGTAAATGGTTGTTTAAGCTTCTTACCGAGGATGGGATATGGCAAACTATTCTGACGAGAAAGTATATGGGTTCGAAGATATTATCCCAAGTGGTTTGGAAACCAGGGGATTCACACTTCTGGTCTGGTCTCATGGCGGCAAAGAATATCTTTTTCCGCTATGATACTTTTTCGATTAAGAATGGGGCGCAAATACGGTTCTGGGAGGACACTTGGTTAGACAATGCACCCTTAAGTGAACATTATCATGCTTTGTATAGTATTGTCCGTCGCAAAAGTGATACCATTGCTACGGTAATGGCTACCTCACCTCCGAATGTGACGTTCAGACGAGTTTTACTTGGGCAAAGACTGTTAGCATGGAATGCCCTGATCCACCGGCTAGGAGATATACAACTATCACCAGAACCGGATGAATTCAGGTGGAATATTAATGCAGATGGCTCTTTCTCGGTAAAATCACTATACAATGCAATCCTTCATTCTGATATACCAGTTGATAATAATAAGAAAATTTGGAAGATGAAGATACCATTAAAAATCAAAAAAATTGTATGGTACTTTTGTCGAGGAGTTATCCTCACCAAAGACAATATTGTTAAGCGAAACTGGCATGGAAGTACACGGTGTGTTTTTTGTCAACACGACGAAACAATTAAACACATTTTCTTCAAGTGCCAATTTGCGAAATCTATATGGTCAGTCATCCAAGTAGCGTCTACCCTGTTTCCCCAAACTAGTGTGGCCAATGTCTTCGGCAATTGGCTACATGGTGTCGATCCAAGGTTCAAATTGCTTCTTAGGGTGGCGCTAGCATCTGGACGCTCTGGCTAAGTAGAAATAACAAGATTTTTAACGATAAAAATTGCTCACTTTTGCAGGTTATATGATGCACAGCTATTCCCCATTCGTGGTTACCTCTCAAGAGTGGAGAACGACACGGAGGTCACGGTTGGAGGCTACGACGAGGGATACTTTTTCCCAACATGGGTGGCAGCATAGTCTACGGACTGAAGCTCCATCCACACCTTAGGCGTTTTATATTTCATCGTTTCGATATGTATTTCGCCTAGTTTTGTTTTATCAGAATTTTCTATTGGACCCATAAACGGCTGTGTGCATCCTGGTTATGCAGAGGCTGGATGTAATTGCTTTTCAAAGTAATAAAGCATCCTTTATCGAAAAAAGTGTTCTGTGTTGCCATAAAGGCTGTTACGTGGCTGGCTTATAAAGACGCCAAAACCTAGGGTTTGATGGAGGTAAGGACCTAGCCAACTATGCAGTTCTAGTCTTTGTTGACAAGTATCTCCTCAAAAGAAATTTCTGATCATCCTCGTATAGTCTTCATGGAAGCTGGCATGCATTTCGAGTGATTGAGCCACGATTTTCATCGAGCGATTGAGCCACGATCGGACCAGAGCACAGGCCTAGACCGTACGTGTGTCTTGTGGTACCAAAAGGCAGAGCCCGATAGTCTTGTGGCCAAACGGCAGTCTTCAGTTAAAAACGTTAGCCGTTGGCGTCAGCCTGTGCCGGCCGACAGTCCGACGCGAGCGACAAGGACGCGCCGAGCTGGCGCCCGCGCGCGCGGACAACGCACGCAGACACGGCCGAACTATATCCACGTCCTGCTACCAGGCAATAGTTTGACACGGTCGACGTAGACGCGTCTTGGCCGCGCGCACGGAGCAGCTTGTAGGAACGGACGCCGGCGGCGGCCTTGTTGCCTGCCGGAGCTCTAGTCCCGTTCGTGGGCGGCGGCGGGCCGGACGGCGGAGCCGCCGCGCTGGACCGCAGCGCGCGTGGCGTAGCACGTGCATGGCCATGGCGCCTCTGTGCAGCGTGCACATACCGAGCTTGATCGGGGCCGGGGAGGTCCCCCGCCGCGTCGTGTGCATGCAGTGCAGGCGCCGCCAGTCCGGTCGCCGTCGGCGCAGCTGTGGCATGTGGGCGACGTCTACGTACGTGCCGTACGGTGCGAATCGGATCCCGCGGTAAAGCATAAAGGAAAATACCTAGCTAGCTCGCTCTGTAGTCTGTACCCGTTCCCTACATCGGCTGCCTATTTGCCGGTCCAAGCCCTATCATGTAAAGTGATTGCACTCGTGCGCATGCTTGCATGACGACGTGCTGGCGTCATCGATATCACACGAGATCGCTCGATATCAATACTCTATCCTACTTCAATAGCCTTTACCAGTTTAACCATAGTCTGACCTAGTCACCTAGGGCATATATTTTCACTAGTATCACTCTTTTGAGGTACATTGCCCGCACACTCACACACATGTATGTGTATCTCCCGTCCACTGATACAGTTATACCGGTACTAGAGGGTTTCTTTTGGAATTACTAGGGATAATCCCAGCGGAGATGAGATGAAACCTCTACCTTCATTCAATCCTCTCAAATTTTTGCAGAACCTCAATCCACGGTTCACTAGGTAGGAGTAAAGTATCGAGAACTGAGAAAAATACACTAAAAATTAAGAATAAAACGGGAATAAGTGGAGATTAAACTAGTCTAATACTCTAGTACCAAACATGTAGCTTAGCTCTTTCCATTAGTCCAATTTTTTGGGCGAACTGGCTGGCTCATCAATCTAATAACAACCTGGAGGTCTTAAGTTCAAGCCCGGGCTAATGCATATCTGATCTACTTTTTAAATAATTACGGCCCCGATTACCCACACTCTAGTGTCTTCCATCAGTTTGATTTTTTTATGTATAAATAGGAATTTAGAGTTTGATGAGAATTATCCCATATATAGCCTAGCTTTTTTCCATCATTTCGTTCTTTTAGATATAAGTAGAAATTTAAGATTTGGTGGGGATTATGTCCTAATCTCAACAAAACTCTAGTACCAAGGCTTTGTCCTCCATGTACATATGTACTTATCATATCCAGCTGGTATCGTACAGCTCATCCATTCATGGAGTAGCTAGGCAGCATCAATGTGTACGACGTCCGTAGTCTGCGTGTACACAGCAACAGTTAATACCGTTATTGCCGTTAAATACATTTATTTGGCCAGCGAAGTACACCTACAGCTATACTCTTTCTAGTACATCCATCCCAAGTATCGTGCCTACTGCGTTTGCGTTTGCGCTACATAACACACTACTCGTATTAGAAATAATATAGGTAGTAATATCACATATCAAGATGTTTTGGTGTTGGTGATATGATATGACAATAAATGAAGAAAAAGTAAGCTAGCAACTAGCTATGTTACCATGACATCGCACACTCAAAGACAAAATAATTCTACACATAATACTAAGGGAAAATTTGCTACAGGACACTGTTATTTTTGGCGTTTGCCAAAACACACCGCTCGATTGTGTCTTTGTCAGGTACCATTACAATTATGTGGCACATTTGCCAGAACACACCACCTGTCCAAAAAGGGAAATTTTGGCACTTTTGGCTGGGATGACCATGCTATGACTGATTTTGAAAAAAAAATGCAAAAGTTTCCGGGACAGGTGGTGTGCTCTGGCAAATGTGCCACAAAATTATAATGGTACCTGGCAAAGACACAATCGAGCGGTGTGTTTTAGCAACGACGTAAAATAACGGTGTCCTGTAGCAAATTGTCCCTAATACTAAATAACAATGCATAAAACCACATAAAAATTAGTATCCACTATGGAGGTAGTAACATAGTGATAAGCTACTTTCAAACAATCAAAAAACATATTCACGTTTCCCGGGGGCCTTCTTTTTTTAGCCCGCAAAAACCTATACTAAGCCCTATATACCCTCGTATAGATATACTAGGTGTACTCAATGTTCCTACTTGTCGGTGTGGCCGACGAAATATTTTACCCACGGATGTTTCGATTTTCATCGTACACCGTTATATGTCCGTCTGACTACTGAACAATATAGACTTAAACAGACCGTACATGCTACTCTAGAACTTGTACTTATGTCTTTTTATTCACTTTTAATCATTGCGCCTCTTGTTTTTTCTGGAGTAAACCGTGAGCCTATTAACATTGCGTCCCTGGTTACGAAGAGGTACGAAGAGATCCTGGTTGTTCATGTGGTTGTTCATGTGTTTCAGTTCACCAAAGTTTCAAGGAGGACGAGACACCGAAGCAAACGTGATGCATGTTACTAGGCTAAGTCACTCCTCACTATGACCAGCCTAAAGCAACAGTTATACACCCTTTGGTGGTATAGGTTAACTACGAATGATTTTTTTAAAAAAAACGGGAGGACTGAGTTAGTTTTAGGTCGATTCTAGGATGGCTAAATTTGCATCATCTTCTGTGCATATGAAAATTCTACAGTACATGTCTACCTAATTGCTCATGTTTTACAGTTATTCATGAGTTCCATATGCAATTTGATGACGCCATCAACCAAAAATTAAGTGAGTTTTAAGTCAACCCAGAATCAGAGACATCCAAACTGTATATACGTATCCCATCACTATAGTACTCATATAGCACAGTTCGTACCACTACTTAGCAGCTAGAGGCTGCAACTACAAATGTATAACTTACTTAACTGTCACTAACCATATATATTTATTGATGTGTCTCGCCAACTTGATTAAGTTTTAATTGGAGTTAGCTGGATGTTGCGAGCTACTAGCTACGACCGTGTGCTAATTAAGGGCCATACATGCTAGCTCGATCGATGGATTGCTCACACGCACGATAATATCTCGTCGACCTAGGCGTGTGTGCTGTCACGACTCACATGCATGTCACACCACTGCTCTCATTTACATGTAGCTAGGCATGAAGAACAGATCCTCTAGTCTTGTCTAACGTAAAAAAAAAAATCTGACTACATACAACAAGGACAAAAGTGTAAACGCTTCTTATATAGATCTGCTTGTGCGGTTTGACTAATCTGACCATGACCGAAACTATTTTGGAATATGATCCATGCGTCTTCCACCAATAAAAGTGCAGCTAAAATTGTGTAGGTCGGTGCCAAGTAAATGTCACCTGAGAATTTTTAAGTGGTTTGGCTTCGATATACCTATGGCGCCAAGTTGGCGCCGACACTGCTTTGGTGCTAGAGGTGTTCGGCGCCGACCAACACTATTTCAGTTTCATACTAGTTTACGCCGAACCTAGGCATCGGATTTTAAAATAGTGTCACCGAGGGATTAGGTGAGGCATTAGTTTTGCCATGAACATGTACGCTACGAGAGAGGCCATCAGGAGACATTTAGGGTTCCCAGCCGCCTCTCGCCAGCCCTGCCGATCTGCCCCAATTCTGTGGCCTTCGGGCCATGGAGGAGGGGTGGATCTCAGCCCCTGTCGGAGGGAAGGCTCCGTTTTTCTTGTTCTAGGGTGAAGGTTTGCTGGGACGACGCTCAGGTGGTGGCGGTGGCGCCTTCTCCAATAAAGTCTCTCCGATTTTAGCCCTATCTTGACGGCGACACCGAGAAGCTTGTGGAAGTGGTGTGATTCTCGAGGACCTCTTCTGGTTAGGAGGATCTTTGAATCGTCATGGAGTTTCAACGGTGGTTATAATTCCTTCTTCCTCGTCTCTGGGACGGATGTGGTATTCTTGATCCGTTCGGCGACTTCCTGTTCGCACCCAACAACGTGAAGCCGGCTTAGGAAGAAGCGGCATCGACAGCTCACCGTCAACACAGTCTAGAGATTGAAGACGAAGGGCATCTCAAAGATTTCATTGTATTTTTTCTTTTTATTGAGGTACTTTGTGCTGTTCGATATTTCTCTTAATGCTAGGTCCTTTTTCACAAAAAAAAAGTTAAATTGGTGAAAGAAGTCTAAGAACGTCAATCAACTTAACTAAGAGCAAACAATTTTATCATAGAAAATTCGTGCCTCTTTTGATTCAAACAGCAGCTGGCACATATTTCTGCCTTTTGTACATTTTGGTTGATTAAGCTAAAGTGAGACTTGAAAAGACGGAAAATAAAGGCAGCTGGCGACAGTATTTGACATTTGAAACGACAGATGGACCAGTAGCAGCAGCAGCAGTACAGTCCTTTGATACTACTAGAAAAAAGAACGATAAGTCCTTTGGTGCTTGCCCATAGACCGTTTAAAGTTGGCTATCAGTTCACGGTATCTTACTGTTCATCGCCATGCATGCATGTAGCGTGTACCACCCCCAAGTATCTGCAGGCCCAATATTACAAACAATAAATCATGTCCGTATTCAGAATTTTAGATTGTAGAAGAAAATTAAGCATTAGACGAATGATGTACCTTCTATGTGCGACCTTTTAATGGGTACATTACATTATCCCATCAAGCTGTGTCGTTTCTGTCGAACAGTTGAGGCTAGCAGTTATACTCCCTCCATATCACCAAAAGTGTCTCAATTTTGTTAAAATTTGGATGTATCTAGACATTACTTAGTAGATAGATACATCCAAATTTTGATAAAGTTGACACTTTTCGTGGGATGGAGGGAGTATATTGCTCCTGCACCATGTCAGATACGCTGCGCACAAATGAGACTATTGATCAAAAAGTGGAATTCAGTCTAACCAAAAACATAGCCTTTTTCTGATCATTTTAACATAAGAAAATGGTTAGCTTGGCATCTTCTAAGGGTTAAAAGTTTGTTGCAGCGAACCTCCGGGCCTGGAGAAATAAAACTAAGCTACATTTGTACTATGGTTTTTTGGTTAAAGTTGTGGATCTGGATTGCAACATGAAATTCTTGCTTGCAGCAGTTTGGTTGCTCACGTGAAACAAATATCCTCGTGGCCTCGTATCCATATTCATCGCAACATTCAAATATGCTTATTTACGAAAACAATTGTGGTTGTGCATACAATATGTGTGACCAACCCATAAGAAAACAAAGAAAGATATTTAAAATATGAGAAAATACCCTTGAAGCATTACTCATAATTAATCCAACACGTTACATAGGTTCACAACATACACCATGCACACTTGCAGCTCATCGAATCCTTGCTGATAACATCAATAATTCCTAAACATCAGTAAACTCTGCCAACAACAGTGGAGGCACCGACTTTGTCGCCCCTTCGCTTGCCGAGCCACAGATCTGGCTCACTAGTGCGATGGGGACACTCAGGCCCATTTCCCCCAACTAACCTTCCTCCCTAAGCTTGTATCCACAAAGAAGCACCCTCGTTTAGAACCATTCATCGATATAATCCCAAATATAGTGGAGGATCATGGGAGAGACGGAAGAGGGGTGGGGGTCCATTGGAGGAGAAGGGGTGAAAAGAGAGAAGGGGGCAGCAAGGGGCATCATAGGAGGAGCCACTCGGAGGAAGAAGCTTGAGAAGAGGTAGTGTGAGGGAGACTACCGAACGGAGGCAGCGCATGATAGAGGTGAACTATGATCGATACCCGCGATCAGTAGGTTGAGGAGAATCATTTTCGTTTAAATTTTTATATAGTAAATTATAAATAAGTAGAGATTTGTTAAAGAGAGCTTGAGATTGTCTAGAAACTCCATAATCAAGCCAGGCAAAAAAACCACACCTAATTTCGTAGCCCTTTCAGCAAAGATACTCTTGTGATATTTACTTTGATGGAGTGGCTTAACTTGTGCATGAACTGTTTTGCAACTTTTCCAATTGAAATGCAATGATCAAACCAGTTTCTAAGAAAATAATAAAATGATGAGGTTAAGCTTCGTACTAACATCACCTTTACGAAAATCCATGAATGGATATGGGTACTCCTGATCCAAAGTTTAACTCATACGAAAAATCTTATATAAGAAGTATGCCAATAGGTAATCATAGAGATGATACTATTTTGTTATATTCATGATTTATTATAACATTCCTTAAATATCCATAACATGCAACTTTTATTGATTGGCAATTGCGTGAATTGTTTGTGGATGTTTACTTGTGTGGTTTTCTAAAGTTATCACTAGTCGGAGTTCACGTAAGGACACACATGAATATTAGACAAGCACATGGATTGTCTTATGATTATGTTTGGCAAGTCATGGACATGGAGATGTCAAACCAATGACGTGGACACATTTTATGAACATGGAGTTGGACTGACCCAACACGAAATAGCTTCAATGCTTGTTATTTCTCTCTACAGAATGTGTACGCTTTGCTTAGACATGTGATTGTCGCATGTACTCGAGATGTGAATCGACCAAATTAGGAGCTATCAAATGTTACACTATAAAAGGGTAGTTATAGAGGTCGCTTTCGGGTTTGTCCTGAACCATGTTGTGAGGCATGGCCAATAAAGATGAAATTTGCTCCTCTCCACATGAGAGAGATATTTATGGGCCATCGATTGATCGGATCCAAAAATGCATGGCCATGCTACATTAGGTTAAGAGTTAAACTAGAAAGGGATTATAAATCACGTGATCGAGAAAGAGTGGCCAGCTTGAAGTTGGGTCGTGAGGCAATGGTAATGGCATGCATTGTCATGGTTCGTCCGATATGATCTTTATCATAGTTTTAAATAGCGTGCTATATCGCCGCTATAGCATTTTGAGCAAGGTGTCGTTAAATGAATCCATTTGAATTTATTCGATATTAGCATGCTATAGCACACTAAAGCGTTGAAATAGCGGATTGTAATGACTGACGATATTTGTTATAGCGCGCTATTTTTTCATTGATCTTTATGCATGTTTAGGAGTTGGCATGTCTTGCTAGAGGCCGTTACCAACTATTGGACGAATAGAAGTAATAGTGTCATGTACATTCGTGTGTGAACCTATAGGATCACACACTTAAGGGGTTCGAAGGCTATTTAGATTGGATCCGCAGCCTGTCTTATGGAGCTAATGGGCCTCTAATGCAGAAGCCCATCAGAAACCCTATACAAGAGAGGGTGGAGTTGATTAGGGTTGAACCACTCTACCCAACAGCCACACCTCTCACCGTTCAGCTGCACATCAGTTCGGTGTGTGATGCTTCCACCCCCACACGTGTGGATACATTGCTGCATCTATAGCACTTGGACGAGTTGTACAAGAGGAGATGTTCGTAGGACGAGGATGTAAAACGACTACACTGCCCCGACGTGCTTTATCGAATTTCACAACTGTTCTATAGTGGTAATCGGTAATCATGTGATCTATGACTACAAAAAATCTGATTTACGCGGCAGAATATTGGATTTGCGCTTATGTAGCCTAATAGTATGCTAGAGTAATTTTCAAATAAATTATGCTCATAAATATTGACTTGAGTCTTATTCGTGTAAGTTTCCTAGGAAACATTGGATCAAACTGTCCTCTGCGAGGAAGATAAAACGTAGCTTGCACACCAAAAACTCTAACTGTTGTATTGATCAATTTCTTCTTTTTTCTACCAAAGTTAGATATTTCTGCATTTCAGTTTCATCCTTTTATGAGCATACTTAATCTGTGATTTGTTTCATATCTTTTATATTATCTACTTCTGACCAAATCAAATGTTCATGTAGAATGCAGAGAGTATTAAAAATTTGCCGTAACTATATAAAAGAAACCGCTGTCAATAATTAAGAGTCGGTCCTGCCGGCAGTGCACATGGCATGAAAAATGAATTCATCATCCTTTCAGCAGAAGAGATAACTTAACTAGGGTTTAATTCTTATCGTGATTTAGTTTAACTTAAATAAAATCACGATAAAAATTATGGAACGGAAAAGGTAGATGACTAGCTAATGGAGGAAATGCCAATCACACGGCTCAATCGAACAGCCGACAAGAATCAGCTAATTCCAGTTCGAAGATCAAATTAGTTAGTCAACAGGACCACAAATTAATAGTGCAGCCCGCCCTTATGAGGGCTGAGATTATTGGTTGATGAATATATGATAAATATAATCTATTGATTAGATACAGCCGTGCAGATTAGCAACAGTTGTGCACATGTAATGAATGGAATTAACTACCCCGCTTGATCGGGGCCCCGCTGAAGATGCTCCATTCTTTCTTCTAGAGAAACGACGGAGGCACACGTTAAACTCGCAAGTAGCAAACACAAAGGAAACTCAATTTGGAGCACGACTCAACCACTTTGAAAGACCATTCTTCTTTGCTATACAAAATGCTCGAAAATCACACATATACTCGGCCCATATTGCAAATAGATATGTTTTAGATATTAATATGGTATTTAAGATTTACCTTTGGTTATTATTTTTTACTATAATACATATTAGACTCCTCTCCGCGCACCCGGGACGAGGCGGTTATACAGATCGTTTGCCAGAGGTGTAGAAGAGGGCAGCTACTTGCATGCCCCAAGGGGTGCCGATTGGGAAGAAAGTTTGATAGTGTGGCAAGGTGCACGGCAATAAGATTGGACGATAAGCATGTCGATAGTCCCCTTGAGGCACAAGGCTGCAGCCGATGACACGGGTATTGGATGGACATTGGTTAAAAAAAGATGCTTGAGCACTAGCCACTTTCCTCAGGTGCAAACGGCCATGCAGTGGACTGCGACGATCGCATTACATAGGAAAGAACGGCCGAGTAATTAGCAAAACAAAACACGCTGGACAACAGAAACATATATATAGTAGCTGATATATTGGAAACGTATCTAAGTATTGAAGTTTGTTGTGTTAATATCCAACATATATCCTGTCAAAAAAAAATTCAACATATATGCAACATATGATGAGTTATCACTACTGCTTCTAATGATTTAAAGGTTTCCCACGAAATAATATTGCTTTGGTATCTACTATCGAAAACAGGAAATCCCTATTTTTGTATTTTTTGTACTTCTGGAAACGTTCTGGAACTCAAACACACAAGAGAATTTTGCCATGCCATTTTGAAGGAAAGACGATTTGGAGATAAGAAGCACAGCAGAAGCCTCTTGCGGCCCAAGATGTGTCCCACTATGCGGCTAGGAGACCTAGGAGCATCGAGGGGGATATTATTCCTCAACCTCCATTTGTCCTGACTCTTTTGCCTAGTATTTTGTATTGAACTAAAAATGCCCATATAAGCCCCTTTTTTGCAACTTCAAAAGAGAGACTACGCCACAAGAAAGACACCAAAATAGAGATAGAGAAGTTCACCGCCGATGATGATTGGAGGGGGAAATGTCACGTGAGTCTGTCCTGGTTGTACCTCATACCTCTCCAAATCTTCGACATCGTCGTAGTGATGAGAATGGAATATTCCGCCTCTAGAATACGGGTTTGTGGCAATAGCTTGATCAATCTCTCTCGGTGTGTTATCATGTATATAACCATATGAGATGCCTTACATGATTATGTTTATATTTGTATACCCTCCATGGTGGATCTTTTGATATGAGAGAAGTTATGTGATGCAGTTTTAGTATGTGTTTGATGTATTTGCAGACGAAACATATTACCTTGTTTATGTATACATGTTCTGATCAAACTAATTTGCTAGGGCGCATGTGGGAGTACTTGTGTATTTGATGGACTAGAACTTGTGGCGAGCCCTTTATTGCGACAAGATATTTGGGGTACCTAGTATTTACCTTTCTTGTTCTACCTCACTAAGGATAATGGGAAAGCAATGCACTGAACTGTTCTGTTCAGTGACAACGAAAGTGATCTCATGTTTTTTGAAACACATCTATGAAAACTTTCAACACCATGTCTCACCACTTAAGACAATACTCTGTTTTATTACTTAAAGTCAAGTGTGCATTCAACCCACTTTCTTGAAGAGAATTACTGAGGTGTTGCATCTTCTTGATCTTAGGATGTGATGTTCATGTGAATATCTATCAATACTACAAATAAATTGCATTTGTATACCTTATCAAGAACAGATTATTTTGTCCTGCCATGTTTCTGTTAAAGAGGTCAAGTGAATTCATGAACCCGGTTCACATTTTGCTATAAAAACACACTTTTATTTTACTATACTTGTTACAAATTACACTTCAATTATTCCAAAAATACAAAAACCATGTTGCACCGCCGGAACAACCAGACATACATCGCATCCCTGCATGAATCCATATTGGCCCACCTACGCACGCGCTAGCGACCGCTCTTCAAGCATTAGTATGAACCAATTGATGTTGAGGAATCAACATGAGAGTGATGGTTAATGGTGAAATGCCACTAAAACCTAAAGCTAGATGGTTCCCCTGGAATGTGTTGATCCGTGGTAATTGTTTTTATTTAGGCTGCATAAGTGGTACCAAAGGTGGAGACGAAAATAACCTAGATTTTAGCTAAGAACCCAAAATGATGATAGTTGATAAAGAGGTGGGGAAGAAGATAGAATGAGGTTCTCCTCAAAGGGTCAAGAATTTAAAGAGTGCATAATAGCTCATTGATCATGTGCCCTTCCACAAAAGATATGAGCTAAGTAATGATGTCCAATGGATCAATAGTGGAGCACTCCAACTTATAGGGAGGAAACTAGGCAAGCAGGATCGACCAAGCTGAAGCTAGAATCTTGGCTTGAGTAACAGAAACATGATTAAGAATCAATGCCTTCAAAACCCTTTTCACCAACAAGATTCACCATAGTGGATGAGCAACAAACTTGGATTAAACCGAAAGGCGTAGTCAGTGAAATACAAGATAATATTCCGATACTACCCACGTTGGTATGGCTGGACGTAGGATTGGTTAGCCCAAAGATGATTACAGGTTTCAGGACACATAGTATCCCTAATATTTCATGGTAAGAAAGGTAAAAAAATAGCTTTGGGTGAGGTCATAGTTGAAGTGTTAACTGAAGTTTGAGCCCCCCGAACTAGAGAGTAATTCTCCAAGAGACTCGTACTAGGCTCTATGATACTAAACCATGTAACTCATGCCATGCTCCCATGAAGATCTCGTGGGCCCTTCAACATATGGGCATCTGGACCCAAAATAAACACAATTATGTAGGGAATACCAACTATCAAGGGGTAAAATTTACTCTATAGAAACATGTTTAACTTCTCCAATAGTCCACTTGGGAAGGTTTTGAACCTCGATGTCAGCTCTTCGCCACCTAGAGTTTTAGGTGGTTCCAAGGATTGATTTGTTTTCCTATTAGTATGGTACATAAGTTGGGATTAGAACATCGTGGGAAGATTTGTTTCATATCTTGTGTGTGTGTTAGATTGTTGAGAGAACATTTCCCTAATACAAGAATGTGTGGAAGGAAACACGTCTCTTGATTCAAGCTATCATTTATACCATAAACTTTTGGTAGCCAAGTGCATAAAGGATACCTTCTAAAATCATGTAGGTAATAAGATCACTCAAAGTTGAATGCTCTCTTATCCGACTTCCCTAGAGCCTATGATATCACAACGGAGACAATGATAGGTCTCCACTCATTTTTTGGGATGAATTGGTGAAATATGGCATTTAAATAGGTGAAAAGTGGAGGTTTTGTATGCACATGGGATATCCTAAATGACGAAGCATTTAACTTCACGACTATGTCAGATCGACTAGCCATTTTCAACCTATCTTCGTTGTGTGACTGCAAAAATTAAGAAACCAAAACAAACTTTGTCGTTCCATCCCCTGTATAGATAAAGATGGGGATAAGTGGCATTTTATTTCACACTAAGGCAAGAGTTGTGGCATCACAAAATCATAGTTACAAGCAAATATTTCTCTCATGTCTTTCCTCATTCATAGTTTGATAATCTAGTATCCTACTTATAAAGGAAGTACACCAATCCATGCCAAATTTTGTGGTTAAACTCTATTGTCTTGATGTAGTTTTTGTTATTTGTGTCAATTAGTTTTCCTATAGATCTCTATGGCCTTTTGCACTAATGGGTTTCATGTTACACCATGTTAGACTTGCTTTGTCTTCATAGTTACAATGTTATATGATTTTTTATTTATACATGATGTGAATGGATGGAAAATGTGCATCTAGAGTGACATGGGTGCATGTTTTTTTCTATTTGTTGTGTGGAATATGGCTAGGCCGAAACAAATACTGCATAGTAGTCAACTGGTATGTGCTTGAATATGGCTAGGAGAATGAGTAGTTCACAACTATGGTAGAGTGTACCCACCAATGCTCATGAAAGCTTATCTACACATTTTGTTTTGGCACGAGGCAAAAGGTTTTCCTTTTCATTGATATAGAAGAAATTGGCCAATTATAAGGAAAAATGGCTAAAACATGATACAAGACAGAACACAACACGCCGACCCTGAAGTTGTGCTCTACACAAGTCGACAGCCAAAACGCCCAAGCGATCGAAGTAGACACCCGACACACACCTCAACTCTACAAGGCGGAGGAGCCGCCGCTCCGATGTCCACACCGGCCCCAGGCCCGCGCTCCACCTAGCCGGAGTCGAGACCAAGGTCAACACTAACCATGCGAATATGCCAAACTGACATGGCAGGTGAAGGGGCTCCACGACGATGGATCCAAGTAGGAGAGCAACGCCACTGCCGGCAACAACTGAGGTCGATGTAAGGTTTTCACCCGGAGATCACCAAACCCAAAGCCGCGCCCACCGGTCAAACATAACCAAGGTTGCCCTCCAGCTCGTCGCAGCCAACCACCAACTCACACCTTCTCTATACATGGCTTTCCGCTCATATTCTGGGGTGTAGGGGGATTATTCATAGGTTATGTGGAATCCTCTCATCTAATGAAACTCTACCCTAAGACTGTAGATGAACATGACTCCTACAAGGGGATGGATACGTGTCAACCAAAGACAATACCCCACAACTACATAAGACGATGGAAGCCCCAAGTGGAGATGATTCGCATCACAAAGCCACTAGTCATATTGATTTTATTTAAGTACACAATATCTACAGTAGGCTGATTTATATTACTCCCCCGTCCATAAAAGGATGTCGCTGATTTGTCTAAATTTAGATGTATCTGTATACTATAGAGAGTCTAGATACATTAAAATTTAGACAAACTTACGACATCATTTATAGACAAAGGTAGTATTTATTATATATGACCCTGACTATGCTTTTCGTTGCCACGTTCTTGCGTTTGTTACAATGCATTGAACCTGCAACTTTTTTTGTTGGAGAGTTCACCAAATTGAAGAGAGAAATAATAGAGCCGGTAATCTCTTCTGATTTTGGTTCAATCGGATACTCTATTACAGTACGTGGTCCACGTTGAAAAATCCAGGAGGCTTCCTAAATAGCTAGTGCGCACCACTTTATTATCTTGTCTACCTAGCTTCCAGTATATGACGGCTCTATAGAATCCTCACGCAGCCAGCCACATATCAAGCTACGATTCTGGACCATTCTTATCCATGCACTCCCGTCAATTTTCTTCGTAGCTAGAATAGTTTAGTTCCTTAGACAACTTTGCAGTCAACTAAAAAATGAAAATTTTACTAAGTTTGTTAATCACTAGTAATGATCGATGAAAAGATCTCGTCCATATCGCGGGATCTGGTCTTTCTTGCAAATGATGATGGAGTCACGAGAATCTTGGAAGAGACTTTTTGCGTTGATTGGAGGGGGGATATAAAAATGGAGAAGCCTTTCTTTTCTTACTTTTGGCGATTGTTTCTTGAGGAGCTTTATTAGCTTTGCTGGTTCTTCCTGTCGGTGCGCATGCATGCACACGAGCGATACATTTACATCACATTCAAATGGCTGACATACGCATCTCTCTGTCGTTGGGACACCTCTGAGTGTCATTAGTCGTCCCATTATGTGTTTTCTGCTTTTTCTTACATTTTGAATTGTAGGTACTTCGCTTTTTTAAAATGTTCGGTTGTTGATATTCACAAGGAAGTAATCCCTCAAGATGTTGATCATATGCGGAGCGGTTTGAGTCAAAGAGGCTCCTGCAATATATATTGTGTTCATAGTACGCTACAAAACTTTTCCTAGAAAGATGCTAGTAATAAGAAACCAACGGTACGTACAGTCTGTGTAACCTATGTATGGTTAGACTAATTTCTGGCCATAAGGAAGTTGCTATTGTTATACTCATGAGTAGCTTGGCGGTGCAGCTATTTTAAGTAGCCTTAGCCATCGGACCGACACTAGTGGCCGAAACAATAAGCGGAGAAGATATACTATATGGCTCCATACCGAAATCTAATCATCAATTGTATATATGTGCCGGCACGTAGATCAAATCGAGAAGAAGATATGATATGGTTTTATAACGTCAACTCACCCAGCCAGTTCAGCGCCGGTGATTAGCTCCATCATTGATCGACGTTTCTCCTCCGGCCGGCGCCCCCCTTTCCATGCATGACCCAAACCGGGCGCCGTGCTGATGCACTACTGGCCTTTCCCTGGCGTAACTCATCTCTATACAGATGACCCCATACACAATCCTTCAAATTAGCTATGTACTTCGAATTTTTCGTTCATCGTTTCGGAAAAGTTAGAGATTTTCGTCCAAGATTCGCCACTGCACCCGAGTGATGTGTATGCCGGACACATACCGAACTAACAGTACGGCTACGTCGTCATTACTCACCTAATCCCGCAACAGTACACACACAAATATTCGATGCGTCTCAGATGCTGTACTAACCAAAAGCAACAGATTAACAAAGTTTTACAGGTGTGTCTGTTCTTGACAGTGCGACATGCCCCACATGCACAGAGGCTAATCGTCGGCCGTCCGTTCCATGCGTCCCTGTCCCTTTAACAACAAAACAAACTAGTGTAATCGATGGATTTGGCTAATGAAACGAATCAATCGGCAAATTAAGCTACAGCGGCAGTACACATCGGACGACGATGGTGTACGACCCATTCCGGTCGTATTTGACATCATAGTACCTAGTACGAGAACACATGCAAAAGGAGAGCATCAAAAGGAAGGAGCAAAGGCAACAAGCGTTTCTGGAGGCACCTAAAATATGTTTCTACGTACTAACGTATAGTCTACGTATACATGGCGAGGATCTGTTTACTGAGATGTATGGGTGTAAATGGATCGGGTCGGATCGAATTTTGCTTATACCATATTCGTTACCAGATATTTTTTCGGATTCGGATCGGAGAGGATATTGATCGGTTTTGGATTCGAATGCAGATATACCGGACTACGGATTCGAATCGGAAATGGGGCAGACTTAGACCGTAAACAAAATATAGTCGGATATATGTTCTCATCTGTAGATAGTTATAGTTTTTGCAAATCTTGAGAGAGATTTAAATTTTACATCTTCTGTAGTTAAAAAAAAAAAGAGACATAATGCGCTAAAATTCAAGCATTGATAGAAATCTAGAGTTAAAGATGCCCCCCAAATGAATTTGGTAACTCAATATCTACTAATCTTGCAATATTTGACTTGGCTTTTGACTCAAAATCGGATTATCCGGTTTAAAACCTTCGAATTATCCTAATTAAATTTCAGATAATCCATATCCGCATGCTATTTTCTATACCATATCCGGAGCACCACTTCGAAATTGGATATCCTTATCCGCCGGATTCTTTAAAATCGGACATGGAGACCTTTAATTAAACGGATTCGGCGCCAGTTTCGGTGCGAAAATTATCCTATCTGTTTACACCCCTACTTAGATGACATCTACTTCAATATACAGATTTAGAGTTGCATAACATATTAACATCTACCACTTTCAAAAATGCAGTCCGCAGAATAGTTATACAACTATTTTCATGTTTCAAACAAATACATATACAAATCCTATATTGTCCGAGTTGATGTCACTCCAATACGGATATGGATTGGTATAAATATCTTACAATTTTAGAATCAAATTAGGTAAAATAAATTAGTACTGTAACTATGTGAGACGAATAAGCCAGGTATAATTAACAAATCCAATCACCTGATATCCTATAAATGCTGATCTATCTCCTTAAATTTGTGTTTTCACCCACATCCAGGTAATGATTGTTTCCACACAAAAAATGCAAGCACATGCTCATTCTGATATCTAAACACCATGTTTGTTTTGGATTTTATTTTTGTGGTTTTTAACTTAGTTTTAAATTTTTTTCTACAATAATGTGAGCATTCGAGAACACAAAATCCACTCTGCTACTTTTCTTTTTTGCTAATGCCTTCCATAGCGTATTCTGGAAGAAAAAAAACACTACATTCTATTTGTCATTTAGAAAGAGCATAACTAAACGGGTAATATTTGGTGGTCTTACCGAAAATTTAGTAACCAACTCCAAATGGAGTAAATGCGTATAGTCCCATGCCTCAAGCTTAAGATATACTGGTGGTATAAATAGCTAATGGTTCTCTGTGTGTACTGCATCCCCTCAAGTGAGACTAGGTGATCAGTACCAAAATTAAATCTTGTTCATAATCACCACACTGTAGACTAGTTGTGTTGTGCATATGAACAGAGCATGCAAGACAAGAGATGGACTATACCGGATATTTGGATACTCTACCAAATTACAACCAGGTTCTCTTGGTTCAAGCAGCTACAGTGGATTGTACAAATAATTGTGTTCCCCACCTTACCAGAAATACATGAGATATATTCCCTGATCTCTGTTGCACCTCACCAGTTTCTAGCATATAAACTCTTCTGACTACTGTACATGCCACTTGGCGTATGCTCGTGCCATGTTGTGTAAAGCATATAATTTAAATCTGTTTCTGAGTAGGTAACTAGGTACTACTGGTTGTCAATCTTTTCTCACACGAGAAAAAACACTAATAGGTTAGCTTTCATGCCACAATTCTGCTGATTATAAGACCAGTTTTCAAATGAAAATTCATACTATGTACTATATATCCTTGGTGTTATAATCAGGGTTAAACTAATTGCATGTCCCATTACTCTTGTGAATGTGCCATATTTGGTACCGCTGAATATATGTCCACACGCATGCATGCATGCGCATGAAGGTGCCTGATGGACCCAACGTCCATACGCGTCCAAAAGCTGGCATCATTTATTTGGAAGAACTCGTCCTAGGACCCCGATGTAGATACACTTGGACAGGAAAAACGACGTCTGAACAAGACGCTGGCGTGCGTGCATGGCAGGATGATACTAAGCACATATTGATCTAACACTAGCTACGTGTACACTAGATATTAGAGGCCACACGTATACTATCTTCTTAATTCGTACTGCACCAATGGAGTTATGAGCTTAGCCAGCTTTGACGGTATATACACGAAAACGGGTGGGCCATGCAAATTTGAAACGGAAATGAAGAGAATGGACCATGCATGTAGATATCATGCATGTGATCTTGATAATGAATCACGTGGACATGCGCAATACAAGTACAACAATACACGAGCATATAAATTTGCAAAAAGTATATGCATTTTATTTTATGGGCAGACAGCTAAGTATACATCGGTAGACAATCATACACAGACTTTACAGTATTTGCATAAGGTTTACATATATGAAAATGAAATGTTTGGCACGACAGGCGTACGATCGAGGCGAAGAGCACACTGTTGTGATGTATATATTTTTAAAGACATTGGGTGATGTATACATGCATGACGAGATCGCAAGGATGGGTACATAGACAGACGGGCACATATGGTGTTGAAAAGAGACTAAGAAGAAAACTGTGCACTGGTACACTAGCGGCAGCTAGCTGCTAAAGTGCTACACTGCTAGCGAGTGACGCTCATGCATGGGACGGCGGGGACCATATGGAAGGTGCGGTTTCACATCTCGTAGGGACAGGATTGATTATTATGATTATTATGGATTGGACCCTCTTAATTAATCGATGGCTTGTCAACTAGGGTGGGTTAACCACAACCATAATTAATCAAGGATTGTAGTTAAGATGGATACCAGAGATATTTGACAATTGTAATTTGTGTGGACAAGATGTGCATCAGATTAGACCATGAAAAACTTGGTATCATAAATGATGAAACTAGATGCTTTCAGTATATCTGAAGTTCTGAACCATATGAAGTAATATGTAATATAAGGAAGTATTATACATATATGATGTATATGTGACTCAATTTCTTAGGCATGTCGGTTTTCGGTCGATTTGTATCGGACGGCAGGGGAAAACATGTTGATGTGGCTTTCTCGTGTACCATAGTTTGCGCTTAGCTTGATTATAGAGATAAGATAGGAGCGCTAGGAGTACAAGCTGTAGCCACGCATGCACCCGGCACAGCACTAATTAGCTTTTGTTTGCAAATTAAAAGGGGGTCATGGAAAGTGATGTTATCGTGGAAATGGAGCCCAGCCATGCTGCCTGCTGTCATGTCCTTGCTAAAAGTAGTAGGGTAATTTGAACCCCCCAACACTGATAACTAACTGAATAATAATCATGGATTTGCAGCCTTTTGCTACTCTATAATTGTTTACATGTTGACCAGAAAAGATAAGAGGAGGTGAGAGAGAGAGAGAGAATCTGTCGGTTGGTACGTATATTACGCAAAGAGAAGTTATGTATTCTCCACTCTCGAGTTACCATGCATAGCTTCATTACTCAATAGTTATCGTTTTCTTACTCCCTCCGTTTTAAATAACCTCGCGTTATGGGTTTGTTTGACTTTGACTAAATCAATATCATGGTGTAATTAAGAACGGAGAAAGTAAGTAGCTAAATTCGACATATGTGCTTCTAATTTATAAGAATAACTGCATTTGATGTTTAAATTTATTTGTATAATTGAAGAGTTGTATTCTCTTAGGTTAAGATGTATCTGATCAAGGAACATATCTTCCTATGGTTCTCTCTGGTCATTACCAAGAAAATGCAAAATATGGTCACTAAAGTTGGTACAGAGGTTTAATAAGGTCACACGCTCACTTCGTTCACGAATTTGTAGCTAACTTCATGTACTTATTTGAATACCAACATTTGAAGAGTCCCACATGTCAGCTTCATCTGCCCTCCTTCATCCCCATATCTCTCTACCTTCTCTCTGCATGCTCTCGTCCCATATATGAGAGAGCCATGAAGCCATGGAGCTCATGTGGAGGCCTAACGAACGTGGCCAGCTTCACAAAGCGTGATCTATGCTACCTTGGCAAAGGCGCCACCTTAGCTATCTTCCCTATCTCGAATTCTACATCCACACTAGGCTAGCACAGTGATCCCTTCATCCGTCCATGAGCTAATCCTATCTATAAGGAGCACTTGTGTAGAAGCCTTTCTTAATGGAAATAATTGCCCCCGTGGCTTGGGAAATTTGGGAAATAAGCAATGAGTACAATTTCGACTGAGTGAGCACAAACTTGTTTAAGTGCAGGAAGAAATTCAAAGGACTTGGCACGGTCCTCTTCAGACTTCGGCATTGTTAGATAATTTTATTTCACCTAGCACTTACAAATGTGCACTTGTAAAACCAAAAAAAAAAAACCAACAATATGAAATTGAAATTAATATTTTCCTTCAAAAAAGGAAACTATCTTGTGGCCCTAGAAGTGAGTAATGTAGCTCATCCTCGTCTGAGTGCTGAGAGAGAAGATGGAAAGGGACGAATAAAATTAAGACGCGGACAACTTTCGAGCTACATGGATATACTAGGGTGGAGAAAGTGATGTCGATCGCATGAAAGCAAATTTATAGAGTCCATTTCTTTGCCCAGAAAGGGACGACGAGAGAGAGAGCATGGAGCTCGTCCTTAATTACCTTCTTAATCTGAGAGAAACGATTCCTTTGTGCCAGTTGGACTACACTAGGAAGGTAGTAATAGACATCTATGAATGCTAGATAATACTATCGATCTTTGCAATCTTGATGAGCAATTTAGCTTATCAAAAAGGCGATTCTACGTGGCCACTGGTTCGGTGGAAAAGTGTGTATTGCATGTAGAAATGGACATGTGTTGTATATCCAAAACGCATCCACTTCGTACGAAAGTAGATACTGGTCCAACGCATTAGCTATGTCTTTTTCTTTCTGAGATCAAATTAGCTAGCTAACTAGCTGCTCCTTCATTTATCTTAGAGAAAGAGAAAAATGCACGTAATTTGGTTGGAATAATAGTTTAGTATTAGAGTGCTTCCTCTGGAGTGCGTGAGAGGGAAAGGGGCTACGATGTGCATTGCAGCGAACATGATCAGAAACATCTAGAATTTTCACATAATTACACGGTTCCGAAATGGAACCATTGGAACTACACGAGGGCAAGGCAGAGACAAACCACCAAGATTACCACATGATGTGTTTAAGCATAGTCGTGTGCGTTCTGGGCCGGGTAAAGAGCGTGCCGAGACGCTCTCTGTTATATTCCCAGCATGTGTGTAGTAGACAGGCATGCATAGTGCAGACTGTATCACTGTATGACCCTTTGTACTTGAAAAGCAACACATAGTCTCCGCAAAACCTACGCACCAAGCAGGCCATGTTACCTTAGATTCTTGCCGCGCACATGCATGCTCTCCACAGAGCCATGCGTTTGGTATTTTGTTGGATACACACGGAACACAAAACGGGCCACTGCCGCAATGTATACCACACACGCGCAGGGGTGCCAGCTAGCCGTGGACAGGGACGAAACACGGCTAAAAGGGACGTGCAGCAATATTCACTTGCTCCGACGGCACGTAAAATGAAGTGCGCATCCAGGCAGGTATACAGGCAGACATGAAAATGCCTCGGACAACATCGATCGTTGAAGCTTCAGAAGTGTTTGACAAAAGTTTCTCCCATGTCATCCTTCGGTAGTCAGAATTCAACCGGAAAATCAAACGGCGGAGAGCTACCCCAGGACAGGGCAGGGCAGGGCAGCGCAGCTGCCAACTATTTGTGATATGATCATGCTCGTTCATAGGAAGTTTGTAGCAGCTAGGTAGCTAGGTAGTATCCTAGCGCAAGTGCGCATCGAGTTGGTTGTCACACACACACGCGCGCGGCGTGGTCCTAGACTCGCTGAATCGTTGGCTCCATCCATGGCCACTGAGCGTCTACATGGAGGTAATGGATGGATTGGGTTGGGTCGTGGGATTGGACGCTACCCCTACCCACGACGGCCCATTGTCCTACGCCTCTCTCCTCTCCTCTCTCTCTAGAAACGAAACGAAAGGTATAGACAGCACTGTAGTCTTCCAACGGGCCCGCCCTGCGTACTATGGATGCCGTCCTGTTCTGATCTCCTTCTTTTTATCCCTCTCAAATCCCGGCTGTACCCATCATCGCCAGGACGGCAGGGACCCATGCATAGCTAAATTTAACGCCTCTATTCTCTCTTCTCTCTCATGCATAATGCTGATCGTAACAATATCGTCCATAAACTAAGTGTGAATGAAGGGATGAATTGAATAGTGCGCGAGGAAGTAAGTTGCTCACCGTGGATTGTTGGGGATGTGCTGTAGGGAGGGGGTGGACCTATGTTCCTGCCCTGCTGGGGACCTCGGGAAGAAAGATGCCTCTCGTTCATTCGTCAAACTTGCCTTCCCCCTTACCCGTGATCTTCTAATGCCAGCCTTGCTAATCGCCATGCTGCTGCTGCCGTCCATTATCTCCAACCTCTTCTAGATAACACTTCTTTTTGTGGGTAATTCTACATAATACCAACCTGTACAAGATACGGACAAAATTATGCAGTAATTTGCCGCTTTGAACCGCAGATTGTTGTGCGAGAGGTTCTAGAGTTGCATCCGTACCTAGTCAGGGTCATCTGACGTGAGCTCCATAGCATATATTCTCCTAGCTCACAATTCTAGTAAGAGAAAAGAAAATAGTGAAGCAAACAGATTAGCACGTGTAAACAGAGCAGTGCCAAGCAAAAGGCAGGTTGTTGTTACCTACAATTCCTCCTATCTTGGCCGGCTCAACTGCAAGTCCTGCATCCTGCATGGAGAAAGAACAGATGGTGACATTGATCATCTCAAGAGGGTTACAATTGCTACAAGCAAACAACGGAGATGTGCTAATTGCTCCAAAAACCTCCATTAAATATATGTACAAGAGTCTATCGGAGCAGACAATGCAAGCCTCCAGAACGGGTGAGATCCGTTGCATAGGGAATCAAAGGACAAAACGAGCAGCTGGAAACCGGACTATACAAAAACGTTCAATCATCAATTCTTTTAGTTTTAGTTTGATTCGTCCCCGCCCCGCGTTTTGTTTAATGGAGGCCAGTATCGGCCGTCACATGGGCACACAGGAGGATGCCATTACGATCCTAATCATGGAATCATGGATTAAACTTTTTTTTCTCTCTGTACTATACTATCAGACATGCAAGGATGGGAACAATAATACTTGCATTGACTCGCTCATTGGGGGGAGAATACTACTGTGCCGCGAATATTTGTCTCCCCTCCTCCTATGGACCTATTTTGTATTTGGGCGTTTAGAAAAAGAAAAAAAAGATTTTTTTTTCCTTTCTGCAATGATCGGCGTATCCATTGACGCTAGCGACAGTCAGCAGGGAAATCATTACCTCCTGTACCTGCGCAATTATCTCTGCAATTATCGTAAGCAATGCTTCTTCACGGATGACGGACATGTTCAGCGGCGGCAACGTGCCGCTTCTTGGATTGGAGAAGCAAAGATTTCTGATTGGAATTGCTGGGTAGGAGCTGCCGGCCGGGGTAAACAAAAGGGAGATGCCCTCTGTCCTGGAATACGAACATCTGCTGCCACCTCTTTCTTTCTCCCCAGGACCCCAACTGTGATGATTGATTGACGATGGCTTTCCCCCACAGAGAAGTGATCCAGTGACTTACCTGAAAAGCTACGGAAATAAAGGACGATACTTGGGTCTGACACACAAAATCTTGCAGGTGCGAGAGAAAACGAGGTGCACATGCACGCAAGCACAGCTGCAAGCAGCAGCAGCTAACAAGATGAGTTTTAAGTAGCAACGTACAGAAGAAAAGGCCTTCCACAGCTGTCTGCTTTACCCTGCATGGAACACTCGTGACTTAGAAGTAGCTGCAGAAAACAAGGACAAATGAGAAGATTTCTACTACTAGTAGTAGTAGTAGGACTGATACACTGGCTGTTACTTGCTCTGGGTCGCCGTCACTCACCATGGGAGCAAGAGAATCCGTCTCTTTCCTGATAATGCAAAGACAACTGGACCCGTTTCACTTTCACTGGCTTGTGCTCAAAGAAACACACTGGACACAGAAACTGGGTTAGAAGTTAAGATGAGAAGAATCAGCAGTTTCTTGCACAGCGCCAGGACAATTAAAATATCGGTGGAGGCGGCTACCCCACCGGTTTTGGCACCAGACATAGATTCTTAGGAGAGATGACGAGACGTACTCCCACGCGTAGCAGGAAGCAACCAAGTGAAGAAGGGTTAAACCTCCCCTACTCTCTCACAACCACCTCCACCACCACCACCACCTTTAAAAGAAGGTGCTAAAGGGGGTGTCCTGCAAAGAAAAGGAGAGGAGTGCCCCCTAACCTTTCCCTGCTTCCCACTGAATTCTCCTATCTGCAACTATACAGTTGCTCTTGCGCGGCTCTGGCCTCAGTTGCAGCTCAATCATTTGCAGATATATAAGCCACTACTATACCCTCTGCATTTCCCACCCCTTCAGCCATGGATTCTTGAAGAAACTGCTGCGCTATCAGAGGAGGCTTTTTGGCTGTGCACGATTGCAAGCTGTTCAAGTTCCACAAACCTGACCTCTGCGAATTTCGAGCTCTCAGCTTCTGCATTGCGCTGAAATGGGGAGGCATTCTTGCTGCTACAAGCAAAAGCTGAGAAAGGGGCTCTGGTCCCCTGAGGAGGATGAGAAGCTCATGAATCACATAACCAAGCATGGCCATGGCTGCTGGAGCTCCGTCCCTAAACTTGCAGGTGAGTAAAAACAAATCCTTTTATGCATTTCACTCTTGTCAATAGAAGCTTCCAATCTTTGCTTTCTCCTCCTCCCAAGAATTCTCCCTCTCGTCCAGTCCAATTCTCTAAATTGTGCCTATAAATTTCTCAAGGGCTCCAAAGGTGTGGCAAGAGCTGCAGGCTGAGGTGGATAAACTACCTGAGGCCAGACCTTAAGAGAGGTGCATTTGCTCAGGACGAGGAAGACCTCATCATTGAACTCCATGCTGTACTCGGGAACAGGTAATTTTTAAGGCTCCTAGCAGAATTCAAGCATTAGTAACTGCAGTGCAAACTTTGATAATTCAACTAATACAGCCCTTTTCTTTTCCATGAGAAGATGGTCTCAGATTGCAGCACAGATGCCTGGGAGGACTGACAATGAGATCAAGAACCTCTGGAACTCGTCCCTCAAGAAGAAGCTGCGGCAGAAAGGCATTGATCCCAACACCCACAAGCCCCTCGCTGAGACTGATCGTAGTGGAGCAGCTCCCACCATCAGCACCGAGAGGACCTCTGGTTCCAGTGACGTCAACCCGTCAAGTGCTGGTGGTGGTCTAGGGAACTTCAGTCACCTCCTCAGCGAGACAGCCCAATCATCAATGCTGCTGCCAGTGTATGACAAGAAGCGGCCTGAAACTCCAAGCTTGGCACGGCCTAAGGTGCAAGCAAAGGAGTTATTTCTGGACCAGCTTGCTGCTGGTCACGAGAGCCCATCAAGCTGCCGTTCATCAGGTCCAACACTCTACTTCCCTTTCCAGCAGCAATTAGGCTACAACGAGTGTGGCAGTGGTGATGGTGCAAACATGAATTCGCTCTGGTTCAACCAGAATGATTTCAACTGCAGCACAATTTCCACCGTGATGCCAACAGTTTCACCATCAGCCCTCTCCACCTCAATGGGACTGAATCTCCCACCAGACAACCACCGCCACGGTGGCACCGGCATTGGCAGTGCCCCTTTCTACTGGGATGGTGTTAACCCCAGCAGCAGCGGCAGTACAGGGAGCAGCGGAAGCAACAGCATGGGATTTGAGCCACAAAGCACAAACTCAATTCTGGAGAACAGTGTATTCTCATGGACAGATATCGGAGTTGGCCAAGAAAAAGATACCAGAGTTCAGTTAGTGGAGGAACTCAAGTGGCCGGACTTGCTTCATGGAACCTTTGGAGAGGCAACCGCGATGCAGAACCAGAGCCAATCCTTATACGATGATGTGATCAAGGCAGAGAGCCAATTCAACATGGAAGGGATATGTGCTTCTTGGTTCCAGAATCAGCAGCCACAGCAACAGCTGCAAGCAGCATCAGACATGTATGACAAAGACTTGCAAAGAATGCCCTTGTCTTTTGAGCATATCTAGGTACTATGTTCCTCCATTCATGGAACAGAGTAAATCAGCTGAAGCTGAAACCTGTCTCACAGATTCGTGAGAAGGTTATGTTGAGGTGCTTGCATAGATACATCTGTTGGTTGATACAGAAATCAACCTTCACAACTTTCATCAGCTAAAGATCATGCAGTGCCCAAGGAAAAGACAGTTCTGTCCTCGGTAGTGGCATCAAAATGCATAGAAAAGTACATTCTGGAGTCCCCCTTTCTTTCTCGTGAAAATTGTTGTTTTCTTCTGTACACGACAACTCAACTTTTGGATACTTGAGTCATGGTTCACTCTCTGTTTATCAAATAAATAGACAGGCATGGGTAAAACTGCATGTGTCGGTAGCTATCACAAACCACATAAGTAGTCCCAAACTTTTCAACTGCTGCCATGCACGTAGATGGGAATTAATAATTGCAGGTTGTATTTTTATTTCTTTTCAAGAAGTTGCCGACAAACTGCAGTTGTATATTTGTAAAGGCAGAAAATGGGAATATTGACCTGGAGCTATTTTTATTTGGCTTTCCCTTTCCTGTTTCCTTCTTCCCCTTTTTGCTGTGGAGAATCTGAAGCCACTTGATCGCTATCTACTTCAATACCAGCATGGAAAAGGATTGGTTGATTTGATATGGTTGAACGAGGTAACCATCCTCAGGAGAGAGCAAGCACGTCTGAGAGAAAAAGAGGCATGTATTTATGAATGTCTACCTACCGTGCTATCGCTCTGCACACTATTGTGGTGAGCACTCAGCATATGTCCAGCTATGGCTCTGAATGCTGTTTATCCATGATTACATTCTAGCCTTGCAAAATGTACCTTAAACTTGGCAAGGAGCTCAACCTTCAGAAGTAATGGAATTGAATACATTTGGATGCTTGTTTGGTTTATCCCGAACTAATCCAGAAACGACCTAGGTAAACGTCTAAGTACTCCCGCCCCAGAAGAGATAGTCTCTACTTCAGAAGACCCAGTAGAGTATCAGAGCTTGGTCTCAACTTTCAATATCGTCACACTGAGTATGGCATGGGCTGAGCTAGATTGTTAACTAATTTGGGTCGGCCTTGGTGGGATCCTTTTCTTTATGACTCCTCCAGTTCAAACCCTCAAATATGGGTTTATTTTTTTGGATTGCAGTAGTGCTAAATAATGAAATAATCAGGTCACTAAACAATATATTATCTTTACAAGTTACATCTTATATCTTGCATCGCACAACTAATAGGGTTCGGTCATGTGCATAAAAAGGCTGGCATAAAGTGATTGATACTGTCATTTTTCAAAAGTACAATGAGACCGACAATGCTCATAAGGTGACACTGTGATAAAAAAATGCTACATGTCTACTCTAGATTCTAGTAAAGAACTCACAATGAATTGCACTGAATAAGAGCTTGGTTGCGTACCCTGCTGTTTCAACTTGTGTGGCATATACACTTCAATTTCGTTTGTGTATATCCTCTGTCTGCTTGGACGTATGAGCTGTATTGTTGGATGTATCTGCATGTTTTGATAATGACACATCAATTGAAAGAAAATCACAAAAGGTTGAAAAGGAAGAGGGGGTAACAAGACAGAAAACTAGCAACTGTTGAAAAGGAGGATGCTAGTGCTCTTCGAGATGAAGAAGACATTTAATTTAATAGTTTCATATTCTGTATCAAGATTGCCAACGGTGCGGACTGCAATAATGACCACCTAACATCATCATTAACGATAGAAGATAACAGATGAGAAGGAATAAGATCACAAATTACTGAACCAACAGTAACTTGGCTATATTAGATACTGGATATTGCAATATGTGTGTGTTATCAGGAGGTCCAACTGGACCAAAGAATATTCAACGGCCAGTTCACCAATTCAATTTGACATGACACATAGTGCAATATTTCTATTGATTGCGATCAAGGTGCTAATTTACATAATATAGTTTTGCTTTATCAGAAACATAAATTAAGGTAAAGTAAACAGGTCACTTTTTACCAGGAAATGAACCAAAGTAAGACAGAATCTACTGCTGCATGATAATTGTGCTTGCAAGTAGTTGCTATCTCACAGCCTCTCTTTGACATCAGCATGACGATGGAAATAGGAAAACATATTGGTGCAGCTTTAAGTTCGGAATTCTGTAAAATGGAAGCTTATCCAATCTTGAGGGTGCAACTGTCAAATTTCCCCGACTTCAACACTTTCTATCTCTGCAGAATCAAGCTATATGCTCAAGATATGACTGACGACAAATAGTTCCATCCATTATCAAGCTGCAAATGCACAGACATGTGAGACAAATTTGAAATCCTGTTCTTCTTTATACTTAACTTAGCAATCTCTTCATAGTCCATAGAGCTCAAAGAACTAAAGATGAGATTATGGTCCTATAAATCACGCCAGGGTCAGGTAAAAGGGGGAACATGAGCATTTCTGAAGTTAAATTTCAGCGGTATATGGCCAGCCACTACCAATAGGTCCACTCAAGCAAAATGAATAGCCCAAGGCCATAAGATAGGAGAGGCAGCAAATATGAGCAGATCAAGTAGTTGGTACAATCTTTTTGAGTTAACTGCCTAGTGATGAAGGTGTGAAGGCGGATAGAAACATCAAGCTGGAGAATAAATTAGCAACTAGATATAGCCTAACCCAGTAGCAGACTTGGGTGTGAAGATTGGGGCTTGTGGCCAACCCAAGTGTTCGCACATTCAACAATGTAATTTGAAATCAAATGTCAAGGCACTGGGGTTCTTTTTTTATTTTGGTGCTCCTTTTCCCTCTTTGCCACACAATTTGCTGGTAAGGTTGTGTCAAGCATTGCAAGTATTGCTGCCACAACTTCTCGGCGTCACAGGCTGGCTACTATGTTCGGGATCATGAGGCCCAGCAGATCGAGGCCATATTTTCATTAGCGTACCATCAGTTGAAGGATCTACTTGTGGGCCTCAGAAGTGCATCCAGGACACAGTATTCATCTTCCTCGACGAGAGAGTCTCTTCTACAGCTGAGCGAAGATCTAGAATATACCCAACAGTGTCCTATGGATTAGCATCACATCCAGCACCTATGGTGGATCTTCCGTCGAAGTTTCCAACTAAAGTTAGACGTCAGTAGAAATTGAAGTGCAAGTAACGATTGCACTTTAGTTGATAAAATGAAGAAAGATCAATGCGGTTAGTACCATAAAAGCACCTCAACAGTAAATGCCGAAGCTGAGACCATTCTAGGGTAACTTATTTGTCTAGGAATTTTCCACTCTGAGAACCTGAATTGGACTGTCCATAAATACCTAACTACAAGTCTACTACACTGCAAATTTTTATTTTGGATTATCCAAATATTTAAGAATCTTGACAACCCATCCTATGTTTCTACCTTTCTGGTAACATCAGTCTGGAGGAAACCACAGTAGCAATAACAAAAAATATGATGTTAATTAGCAGAATATGAACTTCAAAATACATGAGAAGTCCTCGTATATTGAAAGGTACTCCCAACATACGAAAAAATGAGCTTAGCCTTTCATAACTTTCCAAACACTGAACCACCACGATCTATACCAACTGCCATTGATTGTATAAGAAACAGCAAAACTGTGGTTAGTGTGCAAATTTGGAAATTACATCAATGGTTGAAAGGAACTGTTACAACGACCCACAAAAAATTATCTAACACTCATTGTCAACTTAAACACACTTCATTCAAGCAGATTGCTAATTGAACAATAGTGCAAACCACAAGCTACTAGCAAAACAGTTCTACAAAAGGTAATGTTCAATATAGACATATGTCCACATATTTAGTGTTGAAGTGTGTAAGTGGATTGCAGTAGCCCATTCGATCAGTTCGGACTTTTGGTTGCGTTGGCTAGTGCATGAAGATTGACATGATATCAGAGCCTAAGGTCTCGAATTCGAGTCCTGAATTTCGCAATTTATCCTAAAATTGGTGTTGCCCCTTGGTGTCCACATATAGCAGTATAGGCCTCTTGAGCCATAACTCTGAGTCACCGGTCCACGTACAAGGCCTCTAGACGCGTTGACTTATCTTCCCCGTCACATGTGAGTGGGGGTGTTGAAGTATATAAGTGCTCATTGCACTACCCCTTTCCATCAGTTCCGACTTTTGGTTGCGTTGCCTAGTGCATGAAGCTTGACATTTAGGTCATACTGTAAAAATGGGACATGATTACTTGTGGATACATTAGGTTTAGCATGTACTTAATTAAACAGTCCAACAATATCATTGCGCAAAGTTAACATGCTTTTTGCAAGGTTTAAAATAGCGTGCTAAAAGAAATAGCGGCAGAATCCTCTAAACGCTATGTACGCTATATCGTGCTAATGGCGTGCTATATTCCAAATAGCATTTTGAAAAAAAAAACACCAGATAAAGTATAAAAATAAAGGATTTCAGTCCAAAAGTACCATATTCATACATATCACATACAAAAATAGTTACTCCAATTTTTTAGAAGCCTAACATCAATATTTCACGAGGTAACAACAGTGTATGAATTATTTATTAAGAATTATCAGTATTACGATATTATCTTCAGATTCAGAAGAGGAATCAACAGATTGATGTTCATCACCACAACAAACAAAAGGAAATTTCTTCTTTTCTTAATGAGGAAAACTCAAACCCTTGTATCAATAGGCTGTAAAAAATAGCGATCTAACGCTATGATGTTTTAGCGCGACATAACATGCTATTTCGCAAATAGCGTCATAGAGAGCAAAATTATTAGAATTTAGCGTGGAGTGTCAAAATATGCTATAGCGCGCTATTAGCGAAGAAATGGCGTGCTATTTTAAACTTGGCTTTAACATAAATCCACTGAATTTGTAATATGATGTCCTCCATAACTGATTGAACAACATCACAAAATAAAGTACCCTAACGATAGTAGACCTAGTTCAATGCTTTTTTGTTGCAGAATGTTCTAGAACTCGAAAGAGCTGCATAATGCAGCTAACATGGTTTTACAGCATGGATATTAACTTCTTCTCTCGAAACCGCGCCTAAGTGCACGTCACTTTCATTAGAAGAAACCACCAAGATGGCGAGAAGGTCTTACAAGCAACAAAACTAAAACCAAAATGAACTGAAGAAAATCTAGTAGTACTAAAAGCTACAAACAAAGAAGAAACTAAAACGAAGGAAAAAAAAACTGTACAACTATCCTACTGCACTAGTACAGCAGTAGCCGTAGAAGAATATTAGCGCCTGTACCCGTCCATGGCTTTGCTTCAGTGAGGATCAAATCGATCAAGGCCTGGGCGTCAGGTCTAGCGTCATAAAAAAGTGCACTCATTCGCCGAAGCCTCCAGATGTACCATAGTGTGAGAATGGTGAGGTACTAACTTCTGTTCTCCAGAAAAACCATATTGACAAATGCATTCAACAGAACTTGGGAGCTCACCGTTTTGTATTTCCAAATGCTGATGCAAGAAGAATCACTGACAAGTACTGCTTCACAGGAAGAGTACAAGAGAGAAATTCAAAACTGAATCAGCTAGATTTATCGTCACACAATGAATTGGACCCAAGGTCACTAGTAGTGGGGTATCAGCAGAAACATAGACTGATGATTTTACTGCTATACACCACCAAATTATGCTGCCATTATTGGCAAACAGGGTTATAGACACAATATACTGTTTAATTAAGTAAGCAATCACCATGCCTGTGCAGGGAAGCCACCATGTCCAATAGATTTTGGGAGAAAATGTAGGTAACGCCGATTATGTTGTTTCACACAACTAGTTTGAAGATCACCCACGAAAAGGTCAGAACTCTCGATCTAGCCCCACTTTCTATATCAATTTATCGACATGTTGTTTCTGGTCGTTCCATTCTGTCCCCGCTTAGGAAAGGCCGAGCTCTGCAGAACATATATTGTGAAAGAGAATGACGAAGTAACGAGTGATGCTTGAAAGAAATCAACAGCAGATCAAATACTCCCTAAATTTCTATTTTTATCCAGACACAAAAGGCGAAGAGCTCTACTTTACTGATAGCTATGGATCAGACAACAGTACAGATGACTGGCTGCAGTCACCACCTAACAGAAGTAGGAGTACAGAACATGATTGAACGGTTGTGAACACTGATCAACGACTTGACCGGCAATGTTGGCACAGGCGTGAGAGCCCACGTCCACAAGTAACAATGAAGTCAGTCCAGGGCTCAAGACTGCAGGGCATCTAAGGCTGAGGAGACCGCTGAATGAGTCACAGGACGTTATTAAACCTTACAAGTACCCAAGTACTGAAACAAACCACTCCGTAAGAGCATCTCTAGCAGAACCCCCAAACCGCAAACCCCAAATCGCGTATCCAGGCCCCTCCAAACGCGTTTTGGTGGACGAAAGGCCGCGCAGTCCAGATGCGCCAAACGCGGCCCGCATAACAGCATATTCAAACACAGTGTTTATCCAGATCATCCGATAATTCTCATATGTAGCAACATAATCATGCAAAATAGATTGTTCAAAGTACTCAATCATACATGAAACACGGCACCAAAAGAAGATCGGACATCACATCATGAAAGAGGGAAGTGATCACGCGTCACCGTCGCTTGCCGGCGCATCGACATGACCGCCACAGCTCGCCGTAGCGTCTTCACCTCCGGCAGTCATCGCGGCAGCTATGGCAGCGCGTGCAGCTTCTCTCCTTCGCGTCAAGATCTGCGTCTTCGTAAGCTTCCACCACTCAAGGCTAGCCCCATCCATGCTGGCCGAGTTCATCATCATAGTGGCATTCTCCGCCGCGATGAGCTCCGCCATGGCACGGTGCTCCTCGGCACGTGCTCTCCTCTCCTCAATGTCGGCCTTGCGCTTTGCATCCTCCCGGAGCGTGGTCCACTTTGCCTCCTTCTCCTTGGCCTTCGCCTCCATCATCTCCTTCTTTGCCTTCAAAGTTTTCATCAACGACTCCTCTTTGGATTAGACCATGACATCGATCTTGAGAGACAATGATGCGGCCTCTCCTTGTTTCTTGATCTTGTCCTTGGTTGCCTTGCATCCATCCGGCCTCTTCTTGTTCTTCTTTCTCTCAAGCACATCGTCCTCCTCCGCATCCTCCAACTCGACAAGCTTATGCTTTGGCGGTGGCGCCTCTTGCTCCCTCAACTTCCATTTTGGATTGTGCTCAAGAAGGGTATAGCAATGAGCGAATTTGAACAGTATGTTTTTCAAACCCGGCATTTCCCGAAACCTTTGATGCGCAATAGCTTCCCAATCGCCGGCATTGGTGCCGCTCGGTGGCGCGTTCCTCACGCCCTCGATGCAACCTGCCCACCGGCTGCACGCCGTCTTGATGGTGTCCCATCGGCCTTGGAGCGAGCGGTAGGAGCAGGTTGGAGTAGAAGAGAGAGGCGGCATCAATTGGAAGAATTTATCCTCTATGCGTTGCCAATACCTCTTGCCGGTTTGGTTGGTGCCAGTCACGGCATTCATCGAAACTGCCTCCCAAGCACGGATCAAGATCACGTCTTCAAATTCGGTGTAGTTGCCGGACCGGATTGCTCTCCCCTTCGTCTTGGCCACCGCCCCATCGAACGCCCCCTCTTCGGTCTCTTCCAACTCATCTTCCTCCTTGCCGACGGCTTCTTCTTCTTCCTCAAACTCCTCGCCCTCGAGTCCCTCCTCCAATCCGTCATTGTAGTCACAGTAATCCGCAAGCGGCGGCGAGTCGATGTCCATGGAAGCATCGTTGAGCATGTCAATGTACGACTCCGGCGCGACATCAACGGCGGGACTTTCGTCGACCACCTTGCGCGCATCAGACGACTCAAGCGGCGCCTTCACCATCGCCGTCGTCAAGGCAGTCAGCCAGCGACGCCATCTTGGCAACGGGCGGCTTCTTCGCACTTTCTTTGGAGCCGCCTTCTTCTGCGCGCCGGGGCCGGGGCCGACACCTTGCTGCTCGGCCGCTTCACCCGCTTGGCCGGAGCGGGAGGGGCAGCTGCAGCGGGAGGCGTGGGGACGACATGTTGCCCCAGCCGCTTCCGCTTCCGCTTTCCCAGAGGAGCAGCAGGGGACGGCGCGTCGACCACGACGGTTTCGGAGGCGGCTGCCGCGGCGGCGCTGGATCCAGATGCGGCCGGTGGAGCTGGTCCGCGCGGCGCGGTCTGGCCCGGGAGCAGCGGCGGGTTGATTGCGTCCATGCCGGTGCGGACGCGGAGGCTGCGGTGGCCGGAGAGGGCTGGGAGCGGCGGAATCGGGAGCGGTAGGTGGGGCGGAAGCGGGAATGTGCGAGCTGAAACTTCCTTCGCGCCAACGCGGGGAAGGAGATGAGGTTCGCGCTCACACAGCCTTCCCAACCCGGGAACTTGGGGTTTCCGAGGCGCGGTGCGAAAGGGGATAGCCCGGAAAAGAAAATTGGTACGGGTCCGATGCGGTTTCTAAACGGTCCTTTCTTTCGGCTCCAACCCGAAAAACAGCAGTTATTATATCGATTGGGTCTGCTAGAGATGCTCTAAGCAGAAACAGAGATTAATCCACCCACACATCAAAATGGCTAATAAATTCAACCGGGGAAGAGCCGGGAACCAACGAGACGGATCGCGACTGAGAATGCGTACAAGCACGTAACTAGTGCCTAGAACTCGTCGACGCGAGGCGTTTAGTGCGAAGCCAATCAATTCAAAATCAACACAGGCGGTGGAGAGGTAGACAAAGGGCGGGGGGGGGAGGGAAACCCGTACCACGATAACGCGCCTGGTTCAAGCAGGCGGCGGCGGCAGCCCGCGGCGGAAAACTGCGGGCGACCAGAGGAAGGGAGACGGCGAGGTTGTTTGGCTGCTGCGCCTCTCGTCCTCTGCGCTGCCGGTGGTACTACGCGACTACGCCTGTCTCCCCGGCGAGGAGCAGGATTGCAGGAGGAGGCGCCGTCGTTCGACCAGGGAATGGTCGTAGCAGATCATGGGCCTAACGGGCGAAAGAATTCGGTGAGTACTTGGGTCGTAAAGGTTTTCTTATTTGGGCCATAGACAGAGTCGGGCCATGGAAAGGCTAGAGCGGTTAGCGTTTCACGGTTTCTGACTGCCGAAGTGCCGACAGTGATCTTCACACTATTGTCCAAAAATTAAGCACATCAATTAACCACACTATTGTCCAATCTTTACTATTAAGAGCAAACTGGTCAATGTCCGGTGTCACATTTTTATTTAAAGACAAAAATGCCCTCCCACGTCCTGATCTTAACTAACAAAAAAAATTGGAATTATGTTGATAAGTGTTCCCTACGTCGTGAGAATGCAGGAACGGAAGGGACTCACGCACACTCATCCATTGACTTCCACGAGTCTCATTGGTACGCCGACCCCAGAAAATTAACGCACCGCCACCCAAACCTCCCAACTCGCCGGCCTCCTTCTCGCCCTCAAAGGGATACGCCCTCCGCAGTGGCAGCCCCAAATTTTGATTCTGCCTCCGTCGCTCCCGATGCCTCCACTGCCTACATCCTGCTCGTGCTCACCGTCGTAGGGCATTGACTCTCCTCCCTTCTTCCATCTTGTTTCTGCCCACATGTCTCTGTCTTTCTCTGATTTTTTGCGTGTACCATGCAGATGGAAGGAGAGGAGGTTTCGCTGTGCCGCCGACTCGCCGCGTGCTTCCTACGCCACGGCGATGTCGCCTTCCCGCGGATCGCCACATGCCACTCCGGTCGCACCGGTAGCCTACACGCCAGATCCACCTCCAGCAAGCCGTTCTTGGTCGATCGGAATCCGGTCGTTTCTGGCAGGCATTTCTGTGAGTTTGATCACTGAGTGCCTTTCCAGGATGGATGGATGGAAGCAAAGTCCACGCGACAAAGTCAAGGGCTAGACGAGGGCTTTAAGATCACGCATGAGCTGGCAGGGCTGTCACGAACCATCCACCACATCACCGAGGTCAAAATCCCCCATCCCTTGCACCGGCCTCCTCCTCCTACCGCGATGGGTGGCAGTCGCCGGAGCTCGCTGTCGTCAGGTTTGGCCAGAGTCTACGCTCAAGGTATTTCCTAGCAGAGCTGCTGCTGCCATGGCCCATGGCCGGAACCGGCTCCGTATCATCCCTGTGCATCGTCCGCCTTCTGGGTAGCCCACCTTGATACACACGAGCAGAGTCCGATGGAATCAAAATAGCCTAGATAGCCAGGGCTCCTTGGTTCGTACGAGCAGAGATCGACCGATCTAAAGAAATCAGCCTAACCAGCCTGGGCTCCTTGGTACGTACATAGTCCAATCGAATCAAAACAACAACTACCTCTGTTCCTATTTAATCAACGCAAGGCACAACGTGATTGCATGCATGCTAGATTGCCCACCACTCGCGTCGATTAAATGGGAATGGAGGGAGTAGCTAGCAAGGCTAAGCCTGCACCATGTTTCTATATATGTGCTTGAGCTGCTCCATTAGAGCTATGACAGAAGTTCAGAGTTCAGTGTGTGGCCTCTACGTGTAATGGAAGTTCAGTTTAGATAGATAGTGTGTGAAGTTCAGAGACAAACATTGTTGCTGCTAATTTACGATTTCTGTACCCCTAAGGATAGCTGGAAAGGAAACTGCCAATAACAGTCCAAATGAGTGCTGCAGAAGGATGTTGTTTCTCTAAGGAAAGCATGCCACCAGAAAGATCAAAGTCGTACAAAGATGACACCATTGAGGTATGCAACTATTTCTTAATCTTACTCAATTTGTGTGGGGCACGTAGCTAGGCATTATACTTTTTGTCCTGCAGATGCTAGCAAAGAAAGTGGATGTTTTTCTTTCCGAAATGGGAGCTGCCAGCCTCTGAAATTTATGTGGAGACTAAAAAGCGCTGTCATGGATAAAGAAGTTGCAGTGCTAAGCCCCTATGCGTGTCCATAAGGACCAGGTGGCTTGGCAATTAAATACTCAAAAGTAGTCAAAGACCGGTATCTTGAAGCATTTGACTATTATTTACATGACATTAGTAGCAATTTCTGTTAAATTTTTTCATTATCATTGCCGATTTAATTGTATTATTGTTTAGTATTATTATGGTGCAGCTCATCAACTGTTGCCTAGCAGCATGCCTTTTCTGAGTTCCATATCCACTGGAGAGGGGGATGTCATTCGTGATGGTTCTGGCAGGGGTGAGCTCGCCGTGCCGCTGAAGACGACCAATATCTTGTCCTTCCATTTTATAGATAACTGGAAGGTCGCCACCCAACTGTCGAAGAGACGACGCTCGCTGCGTGGCAGCTCGTCTATCAAGCTCTGTTTTTTCTTTCGAGAATTTGTAGGGATGTGGTGTGTTATGAATTATACTGTTGGATATGAGGAGATGAGTGGGAGCCGATATGCAATTGTGTTGTTGGAAGTTTTATTTATGTAGATTTTTGTGAAAGACCTATTTTATTTATTGATTGTAATTAGGTTCTTATGAGTACCATAGCAAGAGAAAGATCTATATTGTTTTATGATTCTTTGATTTAGCATATGCTCTTTTGATCCATATGGACATACTTAAGATGAACCTAATTCAGCTATTTGGCTTGCCAAAATTATAAGCGTGACCACTAGGTGATGAAGAGAAAGGGAAGTAGTCAGTAGTTTGGAGAGATTGTGCATACCAGTGACTCTGAACACACATTCAACTTTATTTTCTGTTTTTTAATTCTTTACTTTTTTTATTTGTATGGCGAGTTAGTCAGAGTTTTGGGATGTATACTTTTAGGAAAGAACTAGGAAAATGCCCGCACGTTACGGCGGAACCTTCCATCATCTCTAAACACTCTCGTGATTTGATCAAACTTTTAAGGAAATATACCCCCTATGTTGTAATGTAAGATTAAAAAAACCAATGCGATATAATCTCTACTACTTAAAAAGACTAAACTGGTTCCTTATTCTGCCATCACGATACGTTTCGTCGTCCGTCGTCCGCTTCGTCAATCCTCGCCCACAGTTTTGCATTTAGGTCCCTCATACGTACTGGAAAATAGAACCCGCAGTCCTCCGACCTTCGCCCCCTACCGTCAATCCCGACCTCCTCAGATTGAACCCTAGCCCAAGGTCCTGCAGCCGCCGATCTCGTCTCCCCTCCCCAGCCCCGCCGCCCCTCAGCCGTCTCCTTGCCCCAGCCCGCCCTCCCCAGCCGTATCCAAAGCTGAACTCCTCACGGGTCCGTGGATGCCCGCCGCCGCGCGAAAAGGGCGAGAACGTCGATCCCGGCCTCGCGGTGGGGGGCGGCGGCGAGAACGTCGATCCCGGCCTCGCGGTGGGGGGCGGCGGCGAGAACCTGCTGATGGGATGGTGGAGGCCGGCGGAGTGGATAGCGCCCGCTGGGTGGTCTGCAGTATTCGCTCTGCGACGATGAAATTCAGGCAGGGACCGCTTTCCGCTGCGACGATTTGTTTATTGCTGTTAGTTGTTGGTGGTGGATATGTAGGGTTTGCTTTGAGATGAAACTTTTAGGAATCTACTACTACTACTTCGCTATGCTAATAGCTGTTACTGATACTGTTCCGTATTGGATGTGGATGCATTAGAGGGCAGTAAAATCTAGCAGTCGTAGGCTGTCTTCTGGTTTCGGCAGTGCGTGCGCTCGTTGGTGCTTCAGTTTTTAGATCAATTATCTTACTTATATATATCTTTATAAGTACCTAAAGCATCTCAACTCCCCGTACTTAACAGGATGAGGCAACAGAGGAAATTGTGATCAAGGCTATGGGGAGGGCTATCAACAAGACAGTGGCCATTGTAGAGCTTCTCAAGGTAAAACCGGAGTTTCATAACGCCACTTCTTAGCACCTGATACACCTTGCAGTTCTGTTTACTTTTACTAATTGTTCATATGCTATCCCTGAGCAGAGAAGGATTGTTGGGCTCCACCAGAATAACTCCATCGAGTCAATTGATATCACTGACACCTGGGAACCCTTGGAAGAAGGCCTTAACATGTATGCACTTAATGTTTAATTAAACTTAATACTTCTTTTAAGTTGGGATTGACATTGTGTTCTGATGCGATTATATCTTGGTTTTTTTTTACAGTCTTGAGACTACTCGCCATGCAAACCCTACATATCCACCACCAACAACTAACAGCAATAAACAAATCGTCGCAGCGGAAAGCAGTACCCGCTGGATAGCGCCCGCTGGGTACTCTGCACCCTGTGGCGGCTCTGTTCGCATTCGGACTGCTGCTCTTCCTAGGAGCGTATGGTCCAGGCTGCCTTCCCGCTACTCGACCTCGGGTTGGCCGCGATGCACGCCTGGATCGCATCTAGGTCCTGGCTTAACTTACTCTTCCCAGCGCTTCTCACGGTGAGTACGCCTGCTTGCCCTGTGTAGATCCGTTGAACGCTGGTCCTAATTTCCTAGCTTTTGTCCTTGTCTTTTTCCTCCCGATGTTATTCTTATTGACCAGTCGTGGAACAACCTAGGCTGTTAGTAGAACAGTACATGCTACATTGTATCCGAAAATTGAATTGAGTCACTATACAACACTGGCAACTCCTTTTCATTTTTTTCTAGACTAGATGCAGTTTCATTAGTACTGTATATGGGTATATTATTGCCACTTCGAATGCACTTTTCTAGAGAGTACTTTAATCTCAAGTTGGTTTCCTGGCTGATATTTATAATTTAATAAGAATTAGCAAATCCAGCTGTTAGCCAAATGGGCATGAAACTGAAAGATGTGTTGTGTTGTGTGACTTAGGAAGCTGAAAATTTATTAAGAAACTTTCTGACAGATCAAGAATCTCATGATAATGCATCCTTCACTGCTCATCTGATAAGATCCTACATCTAGATATATAGCTACTTGATTTGTGCGGCTGCGGGTTGCTCTAATTGCAGCGAAGGTTTGTCCTTCACTACTTTTCTTCCATTTACGCATCATTTTTTTTTCAAATATTGCTTGATACTGCTAACTACGACCTGTTAGTTATAATTTTGTTCATTGATATTTCGAAACTTTTTTGTTTACAACATTCTTTTGACCTCACGATTGGAGATTCCGGAGCTGGAGGTCCACTATGTGTGCAAATCCACAACTTGGAGTGGCGCCGCTGGTCTTCCTGGCTCCGCTGCTCTCCCACCAACGGCCGCCCTCCCGGCAACTCTCCCATCCTGGCATGGCTCGACTTTCCCAGGTGCTAGCACTTACCTCATATCTCTAATCCCGTGGATGGCAGCAGCGGCGATGAACCAACAGGGGGCCTGCGAACTGATTGATTTCTGTAAGGCTGTTTTGTGTCCTTCATCTAGGAAAGATGCCAAAGAAATCATTTTTTGGCACCTTACAGTATGGAATTTTTCATGTTTGATTTGGTTGTGGTTGCACTTTTCCTTCCTGAATCACATGTCCTGGTTCAGATTATATGCAAACAGATTATACAGAAAGGTGTCGGGGAGTAGTTCCTGGTAATGTCCTACCCCAAATGATATATATAGTTTCTTGTTCAATTCAGACCATATTTTATTGCAAACCCTAATGCTATTGAAACTTTTGTCGATGTAGTCAGGACATATTGCTTGATTGCTTAGAGCAATAATGACATTTATCAGTTAGGCTTGCACCTTGCTTACCTATGATACAATCCGTTCAACCAAAGTGCTATGTGACCCTGTTCTCAAATTTGGCATATTCTTTCCTCTGTTTCTTGGCAAAACTAATGGTGTCATGTGGCCATTGAAATGCAGGAAGCGCTGGTGATGTGCTGGACGATGACCCTGTTGGGGAGCTCAAGGTGTTTATCTACGATCTCCCCGGAAAGTACAACAAGAAGCTGCTGAAGAAAGACCCTAGGTGCCTGAACCACATGTTCGCCACGGAGATCTTCATGCACCGGTTCCTGCTGTCGAGCGCGGTGCGAACTTCCATCCTAGAGGAGGCTGATAGGTTCTACACGCCCGTGTACCCGACCTGTGATCTGACACCATCGGCTTTCCCGTTGCCATTCAAGTCTCTGCGAATGATGCGCAGCGCCAGCGAGCTGATCGCGATGAAATGGCCTTACTGGAATAGGTCGGAGGGGCAGATCATTTCTTTGTCACACCACATGACTTTGGCGCTTGCTTCCATTATCAGGTACAGACACACACTGCAAATCCCTGCTGTTGCACACATTCTCTTATTCATTTAACTTAATAGTACTAGATGTAAAGCAATTGTTTAGTACTGAGCTCGAATAACTAGGGCATATCTGATTGCAGCAAAGAACATGGGGACAATGGGGCAGGAAGATGCTTCTCTCATTATTTATGCTTATGAATGGGCACCTCTGACTTAAGTACTTCAGTTTGCACATTTCCATCCTTCTGAATATTTGTTCCATTCGTACATTTAATTGAGTTGCATAACTCTACAATAATAATCTGTAAACTGGCCATTGTGCACTTGTGTTAGAACTTATGTTGACAATTTTTTCCCTTAGAAACAAGTTTATATTGTATGCTCATCATCGGGTTCCATTAGGCCCTTTCTATGCCACTCAAGATGTTTATAGTGTGCATCCAAGACCATTTAAATACATGCCTTTAGATGATCACACGTTATTTGAATTCTCTTCTTTATGCAATTATTGGGTCTATAAATATTGGCCTCCGCCATGATTAGTTCGGGTTATTATAAGTCAAAACTGTGTTTTGAGTGATGGAGACTTGTGCAGGAATTAGGTTATGATAAACCCTACATAATTCACACGCCAACTTTGTGATGCAAAACCGTAGTATTTACTTTCCCGTTGTTTCTGTTCTCTTGTTTCCTTCATCCTGTCGATATTTATTCCATTTTGAGAAGCAAGCATGTCATAGTGGTTTACTCATCATTATTACTTAATTGTGAGAAGATGCATTTTTTTGCCACAGGCTGAATCAATGTGGAGTAGAGTAGAATAACACTCGAGCAGAGCACTGGACGGGGCGGATGATCTGATAGATGATTGTGAACATTTGGAGGGAAAAAAAATACAACTATCATAGTGGTAATTCCTTCATTCAGTTGATTTGTATTTCATGTTGATAGCAACAATCATGTAACAGTGGTTTACTAATCAGAATTGCTTAATTGTGAGAAGATGTATCTTGTTGCTGCATGCTGAATCAATATGGAGTGGAGTAGAAACACTGGAGCAAAGCAATGGTGGGCCTGAAAGTGTTGCTGAACTACCTGTGATTCTTCTTGCCGATGTACTGGAAGGCCAATGTGATGTGTCCGAGGCCCATCGAGTAGTCACGGCAATGAGGTCCGCCAATGATGCCATCCTCTACTGCAAGTATCATAGGTAAGTGCGCGCCCACTAAGAGGTGACTGTAAATATTTGGAGGGGGCGGATGCTACGAGAGGTGATTGTAAATATTTGGAGGGTAAAAAATATAGCTATCATAGTGTTAATTCCTTCATTATGTTGTTTTGTATTTCATGGTGATAGCTCCCTCATGTTATTTCATTTTATTTCCGCGCACTTAGATGCAATATAGATTTACTGGTGCTAAAGAAGAAAGTAATGATTGTTCTAATGAAGGTGAAACATTTTTTTATAACAGCTGAAGGTGCATGAACACTTGAGGCAGTGAATCAGCCAATCACCTGACGTAATCAACTTACTCCAGAAATACGTTCAGAACTCAGAAGTGGAAGATGAGATGGTATCCCGTGTGGCACATAAATGGGGAAAATAGGGGGGATAAAATGTGACACGGGATTTGCTTAAATATGGTAAAATGTAACATAACTTCATAAATATTGTAAAGTAGTGTCACAAGGAACTTTGTATGCGGTAAAGTCTATCATGTAAATTTGATCATCAGGCATTATGTTGCTGGACTAAGAAATAAGATTGTGACTTTTGGATTTATTTTAGATTTCTATTGCTTTCCAAACATAAGTGATAATATGAGATTTAGTGCAGGTGTTTGTCCTCTGTCCACAAATAAGTGGACGAAGGAGAGAAAATTATATTGGGAAGATGCAAACCAACATCTATTTTCTCTTAATTCTTTCACCTCTGATAATATATGCATATACAAAATTAAGATAATATGTGCTAAATATTATTAGTTTGATTTCCGTGCGATGAGGGATAAATATTTTTTGTTACTTTAAAGTGCATTGAGAAGATAGAAGTACACTCTTATATACTCTCTCCGTTCCTTTCTATAATGCCTATAGATTTTTGGCATTTGTTTCAGAATATAAGGTTGTAGTTTGGCTCTTTTTCAATTACCTTCTCTACCGTTCAGCTCCCACACGACATGCGTGAAAAAAATCCATACAAAAAGGAAACAATTAATTGAGATTCCTAATGCATTATCCCAACGATTCCTTAGATTTAGGAAGCAATATTTTTATTTCCTTAATATAACCTGACTGCACATATATGGAGAGTCAACCAGAGAGATTTGTGGGATTTGTTATATTAATTTAGGAAGTTATCGATTTCCCTTATTTTACTCTGATCTCAAATCGTTAATCTAGGGGGTCTTGTGTAAAGAACACTCTTGTGCTAATTTTCGTGGCAAAAAACTATAGGCACTATAAAATGGAACGGAGAGAGTACTTATTTGAGGACGAGAAAATACATGTGATTGAGTTAATATACTTATGAAAAATATGGGGGCATTCTTTATTGCCATTCGCTAGCAAATAAGTTATCTTGATTATTTTGTCAAAAATAGGCGCACGCGATTACGGTATATACATGCAAATTATGTGGGTATTTTACATGTACAATGCAATGTGTATGCAAGAGGAGACCAATCGAAAATCCACTTTGGCTACTAAAACGCACTTTAAAATGTCAAAACATTCTGGAAACAAAAGTTGTGTGTATATGAAAATATTTTATGTGTGCACATAAAGTTTAAGAAAAAGAGTAACTTTTTGCGGCTTGTGTAAATAAGATGTTTTTTATGCTCTAATATGGCTATTCACAAGACTTTTTGTTTATCTTTTTTACACATTCTCTAAATTTTGTTTGTGAAACTTTATGTGCGGGCCAATGAATTTCTTCGGTGCCATGGCGTGGTGGAGTGCAGGGCGCCGGGGAGGGAAAGTGGTGGGACTGCAAGCGGCGGAGCGGAAGGGAAGGAGAGGCTCCTTTTTTGGAGGGAAATCGGCACATATAATAACGTTCTCCGGGCTAATGACCATATAATGACATTCTACGCGCTAATTTTAGCGGGACTAAATATGTTTCAAGTGAAATAATCAAGCGGACCGATCACACAAAATGTGCTTAATTAAATTACATATTCTGATTTAGCTATCATTTCTTTAGAGAACATAATATTAAGCATGCAATTCAAACATGATTTTCAAAATCGTATGAACGGAGAGTTCTGTTGAATTCGGCGGACTGATGATACGACCACAAATTTAGTAAAACGGCGAGGTGACAACAGACTCATTGTGAATCTCACTTTGTGTATCTTCGAAACACAAAATTTCATTTCCCGTTGCAACGCACGGGCATTTTTACTAGTAACACAAAAGTAACTACTCATTGGTGAGTTGTGTCGCAAAAACATCTCAATCATTTGATCATCCGCTCTAACACCGGCGATGTTGAGGCTTTCGTCGACAAATTCCCAACAATGTATACATGCATATCTCACCTTTTATTAGCAAGTACACTAAATACATAAGAATGCATCATAATAAAATAGCATAGAAGTGAATTTTAAAAAAAAACCAACTACCTAAGCCCACCACCCACGGCCACGACTCACGTAAAAAGTTAGGCACTCTAAGGAAAAGGTACTGCAAGTCTGTAAAAGAAAGTGTAAGGGTATATTGCCCCTATGTGTGGTTTTGGTAATTAATGACAATCCCTATGGACTAATGTTTTCATTGAGTTTATATGAAGGAATATTCCATAGGTACTACTTGTATTCCATGTGTTGGATTCAAGTATGGATGCCATGAAGATAAAGATATACCTTGTGTATTGGCATCAAGATCATCGATTTGAAGATAGATATATATCTATATGTGATATGATCAAGAAGAAGAAATGAAGATGGAGTTCTTATGTGGAACTCAATATTAGCCATGCTCTATCCTATATGATAAGCAATGAATGACCAAGATCTTGAGAGCTTGATTCCAAGTGAAGAATTCTTTATACACCTCAAGATAGTACGATAGAGTATGAGAAGATACAAGGTTGAGTCGTGCAAGTTCAAGATGAGCATCTCAAGTGGATCACATACTTGAAGCTTGCCGTCCATGTGGCGATGATGGACATGTGAAGATGTGCATCAATGGGGCTTTCCCATCATGGTGTATGGGGGAGCATTTGTGAGTCTTCACGAAGCAACGATGATCAAGTTGAGGCATTCCGGCTTGTGTGGAGCTTGAAGAGCTATCATCAAGATCAAGCGGGATGCGCAAGGCAAAGGTATGGCCTTGCTAGGTTTTCCTTTTACCGGTCTCAAGGTGGTTGATGGGAGACCGGATTATAGGATAGATAGCCGCACTATTAAGAGGGGCTCTCGGTTGGGTAACTTGATCGCATCGTCTTAGGGACCTCAATCCTTTGCATACTTTGCATATCCCTATTGCTTCTTGGTGTTTCTCTGTGAGAGGTTCTTGAGCTTGTTGCTAGCTGTACAACAAGCCCAAGTTCATCGAAAACGGAATCCGCATGCATCTTCTATTGCGTTTCGAGTTTGGACGTCTTCACCGTTTCTTGACGGTGGGAGATTCCCTCTCTAAAAACATCTAAAAATATCCTGTGAGGAGTTTTTGTTGGGGTTCTATTCGTCGTTATCTTTCCAACAAAATTGGTTTCATGTCAATCGGGGTCCGAACACAAAAGTTATCACAGTTTTTGTATAACATGTTTTCCTGCTCACCCGGTCAGGGACCCGGTCGGACCTGCCCATGCGCCGGCCTGGTCCGGTCAGCCGACCTACAGATCGGCGGGCCCGGCGTGCCGTCCGGTCGACCGGTCGCCAACCGGGCGCCAACCGGGTGACCTCCTGGACGACACAAAGTGACCCCGGTCGGGGTCCGGCCTGCCGACCGGTTTGGACCGGCTGGTCCGGTCTGTGGCCCGACCGGGCCCTGGACCAGACGACCCGGCTCCAGGCCCGGTTGAACGGCTTCCTCGATGGTTGACTCAGCCCAACTTTTTCCCAATGGTTATATTTTCTCTTGGGCTATAAATAGCCCTTCTTCCACCTTGGGCTGAGTTAGTTCTTCTATTCTCTCTCCTCCATTGTTGCCTTTGAAGAACTTGCTCTCTCTCCCTCCCATGATTCTTGCTCATTCTTGAGGGATCTAAGAGAGGAGATCTAGATCTACAACCTCCACCAATCAATTTCCCCTCTAAGTGAGGGGAACTCTTGGGATCTAGATCTTGGAGTCTTTTGTTGACTTTCCCCATTGTTCTTCCTCTCCAATCTCATCCTAGTGATACGTCTCCGACGTATCGATAATTTCGTATGTTCCATGCTACATTATTGATGATATCTACATGTTTTATACACATTATATGTCGTATTTACGCATTTTCTAGAACTAACCTATTAACAAGATGCCGAAGAGCCAGTTGCTTTTTCTGCTGTTTTTGGTTTCATAAATCTTAGTAAGGAAATATTCTCGGAATTGGACGAAATCAACGCCCAGGGTCCTATTTTTGCACGAAGCTTCCAGAAGACCGAAAGGATAACGAAGTGGGGCGACGAGGCACCGCCACGCCAGGGCCGCGCGGCCAGGGCTGGGCCCACGCCGCCCTGGTGTGCGGGGCCCTCGTGCCGCCTCTTTACCTGCCCTTCCGCCTACTTAAAGCCTTCGTCGCGAACCCCCGACCGAGAGCCACGATACGGAAAACCTTCCCGAGACGCCGCCGCCGCAAATCCCATCTCGGGGATTCAGGAGATCGCCTCGGCACCCTGCCGGAGAGGGGAATCATCTCCGGAGGACTCTTCATCGCCATGATCGCCTCGGAGTGATGAGTGAGTAGTTCACCCCTGGACTATGGGTCCATAGCAGTAGCTAGATGGTCGTCTTCTTCTAATTGTGCTTCATTGTTCGATCTTGTGAGCTGCCTAACATGATCAAGATCATCTATCTGTAATACTATATGTTGTGTTTGTCGGGATCCGATGGATAGAGAATACTATGTTATGGTGATTATCAATCTATTATTTATGTGTTGTTTATGATCTTGCATGCTCTCCGTTATTAGTAGAGGCTGGCCAAGTTTTTGCTCTTAACTCCAAGAGGGGGTATTTATGCTCGATAGTGGGTTCATGCCTCCATTGATACTGGGACAGTGAGAAAGTTCTAAGGTTGTGGATGTGTTGCCACTAGGGATAAAACATTGATGCTATGTCTAAGGATGTAGTTGTTGATTACATTACGCACCATACTTAATGCAATTGTCTGTTGCTTGCAACTTAATACTGGATGGGGTTCGGATGATAACTGAAGGTGGACTTTTTAGGCATAGATGCAGTTGGATGGCGGTCTATGTACTTTGTCGTAATGCCCGATTAAATCTCACTATATTTATCATATCATGTATATGCATTGTTATGCCCTTTTCTATTTGTCAATTGCCCGTGTAATTTGTTCACCCAACATGCTTTAATCTTATGGGAGAGACACCTCTAGTGAACTGTGGACCCGGTCCTATTCTTTACATCGCATACAATCTACTTACTTGTTTTGTTTTCTTCGCAAACAATCATCTTCCACACAATACGGATAATCCTTTGTTACAGCAAGCCGGTGAGATTGACAACCTCACGTTTCGTTGGGGCAAAGTACTTTGGTTGTGTTGTGCGGGTTCCACGTTGGCGCGGAATCCCGATGTTGCGCCGCATCACATTTCGCCACCATCAACCTTCAACGTGCTTCTTGGCTCCTCTGGTTCGATAAACCTTGGTTTCTTTCGAGGGAAAACTTGCTGTGTGCATCATACCTTCCTCTTGGGGTTCCCAACGAACGTGTGAGTTACACGCCATCAAGCTCTTTTCTGGCGCCTTTGCCGGGAGACCAAGACACGCTGCAAGGGGAGTCTCCACTTCTCAATCTCTTTACTTTGTTTTTGTCTTGCTTTATTTTATTTACTACTTTGTTTGCTGCACCTAAACAAAACACACAAAAATTAGTTGCTAGTTTTACTTTATTTACTGTCTGGCTCTCTATATCAAAAACACAAAAAAATTAGTTACTTGTCTTTACTTTATTTGCTTAGTTTACTCTTTGCTTATTTCATCATGTTTCCTCCTAAGCACACTCTAAAAGACATACCGGTAGGCCGAGGGTCTATAATTGGAAGAGATAATATAGAAGGTTTTTTCACTCATGTTAGTATAACTGAGGATTTTGAAGATAGACACTTGGTAGAACTTGCTCCTACTTATGAAATTGTTGTTGCTTCTTTAGTACACATGTTGGAAATTAAATTTGTTAATCTTAATCCTATAATTAAGCATATGTTTGTTACACTCCCTGATATGGAGGAAGGAGAAAAGAAAGATTTTGTCTTAGAAACTCTTCTAAAAGAATTTGGTGGTGTAGCAAGAGAGGCTAGAAAAGTCTTTACTAAATATAAAATGCTTGGTTCTTACACCAACTTTGCTAGCACCCTTGAAGAAATGGATATTGATAGGATGAATTACACTAATAATGTTAATGATGGAGGGGACATTAAGACATCAATACCTTGCAAGCTTGTAGGAATGTTCGAGGCACTAGAAAAGAATTATGATTGGATTGTTCCCGAAAATTTATTTGATGAGAATAGCAAGCCTAAGAGTAATGAAAAGGGAGCCTCTGAAACTTACATAGATAAGATAACATGCATTGTAGAGGAAACTCCCAACTCCCAAGGTAATGTTGATGCTTCTACTCTTGATAATACTTGATTCACACTTTCTGCGCCTAGCTGAAAGGCGTTAAGAAAAGCGCTTATGGGAGACAACCCATGTTTTTACTACAGTACTTTGTTTTATATTTGAGTCTTGGAAGTTGTTTACTACTGTAGCAACCTCTCCTTATCATGTTTTTGTGCCAAGTAAAGTTTCTATGTTAAAGTTGATGTTATATTTGGGATCGCTGCGCAGAAACAGCATTGCTGTCTGTCACGAATTCTGGCATAAGTCTCTGTAGAAAATTCGAAAAAATCTGCAAAATTACGAGCGTGATCCTCAGATATGTACGCAACTTTCATTAGTTTTGAGTTTTTCCATTTGAGCAAGTATAGTGCCCCTTTCAGGTTCGTCTTTACGTACTGTTCTGTTTTTGACAGATTCTGCCTTTTATTTCGCATTGCCGTATTTGCTATGTTGGATGAATTTCTTTGATCCATTAATGTCCAGTAGCTTTGTGCAATGTCCAGAAGTGTTAAGAATGATTGTGTCACCTCTGAATATGTGAATTTTTAATTGTGCACTAACCCTCTAATGAGTTTGCTTGAAGTTTGGTGTGAAGGAAGTTTTCAAGGGTCAAGAGAGGAGTATGATATACTATGATCAAGAGGAGTGAAAGCTCTAAGCTTGGGGATGCCCCGTGGTTCACCCTGCATATTTTAAGAAGACTCAAGCGTCTAAGCTTGGGGATGCCCAAGGCATCCCCTTCTTCATCGACAACATCATCGGGTTCCTCCCTGAAACTATATTTTTATTCAGTCACATCTTTTGTTCTTTACTTGGAGCGTCGGTTTGTTTTGTTTTTGTTTTTGTTTGAATAAAATGGATCTTAGCATTCACTTTGTGGGAGAGAGAGACACGCTCCGCTGTTGCATATGGACAAATATGTCCTTAGGCTTTACTCATAATGTTCAAGGCGAAGTTTCTTCTTGTTAAATTGTTATATGGTTGGAATTGGAAAATGCTACATGTAGTAATTCTAAAATGTCTTGGATAATGTGATACTTGGAAATTGTTGTGCTCATGTTTAAGCTCTTGCATCATATACTTTGCACCCATTAATGAAGAAATACATAGAGCTTGCTAAAATTTGGTTTGCATATTTGGTCTCTCTAAGGTCTAGATAATTTGTAGTATTGAGTTTTGAACAACAAGGAAGACGGTGTAGAGTCTTATAATGTTTACAATATGTCTTTTATGTGAGTTTTGCTGCACCGGTTCATCCTTGAGTTTGCTTCAAATAACCTTGCTAGCCTAAACCTTGTATCGAGAGGGAATACTTCTCATGCATCCAAAATCCTTGAGCCAACCACTATGCCATTTGTGTCCACCATACCTACCTACTACATGGTATTTCTCCGCCATACCAAAGTAAATTGCTTGAGTGCTACCTTTAAAATTCCATCATTCGCCTTTGCAATATATAGCTCATGGGACAAAATAGCCTTAAAAAGTATTGTGGTATTGAATATGTACTTATGCACTTTATCTCTTATTAAGTTGCTTGTTGTGCGATAACCATGCTTGGGGACGCCATCAACTACTCTTTATTGAATATCATGTGAGTTGCTATGCATGTCTGTCTTGTCTGAAGTAAGAGAGATCTACCACCTTAATGGTTGGAGCATGCATATTGTTAGAGAAGAACATTGGGCCGTGATACGCGTGGATGCACACGTCCGTTGGGAACCCCAAGTGGAAGGTATGATGCGTATAGAAGCAAGTTTCCCTCAGTATGAAACCAAGGTTTAATCGAACCAGTAGGAGCCAAGAAGCACGTTGAAGGTTGATGGTCGCGAAATGTGATGCGGCGCAACACCAGGGATTCCGGCGCCAACGCGGAACCAGCACAACACAACCCAAGTACTTTGCCCCAACGAAACAGTGAGGTTGTCAATCTCACCGGCTTGCTGTAACAAAGGATTAAACGTATCGAGTGGAAGATGTTTGCAAAGAAAACAGTAAACACAATTGCAGTAGATTGTATGCTATGTAAAGAATAGGACCGGGGTCCACAGTTCACTAGAGGTGTCTCTCCCATAAGATAAAAGCATGTTGGGTGAACAAATTACGTCGGGCAATTGACAAATAGAGAAAGGCATAACAATGCATATACATGATATGATAAATATAGTGAGATTTAATCGGGCATTACGACAAAGTACATAGACCGCCATCCAACTGCATCTATGCCTAAAAAGTCCACCTTCAGGTTATCATCCGAACCCCCTCGGTATTAAGTTGCAAAGCAACAGACAATTGCATTAAGTATGGTGCGTAATGTAATCAACAACTACATCCTTAGACATAGCATCAATGTTTTATCCCTAGTGGCAACAGCACATCCACAACCTTAGAACTTTCACTGTCCCAGATTCAATGGAGGCATGAACCCACTATCGAGCATAAATACCCCCTCTTGGAGTTAAGAGTAAAAACTTGGCCAGAGCCTCTACTAATAACGGAGAGCATGCAAGATCATAAACAACACATGAACAATAGATTGATAATCACCATAATCATAGTACTCTCTATCCATTGGATCCCGACAAACACAACATATAGTATTACATATAGATGATCTTGATCATGTTAGGCAGCTCACAAGATCCAACAATGAAGCACAACAAGGAGAAGACGACCATCTAGCTACTGCTATGGACCCATGGTCCAGGGGTGGACTACTCACTCATCACTCCGGAGGCGACCATGGCGGTGTAGAGTCCTCGGGAGATGAATCCCCTCTCGGCAGGGTGCGAGGCGATCTCCGAATCCCCGAGATGGGATTCGGCGGCGGCGTCTCTGTAAGGTTTTCCGTATCGTGGCTCTCTCGGGGGTTTCGCGACGGAAGCTTTAAGTAGGCGGAGGGTCAACGCGGGGGCCACACGGGGGGGGGGGGATAGGTCGGCGCGGCCGGGGCCTGGGCGCGCCGGCCACCTGGCCTCCTCGTGGCCACTTCGTTAGGTCTTCGGTCTTCGGAAGCTTCGTGCAAAAATAGGACCCTGGGCGAAAGTTTCGTCCAATTCCGAGAATATTTCTTTACTAGGATTTCAAACCAAAAACAAGAAAACAGCAACTGGCTCTTCGGCATCTTGTTAATAGGTTAGTTCCAGAAAATGCATAAATATGACATATAATGTGCATAAAACATGTAGGTATCATCAATAAAGTAGCATGGAACATAAGAAATTATCGATACGTTGGAGACGTATCAGCATCCCCAAGCTTAGTTCTGCTCGTCCCGAGCAGGTAAAACGATAACAAAGATAATTTCTGAAGTGACATGCCATCATAATCTTGATCATACTATTTGTAAACATATGTAATGAATGCAGCGATCAAAACAAAGGTAATGACATGAGTAAACAACTGAATCATAAAGCAAAGACTTTTCATGAATAGTACTTCAAGACAAGCATCAATAAGTCTTGCATAAGAGTTAACTCATAAAGCAATAAATCAAAGTAAAGGTGTTGAAGCAACACATAGGAAGATTAAGTTTCAGCGGTTGCTTTCAACTTATAACATGTATATCTCATGGATATTGTCAACATAAAGTAGTATAATAAGTGCAATATGCAAGTATGTAGGAATCAATGCACAGTTCACACAAGTGTTTGCTTCTTAGGTGGAAGGAGATAGGTAAATGACTCAACAATAAAAGTAAAAGAAAGGTCCTTCAAAGAGGAAAGCATCGATTGCTGTATTTGTGCTAGAGCTTTTATTTTGAAAACATGAAACAATTTTGTCAACGGTAGTAATAAAGCATATGAGTTATGAAAATTATATCTTACAAGTTGCAAGCCTCACGCATAGTATACTAATAGTGCCCGCACCTCGTCCTACTTAACTTGGACTACCGGATCTTTGCATGCCATGTTTCAACCAAGTGTCACAAAGGGGTACCTCCATGCCTGTACAAAGGTCTAAGGAGAATGCTCGCATTTCGGATTTCTCGCTTTTGATTATTCTCAACTTAGACATCCATACCGGGACAACATGGACAACAGATAATGGACTCCTCTTAAATGCATAAGCATGTAGCAATGATTATTATTCTCATATGAGATTGACGATATATGTCCAAAACTGAAACTTCAACCATGATTCATGGCTTTAGTTAGCGGCCCAATGTTCTTCTCTAACAATTTTGCATGCTCCAACCACTAAAATGATAGACCTTCAGACAAGACGGACATGCATAGCAACTCACATGATATTCAACAATAGTTGATGGCGTTCCCAAAAGCATGGTTATCGCACAACAGGCAACTTAATAAAATATAAAGTGCATAAGTACATATTCAATACTACGATAGTTTTTAAGGCTATTTTGTCCCATGAGCTATATATTGCAAAGGTGAATGATGGAATTTTAAAGGTAGCACTCAAGCAATTTACTTTGGAATGGCGGAGAAATACCATGTAGTAGGTAGGTATGGTGGACACAAATGGCATAGTGGTTGGCTCAAGGATTTTGGATGCATGAGAAGTATTCCCTCTCGATACAAGGTTTAGGCTAGCAAGGTTATTTGAAGCAAACTCAAGGATGAACAAGTGCAGCAAAACTCACATAAAAGACATATTGTAAACATTATAAGACTCTACACTGTCTTCCTTGTTGTTCAAAACTCAATACTAGATATTATCTAGACCTTAGAGAAACCAAATATGCAAATCAAATTTTAGCAAGCTCTATGTATTTCTTCATTAATGGGTGCAAAGCATATGATGCAAGAGCTTAAACATGAGCACATCAATTGCCAAGCATCACATTATCCAAGACATTTTAGAATTACTACATGTAGCATTTTCCAATTCCAACCATATAACAATTTAACGAAGAAGAAACTTCGCCTTGAACATTATGAGTAAAGCCTAAGGACACATGTGTCCATATGCAACAGCGGAGCGTGTCTCTCTCCCACAAAGTGAATGCTAGGATCCATCTTATTCAAACAAAAACAAAAACGAAAACAAACCGACGCTCCAAGTAAAGAACACAAGATGTGATTGAATAAAAATATAGTTTCAGGGGAGGAACCTGATGATGTTGTCGATGAAGAAGGGGATGCCTTGGGCATCCCCAAGCTTAGACGCTTGAGTCTTCTTAAAATATGCAGGGGTGAACCACGGGGGCATCCCCAAGCTTAGAGCTTTCACTCCTCTTGATCATAGTATATCATTCTCCTCTCTTGACCCTTGAAAACTTCCTTCACACCAAACTTCAAGCAAACTCATTAGAGGGTTAGTGCACAATTAATAATTCACTCATTCAGAGGTGACACAATCATTATTTTCACTTCTGGACATTGCATAATGCTACTGGACATTAGTGGATCAAAGAAATAAATCCAACATAGCAAAAGAGGCAATGCGAAATAAAAGGCAGAATCTGTCAAAAACAGAACAGTCCGTAAAGACGAATTTAGAAATGGCACCAGACTTGCTCAAATGGAAAAACTCAAAACTAATGAAAGTTGCGTACATATCTGAGGATCACGCTCGTAAATTGGCAGATTTTTTCGAATTTTCTACAGAGAATTGTTCCCAGATTCGTGACAGACAGCAATGCTGTTTCTGCGCAGCGATCCCAAATATAACATCAACTTTGGCATAGAAACTTTACTTGGCACAAAAACATGATAAGGAGAGGTTGCTACAGTAGTAAACAACTTCCAAGACTCAACAAAACAAAAAATTGCTGTAGGTAAAAACATGGGTTGTCTCCCATAAGCGCTTTTCTTTAACAGCTAGGCGCAGAAAGTGTAAATCAAGTATTATCGAGAGACGGTGTGTCAACCTTACCTTGGGCTTCATCTTTACCTTTCTTATTGTTTTTCTTTCCTTTCGTTTAGGAAATATATGATTTCCCCCTGGTATAGAGGTGAATTTCAGAGTGCCTTCTCCCACATCAATGACTGCTCCCAATAGTTTCAGCAAGGATCTTCCGAGTATGATTTTTCCTGTTTCAATAATAAGATAATCAATGGATATTGTTCTTCCATGAATGGTTGTATGCACACCTGCAGCTATTCCCTTAGGAATTATAATAGAGTTATCAATGAGAGCTATTCCTTCTCCCCCTTCATCGACTCCCCAAAGTTTCAAAGATTTATAAATGTTTTCAGGCATAAGGCAAAATTCATACATAATATCACAGTAGGCATGAAGAGTTCGATCACCGATAACAATTTTAACAGAAGGGTCCCATAATGAAGGTTTAGGATTCTCTAAGACTTGTTCAAGACGATTACGAACACAGTGATAATTGTCATTTAAGCGAGATGTACTTATCTCGAGATTGCTCAATCTATTATAAATGCTAATAAGGGCTGAATCAAAGTTATTAGCTGAATCATGTGATGCAACCAATTTCTTTATGGCATTAAAAGCTTGATCCCCATTACAATGAAGGAAATCTCCTCCTACTAAAGTGTCCAAAGCATATCTATAGCGAACCATAAGACCAAAATAAAAATTACTAAGGAGCAAACTTAGAGTCATTTGAGGTTCGGTTTTACGATAAGAAGTAAAAATTCTAGACCAAGCATCCTTAAAACTCTCCTCATCCCCTTGCTTGAAAGTAAAAACTAAGTCCTCAGGTGAAGAAGTAACAGGTTCAGAGCTAGACATGGTAATAAAAGTAACTAAATTTTTTTTTTGTATTTTAAATTTTAAATATAGAGTGCAGGACAATAAAGCAAACTAGATAGAGTAAATGCAGGTAACTAATTTTTTTGTGTGTTTTCGATATAGAGAGCAAGACAGTAAATAAAGTAAAACTAGCAACTAATTTTTTTGTGTTTTGATTTAGTGCAGCAAACAAAGTAGTAAATAAAATAAAGCAAGACAATAACAAAGTAAAGAGATTGAGAAGTGGAGACTCCCCTTGCAGCGTGTCTTGATCTCCCCGGCAACGGCGCCGAAATTTAGCTTGATACGCGTGGATGCACACGTCCGTTGGGAACCCCAAGTGGAAGGTATGATGCGTATAGAAGCAAGTTTCCCTCAGTATGAAACCAAGGTTTAATCGAACCAGTAGGAGCCAAGAAGCACGTTGAAGGTTGATGGTCGCGAAATGTGATGCGGCGCAACACCGGGATTCCGGCGCCAACGCGGAACCTGCACAACACAACCCAAGTACTTTGCCCCAACGAAACGTGAGGTTGTCAATCTCACCGGCTTGCTGTAACAAAGGATTAAACGTATCGAGTGGAAGATGTTTGCAAAGAAAACAGTAAACACAAGTAGATTGTATGGTATGTAAAGAATAGGACCGGGGTCCACAGTTCACTAGAGGTGTCTCCCATAAGATAAAAGCATGTTGGGTGAACAAATTACAGTCGGGCAATTGACAAATAGAGAAAGGCATAACAATGCATATACATGATATGATAAATATAGTGAGATTTAATCGGGCATTACGACAAAGTACATAGACCGCCATCCAATGCATCTATGCCTAAAAAGTCCACCTTCGGTTATCATCCGAACCCCCTCCAGTATTAAGTTGCAAAGCAACAGACAATTGCATTAAGTATGGTGCGTAATGTAATCAACAACTACATCCTTAGACATAGCATCAATGTTTTATCCCTAGTGGCAACAGCACATCCACAACCTTAGAACTGTCACTGTCCCAGATTCAATGGAGGCATGAACCCACTATCGAGCATAAATACCCCCTCTTGGAGTTAAGAGTAAAAACTTGGCCAGAGCCTCTACTAATAACGGAGAGCATGCAAGATCATAAACAACACATGAACAATAGATTGATAATCACCATAATCATAGTACTCTCTATCCATCGGATCCCACAAACACAACATATAGTATTACATATAGATGATCTTGATCATGTTAGGCAGCTCACAAGATCCAACAATGAAGCACAACAAGGAGAAGACGACCATCTAGCTACTGCTATGGACCCATGGTCCAGGGGTGGACTACTCACTCATCACTCCGGAGGCGACCATGGCGGTGTAGAGTCCTCCGGGAGATGAATCCTCTCCGGCAGGGTGCCGGAGGCGATCTCAGAATCCCCGAGATGGGATTCGCGGCGGCGGCTCTCAGGTTTTCCGTATCGTGGATCTCGGCTGGGGTTTCGCGACGGAAGCTTTAAGTAGGCGGAGGGTCAACGCGGGGGCCACACGAGGGGCCCAGGGGATAGGTCGGCGCGGCCGGGGCCGGGCCGCGCCGGCCACCCCTGGCCTCCTCGTGGCCCCACTTCGTTAGGTCTTCGGTCTGGAAGCTTCGTGCAAAAATAGGACCCTGGGCGAAAGTTTCGTCCAATTCGAGAATATTTCTTTACTAGGATTTCTGAAACCAAAAACAGCAGAAAACAGCAACTGGCTCTTCGGCATCTTGTTAATAGGTTAGTTCAGAAAATGCATAAATATGACATATAATGTGCATAAAACATGTAGGTATCATCAATAAAGTAGCATGGAACATAAGAAATTATCGATACGTTGGAGACGTATCAGGCCGCTAACTAAAGCCATGAATCATGGTGGAAGTTTCAGTTTTGGACATATATCCTCAATCTCATATGAGAATAATAATTGTTGCCACATGCTTATGCATTAAAGAGGAGTCCATTATCTGTTGTCCATGTTGTCCCGGTATGGATGTCTAAGTTGAGAATAATCAAAAGCGAGAAATCCAAAATGCGAGCTTTCTCCTTAGACCTTTGTACAGGCGGCATGGATGTACCCCTTTGTGACACTTGGTTGAAACATGTGTATTGCGAAGATCTGGTTAGGAAAAGTTGCGGGCACTATTAGTATACTATGCATGAGGCTTGCAACTTGTAAGATATAATTTACATAACTCATATGCTTTATTACTACCGTTGACAAAATTGTTTCATGTTTTCAAAATAAAAGCTCTAGCACAAATATAGCAATCGATGCTTTCCTCTCTGAAGGACCTTTCTTTTACTTTTATTGTTGAGTCAGTTTACCTATCTCTCTCCACCTCAAGAAGCAAACACTTGTGTGAACTGTGCATTGATTCCTACATATTTGCATATTGCATTTGTTATATTACTCTATGTTGACACTATCCATGAGATATACATGTTATAAGTTGAAAGCAACCGCTGAAACTTAATCTTCCTTTGTGTTGCTTCAATACCTTTACTCTGATTTATTGCTTTATGAGTTAACTCTTATGCAAGACTTATTGATGCTTGTCTTGAAGTACTATTCATGAAAAGTCTTTGCTTTATGATTCATTTGTTTACTCATGTCATTACCATTGTTTTGATCGCTGCATTCATTACATATGTTTACAATAGTATGATCAAGATTATGATGGCATGTCACTCCAGAAATTATCCTTGTTATCGTTTGCTCGGGACGAGCAGAACTAAGCTTGGGGATGCTGATACGTCTCCGACGTATCGATAATTTCTTATTTTCCATGCTACATTATTGATGATATCTACATGTTTTATACACATTATATGTCGTATTTACGCATTTTCTGGAACTAACCTATTAACAAGATGCCGAAGAGCCTTTGTTTTCTTGTTTTTGGTTTCAGAAATCCTAGTAAGGAAATATTCTCGGAATTGGACGAAATCAACGCCTAGGGTCCTATTTTTGCACGAAGCTTCCAAGACCGAAAGGATAACGAAGTGGGCGCGCGAGCGCCGCCACGCGGGCAGGCCGGGGCTGGGCCGCCCTGGTGTGTGGGGCCCTCGTGCCGCCTCTTTACCTGCCCTTCCGTCTACTTAAAGCCTTCGTCGCGAAACCCCCAGTACCGAGAGCCACGATACGGAAAACCTTCAGTCAACACCCGGATTTTTAAGTCCAGATGCCTATTATGCCATTCCTCGCAATCCCAGGAATATTGTTTTTGCGAGACATAATAGCTTGATATCACAACACATCATTTATTACAACACATAATCGTCTTACAACAAAGGATCACATGATCCAGTCTTAATACAACATAGTGGATCTAGAGATCCTATTACAAAACACATAGCGGAAGCGAAGTAACGGTCGTGGTCCATCTGTTCCACGGCAACTGTTGACGTCGGGAGCGGTCCTAGTTGTCGTAGACGTTCTGCTGTCCATCTTCCTCGTACTGCTGTTCACCTTCATAATCTGGCCATTTGAATAGCCAGGGACAAAGCCATGAGTACTTTTTAAAGTACTCGCAACCTAATACTAGTGTAAGCACTATCAATTGTGGTAAGGGGATACTAAGCTCTAAGTTTATTTGCATAAAGCCAGGTTTATTTCATAAACATTTAGTAAAGATGCTTGAATCCAATAGACTAACTCAAGTGGGAACATTAGTGTCATTCCCACAACTCAGTTGTGATTCAATCCCAAATCACCATTCAACTTGCAACAACAAGTCACCAGTCATATGTCACATTTTTGAAAATGGTCTTGATGACGGAAGAGTATGGCCTTTCCAATCGTCCGTAACCGTGGACACGGCTATTCGAATAGTTCTACACTGCAGAGGTCGTACACTTGTGCCACAATATTTGCAATAATCCGTCAGGGTTAGCTGGCCCTGATTTACCATACTCCGTATGCGGACTACCAACCATAACCTTTCACTTATATACTCTAGTACAGGCACCTCTCCCCATGAGCTTGGCCTCCGGTGAGAACCAACCTGTTAACCCGGGAACTGCACAGGGCTTGGGCCGGACAATTCACCTCGTTCACATCATTCCGCAATATCTCATATTGCTTCGGAGGCCCTTGGCATAACCCCTATGACGCTTGTTTAGAGGGAACCCATACTAAAGCACATAAATTTCTAGTTAAGCTCGTACCCATTTTGGGTATTGTGGGGGTACTTTCAAAATTGGAATGGTATCGCATCCGAACCCAACCATCAGTTTTATATCAAAAATCACCATCTTCTCTTGATCATATTCACCTTCAAAGTCATTCAATGGAATGAACCATCATTCCAAGGTTTCAACTTCATTTCAAAGTCACATGTTCCCATCTAGAGTAATCCAATTTTAATTGATTAGCGATAGCAACTATATGAGGGGTGCTATCTAGCTTTGAGTGGTGCTAATCTGAATCAAGTATTGTTCTACTCTAGACCAAGTGAATCATGAATCAAAAATTAAGCTTTGATAAACCAAAGTCAAAAACTTGTAAGGTAAAAACTTGGGATTGGATCATTAAGCATAAATTAAATGAGGATGAGGCCTTGCTCTTGTAGAGCTTTGCCTTAGGGTATCTTGCAAGAATATTAGCTTGCTTGTAGGGGTAATATTACTAATAGCTTGCAGTGGACTAGCTTGCAAAGGTATTAGCTTGCCTTGATTGGTGAAGTGATCAAAGTATTCTTCTTCTTCCTCTTGGTAGAATACTTCCTCCTCTTGATAGTCTCCGGTACTAGCGTCTATAAACGAATACGAGGATACAATCACCAAACAATACTTAAGCACTCTTAATTAGCCTTAGTGGCTCACACAATGATTTAGCATCACTACTTAACATTTATTACAAGATTATGCTAGGGTTTCCTTATTTAATAATAGGAAAATAATTTCCTCTCATTGAAAAATGGAGTTAGGGTTTCTCTTTAGTTTGTGAGAAAATAATTTCCTCTCATTAAATCTTCTTAAGATTTAATTTCTCTTATGAATAATGTATGACCTAGGTTGACTAAAGTCAACCTCTTCATACTTATCATTTGGGAAAATGATTTAAATGAGGTTCCATACCTCATGCAATTTAATACTAACATGGTAGTGTTTTAATGCTACCCAATAATTCAAGATGAGGTTACTTAGATTATGATTACTACCTCATATTGTATTACTTGAGAACAAGATTTAAATGATAGGAGTATCTCTCATATGATTTAACACATAGTGATGATTTATTTAAAGGACTATGATTGAGGTGTTTTAATATTATAAATTAATTAAAAGTGAATTTTAATTGACCATGGGATCTACTTCATATTAATTTGGTTGAGGTAAGATTTAAATGAGACCAAAGTCTATTATATAATTTAATAAGTAGGTTTGAAATATTTAAATACTACTTATGAGAAGGATTAAGTATTTTCAAATAAGAACCTATAGGTCATTGATTATGGGTTATTAATTCTTAGTGAACTATTTGGATTAATTGTTTATGTGAGAGGATATACCTCATATAAGTTAAACTATCATCTAAATGATTATCCTCTCTAATTAAGCAAGCATGAGGCTTATTTGATCAAGGTCAGTACCTCTATTTGAATTACTTAAGATCACAATTTAAATGATAGATAAGCCCTCATACTATTTAAATACTTCTATGTGTATGTATCAAATGAACTAGAAATGTCTCCATAGCCATTATTTAAACTCTAGTCCATGATCATGCAAAACAACCATGCTATATTTTTGCATAAACAATTATATTATGTCAAATGTGATTTATTAGAGTTGGAATCAACTTAAAATCATTTCTAGATAATTTCTAATATTTATTTGAAGTCAGAAAAGTCCCTGCCTTATTATTTTTATCATTTAAATTTTATTTCGAATTTGGACATGGGGCCAGTGACATTGTTTAGATAATTTTATGGGCTTTCTAAACATATAAAATTTGTTAAATTTGGTGTGGTATATTTTAAACTATTTAATTTTGAAGTTGGCACCAGTATTGAATTTAGCTAAAAAGATTAAATCGAGTTTGAATTTCGTGGGCTAGGCGGGAAAACGAAATGGGCCGAATGAGATTAAACAGAGTAACACGGCCCAGCACACAGCCCGTGTGCGCGGGCCGCCTGACGAGGTGGGAGCCACCCGTCAGTGCCTCTTAACCGCGCGAAGCGGTACGAGCGACGTGATCCGTCCGATCAGAACCTGATCGCACGGTCGAGGGCTTCGTCGTCTCCGACGAGATGCCGGCGTGCGCAGCGTACCTAGGGGGTCGGAGGCGCGTGGTTCGCCGGAGGTTGCTGGCGAGGTTCGAGGCGACGTTGGCGAGGCAGACGAAGCTCCTGGTACAAAGCGAGGCTCGGGGCTGCTCCAATTGTTGGCGATGTCTGCGAGCTCCGGCGGGTAGGAGCTTGCGATTGGGGCGGCTCCGGCGAGTTCGGTGAAATTGATCGGTGGGGAATGCTCAGTGAGAGGAGGGGAGTGGATGGGATGCAGGGAGAAGGCGCCGATCGTCTCTATTTATAGCGTCGCTTGGTGGCCGTGGTGTGCTGGGAAGGGTCGACCATGGCGCGGCGTCTACGGTGCGCGAAGGGCAGGCTAGGACGCGCGCCGTGTAGGCGACGGCTAGGCGATGCTAGCGCGCTTGATGGCGCTCCAAATGATGGCCTGTGGCGCTCTGGCGACGGTGGTGTACGTGCAGTACCGTGGCGGCAGGTCGGCGATCATGGCGACGGCTAGATGGTTCCCGCGAGTCTAGTTGGTTGTCTAGCAGAGTTCGGGTGCGGTGTAGGGCGCGCGTGCACGAGGAGAGAGGGAGGGAAGGACGGCGTCGATCAAGTGCTCGGTGTACTGGCGCGTTCCAGAGCGTGGTCACCGCGCGGTCACCGCGTGCGCTGGCACGGTTCGGGCGCGTCTGGGCGCGGTTTGTCTGGCCAGTGCCGTGCCCGTTTCGATCCAGAGAGGGTACAGGCAGGTTCGTGGTGATGAGTAGAAGCTCCTAGACAAGGTTGTACTGAGGGAGAGAGGCTAGGGAGAGAGTGACCACAAGTGGCCGGCATGGCATAGTTTGGCATAGTTTAGGGTTTTTCCTCGACTTTAATCGATCATGCAAGTACTGGGCTAGGGGCAGGGGGTGTAGAGAGGTGATGATCATCACCAGATAGAGGTGATTGAGGCCAAAACCCACTGGACAATAGCAAGTAACATGAATTCCAGATTATGCACACAAGGTGCTCGACACAATGGCCGCATGAAGAAAAGATTGAGTTTTTGGAATTCTTTTTGGTGGAGCTCACTTATATAATTTATGTGTTGGTTTGGTGGTGGTTTGGTTCAATTTGGTGAAGATTTGTAACAATTCAAAAAGTGGGTCATCTTCACATAGATTCAAAGTCTCCACTTGTCAATCTTATTCTGGTCAACCTAGTCAATATTATCCATGATGGTCAACATGAAATTTGTTGACCTTCATGTGGTATTGGATGACATGGTCATAGTTGACCAAGTTTAGTTGAAGAAAAGTCAAATCCAGAGGGGTAAAGAGGGGAACATTTTATAAAGTGACAAAATGACCATTATCACATGTATGTTGAATTTGAGTTTTGCTTTGATTTAATTCTTGATCCAATGATGCAATTGTGTTAGTTTATCATATTGAAGTATTTTAGAAACAATGGGGCAAGCAAATTTGGCCTTGGTGGATGATTTGCATTTTGGCATATGTGTATGTGAGTGAATTTTGGGAATTCTCTCCCTATTTGATTGCTCTCCATTTGAATTGACTTTGATTGACTCTAATGTGGTTCTTATGAGTTTAGAAACATTTTAAGAGCATTGAAACTAATTCAAATGGTCTTGTGCAAAGATTTGCAAAATTGGCCTTAACACATAAGGAATGAGGTGTCCAATTTTCATAATTTGTACTAGTGTTGTTCTTGCTTCACTTGAACATGGGTTAGGGTCCATTTAGGGTTATAATAGGTTTAGAGAGGGTTTCACACCAATTGGTCAAGGTTTGAAGACATAGGTCAAGGTTTGATGAAATGCCTATGTGTCACATAGGCTCCTATGCCTATGTGGTATTTTATTTTTAATTTGACTTGGTTTGACCCAATTGGTTTTGGTTGAATGTTGAAATGATATTTGGAGATGATCCAACCATTCACAACAAGTCCTAGGGTTAATTTTCTTAAATTCACATATTTGCTATTTAGCTCTCATATGCCTCTATGGCATTTTTAATTTTCCTTTTTTTTCTTTTTGGTTTCAACCTAGAAATGATTTAAGAAGTACTATATAAGATTTATAAAGCTTTTCCAATCCTTTAAGTAAAGTGAAAAGGTCTAGGGTAAATATTTATAATTGTAGCCATAGACACATATGCCTTTTTCTCATTTAATTTCCTTTTATTTTATTTTCACTAGAATGATGAGAAGAGGGGTGAGTCTTTAGGGTTTAAGATTATTTCAAATAATCATAACAAGCAATCATAGCAATAGCACAAGAATTAAGCAAGGTTATTATGTACCAATCTTAATTTAATAAAAGTTTTTGTTGGTTCCAAAATTTGGAACTAGGGAAATTCATTTGTTTTGTTGTGAAATTTTTGGGATGTTACACCTTCCAGAGACGCCGCCGCCGCGAATCCCATCTCGGGGGATTCAGGAGATCGCCTCCGGCACCCTGCCAGAGAGGGGAATCATCTGGAGGACTCTTCATCGCCATGATCGCCTCCGGAGTGATGAGTGAGTAGTTCACCCTGGACTATGGGTCCATAGCAGTAGATAGATGGTCGTCTTCTCCTAATTGTGCTTCATTGTTGGATCTTGTGAGCTGCCTAACATGATCAAGATCATCTATTGTAATACTATATGTTGTGTTTGTCGGGATCCGATGGATAGAGAATACTATGTTATGGTGATTATCAATCTATTATTTATGTGTTGTTTATGATCTTGCATGCTCTCCGTTATTAGTAGAAGCTCTGGCCAAGTTTTTGCTCTTAACTCCAAGAGGGGGTATTTATGCTCGATAGTGGGTTCATGCCTCCATTGATACCTGGGACAGTGACAGAAAGTTCTAAGGTTGTGGATGTGTTGTTGCCACTAGGGATAAAAGATTGATGCTATGTCTAAGGATGTAGTTGTTGATTACATTACGCACCATACTTAATGCAATTGTCTGTTGCTTGCAACTTAATACTGGATGGGGTTCGGATGATAACTGAAGGTGGACTTTTTAGGCATAGATGCAGTTGGATGGCGGTCTATGTACTTTGTCGTAATGCCCTGATTAAATCTCACTATATTTATCATATCATGTATATGCATTGTTATGCCCTTTTCTATTTGTCAATTGCCCGACTGTAATTTGTTCACCCAACATGCTTTAATCTTAGGGATTTCTATTTTCGTGCCCTCGGGTCCTTAGTTGTGCTCAGTTTTCCCCAGCTCCTTAGTTTTTCCTCAGTTTTACCCAAACGTTTGTGAAACCATCACACGTGATGTAACGGCCGGTTGCCCGACGGTTGACCGTTATCTTCTGACTAGTGGGGCCATGTAGAGCCTGCAAAGACACGTCAGACCATGCATCTTTGTTTGACCGTAAGCATCGATGTATCCCTGACCAAAACGCGAACGAGTGGGGCTTCGGTATATCAAATGACAAGTGGGGCCATGACGCTGATACAAGGGGCAATACACGGGTAGGATTAGATTTTTAAACGGAGCTCTACAGCGATGGCACGGAGGAGGTGGCATGCGGGGTGCCGAGATGAGATCAACGTCCACAAAGAACTGCATGAGGCGAGACGACGCATTAGATAGATATGAACTAGACGCGTTTAACCATGCAAAGAAGAGAAGAAATGGTCGACGACATCGACGACCACCTCAAAACTTTGACTGACCGTGTCGGACACGAACGCGAGCAATGTAGAGAAAACTAGTGTCTCTCCTTTCTGGCATGTATAGGTGGGTGCTAGGAGAGTGTGGTGGCGAAGGGAAAGACCTCGCGGCGGTCTGTGGCGTCCAGCATAGCGGGTCGGCGTGGCCGTGCCCACAGCGGCGTGCATGCATGTTCGGCATTGGCATCAGCATGTACGTTCGGCATTGGCCTCGGCGGTATCTCTGGTGTGTCAGTGATCGAATGAGGGGACGGGATTGAGGGTGCATCCCGACGTTGACCTAGCAGTGGCGGCGAGCATAGCCGTTCTGACCATGCCGATATCGGCATCGGCATCGTTTGGAGGCTGTGGTGCTCGAATCAAGTTGGGATTTGTTTCTTGTAGGCCAAAATGAATTTGAAACAAGTTTCATGTTGAAGGTTAGGTAACGAAAGTTTGTAACTATCCCAAAATTATACTAGCGCCATGGTGAGGTTCTTTTTGATAGAGCTATACGGTTGGGCAAACTTTTTTGACACTTTTTAGATAGGGTTCCTTGTTGTTACACGTATGGCATCATGTATGGAAAATTTGGGGTCATTTGGAGATGTTCGAAAAAATCACTTTGCTTAAGCGCATGCCGTTTCGTCTCACTGAAACCAGCTTTTCTAACAAGGTGATTTTTTCTACCTTCTCTAAATAACCTCAAATTTCATACAGCTGATCTTCTATACATAGATAGATAGATTGTTTCGTTTTACATTTTTCGAACATTTTATTTCCCTTTATAATACCCAATTGATTTTCAGGTCAAAACCTCGAAAAACAGCATCATGTATGGCATCATTTTCACCCTAAATTTCAAATTTTCTGAAACTTTCCCTTTTACATATTCCTTGTTGTTATAGGTATGCCATCATGTATGCCAAACTTGGTTAGGTCTCACTGAAACCAGCTTTTGTAACAAATTAGGTTTTTCTGCCTTCTCTAAATGACCTCAAAAATCATACGTGATAGGTTTATCATTCTATACAAAGATAGATGGTTTATCATTTTTTGCGTGAAAAGTAATGGCTACAACAAATTGTTGATGGTTTATCATTTTTTGCGTGAAAAGTAATGGCAACAACAAATCGGTGATGCATGGTTTATCATATTTTTGCGTGAAAAGTAATGGCAACAACAAATTGTTGATGGTTTATCATTTTTTGCGTGAAAAGTAATGGCTACAACAAATTGTTGATGGTTTATCATTTTTTGCGTGAAAAGTAATGGCAACAACAAATCGGTGATGGTTTATCATTTTTGCGTGAAAAGTAATGGCAACAACAAATCGGTGATGGTTTACTGTATCATTTTTTTGCGTCAAAAGTAATGGCTACAACAAATTGTTGATGGTTTATCATTTTTTTGCGTGAAAAGTAATGGCTACATCAAATTGTTGATGGTTTATCATTTTTTGTGTGAAAACTAATGGCTACATCAAATTGTTGATGGTTTATCATTTTTTTGCGTGAAAAGTAATGGCAACAACAAATCGGTGATGGTTTATCATTTTTTTTGCGTGAAAAGTAATGGTAACAACAAATCGGTGATGGTTTATCATTTTTTGCGTGAAAAATAACGAGAGAGACAAAGAGGGGTTATCCTGCCCGTTCCTATATCATACGATCAACGGTCGGCGGGCACGATCCGCGTGACATGGGCTAGACCAATCGGGGCGATGATGCACGTCTGCGAGAATTTGTGAAGAGAGAGGGCAAAACTGAGTACTATCAAGAAACCAAGGGCACCTGAGTAGTAAATAGACTAAGGGATTCAAATATGAGATTTAAAAAATGGAAAATGCTTGTTTTGTACAATGAAACCCATCTTGGCCTACCTCAAACTATTTGCAATACCAATATACATCAGTGTGAGAATTGTGGCCTCATTTAGACAAAGTATGATTTGGGGGAAGCTGTTTTGGGAAGGGCTTATTGTGGAAAACCATGCACCTTCATAGCTACTAGGTGATTTGAGAAGTGGCAATTTGTGGTAAAACTTGATTTATCTATGATTTATCTATGATTTGAGAAGTGGCAATTTGTGGTAAAGACTCCATGAGTAAGTGCCACTCTTTTTAGGATTTTTTTGCACATTAAATGACTCATTTAACTAGTTAATCCCATTTGTTGACTCTCTGTTGACCAGCCACTTGAGGGTAAAACTGAGTATATTGCACTAGCAGTATTAGCACTCGAGGGGAAAATTGAGCACACAAAAAATGCTAGTATAAGACTCGAGGGTATACCGAGTATATCTAAATTTCCAGGGTTAGACTCGAGGACACGTGCAATTGTTGACGCGGCGCGGGTCGCGGTGGAGAAGTCGAGACGTGCAATCGTGGACGCGTGTCGCGTTGCAGAAGTCCAAGACGTGCAGACGTGCACTGTGCACGCGTAGGACGCGGGTCGCATTAACCACCCTCGCCTTTATAGACGCCTCCTCGCACTCTCTCTGTCACTCTCACTCGCTCACGCATCGCCAACTCTCTCACGTCCCATCATCTTCTCCAAAGCAAAAACCCTCTCCCTCTCCCTCTTCCTCTTCCTCCGCCGTAGAGATGGACAAGGAGAATGCCAATCCCATCGTCGAGGTGGGCTCAAAGCGCGACGCCTCCATCTTCGGCGCCGTCCCCGGACGACGACCGCCGCCGCCGCCGCCGTCGCCGGTGCATCGGAGGCTGCTGCCGCCGGTGGCAGTCAGATCCCGGCGGGATGGGACGACCCCTACGACCCCGTGCCGTACGTCCCGCCCCCGAACCCCTACGACACCTCCCTGGAGGACCCATGGAACGAGGTAACTACGGTTTGCTTCCTTTTTTGTTCCCCATTCCTTTTTGAACCCTATTTTTGCTGGTGTAGATGGATCTGTAGATGGATGAGTATTGGGCTAATATTTGCGCCGATTTTATTCCATTTTGTTTTGATCACTTCTTGATTTCGTTTAAGATTTGGGGTTCGGCTGTTCGGTTAATTTATGCAAGTAATATTGGATCTCAATCAGTTAATTTATGCAAGTAATCATGGGATCTCAATCAGTTATTTTATGCACTAATCAAAAGATATCAACCGTTTAATTTTGCAAATAATCTCGAATGTGTTCAAGTTCAGATCTAGTTCAGATCTAGAATCTGTTTCTTTGCCTATGATGAATGGTTGGGCACAAATTTTTACAGGGAGGGTTCAGCGAACCATTGCTGTGTACAAATCTGTTGTGCATGAGCTTTAGTTCGCTAACACCTTCCCTGTAGATATATAATCATGTCCACTCTAACTGAGGCTGACTCTGTTTTCTTAACTTTGTTATCATGTACGTTAGTCATCGTTGCAACTCATTCACTAGTTTCTGTTTGATATGGATCAGATGTCTGGCAGCGACGTCGGCGGCGAAGAGGAGGAGGACGTCAAGACTTTGTGCGGCGGAGGTCGGCTACTCCTACTTCGGGGGTGTACAGGTGCCCTGAGACCACCCCACGGACCAACGTCACGCATGCTGAGAACATCAGCAACACCTTCCCCAACGTCGGCACGACGGTGAACGTCCACTCCTTCCGCGCCAAGCAGGGCGCTCGGCATGCACCTCCGCAGCTTGCAGCGGGTGGAGATCTCCGCCGCCGCATGCCTCCGCTCAAGCCCAAGGCTCCCAAGGGGAGCAAGAGCAAGTGGAGGCAGAGCCAGATGGGGTAGGCGGAGTCCCTGGACGTGTCTGCTGCTGCTGCTGCCTCCTAGTTTGTTGTTGGGATCCCTTTGTTGTTAGCTAGGGATCCCTTGTTGTTATGTTAGTATGATGGTGTTGTGAAGAACCTGTTACTATGTTGGCTGCTGTGTATGCAGCCTATTATCTATCCATATTATCTAGGGATTATCTATCCCTAGTCTACTATATTTTGTTGGCCGTACTTAGTTTTCTTGATTTACTATGACTGTGAATTTATCGTACATTATCCTGGAGATTTGCTTCTAGATTTAACTACATACATATGGACCAGAGGGAGTACTAGATTTGCTGCCATATTGGGCAAACAACGAGGGCCAAAAGGCACAAATAATTGAAGAAAGTCAGAAATGCAAGCTTCTCTAGATTTTATACTAATTTGGTGAAAAGGACAGAGAGAAAGAGGGGAAAAAGGTGCACTTAATAATGCCAATTTGGGGCCGAGAGAGACAGAACCCAGCTCCTGCTCACGTGCAACCAAACGCGTCCCACGCGGTCCCTTTCTACCAGCCCCACGCGACGCGGCCCACACGCGCGGCCCCACAAGCCCCACACGTGCAGAACGGTCAACTAAGCGGGAATCCTGCCGTCTGAGTGCTCTGCGGGTTTCAAACAAGGGCTTGGGGAAAAGCGAGGAAAAACTAAGGAGCCGGGGAAAACTGAGTACAACTAAGGACCTGAGGGCACGAAAATAGAAATCCCTTAATCTTATGGGAGAGACACCTCTAGTGAACTGTGGACTCCGGTCCTATTCTTTACATCGCATACAATCTACTGCAATACTTGTTTTACTGTTTTATTCGCAAACAATCATCTTCCACACAATACGGTTAATCCTTTGTTACAGCAAGCCGGTGAGATTGACAACCTCACTGTTTCGTTGGGGCAAAGTACTTTGTGTTGTGCGGGTTCCACGTTTGGCGCCGGAATCCCTGGTGTTGCGCCGCATCACATTTCGCCACCATCAACCTTCAACGTGCTTCTTGGCTCCTCTGGTTCGATAAACCTTGGTTTCTTTCTGAGGGAAAACTTGCTGTGCGCATCATACCTTCCTCTTGGGGTTCCCAACGAACGTGTGAGTTACACGCCATCAAGCTCTTTTTTTTTTTTTTTGGAGATCAAGACACGCTGCAAGGGGAGTCTCCACTTCTCAATCTCTTTACTTTGTTTTTGTCTTGCTTTATTTTATTTACTACTTTGTTTGCTGCACCACACAAAAATTAGTTGCTAGTTTTACTTTATTTACTGTCTTGCTCTCTATATCAAAAACACAAAAAAATTAGTTACTTGTCTTTACTTTATTTGCTTAGTTTACTCTTTGCTTATTTCATCATGTTTCCTCCTAAGCACACTCTAAAAGACATACCGGTAGGCCGAGGGTCTATAATTGGAAGAGATAATATAGAAGGTTTTTTCACTCATGTTAGTATAACTGAGGATTTTGAAGATAGACACTTGGTAGAACTTGCTCCTACTTATGAAATTGCTGTTGCTTCTTTAGTACACATGTTGGAAATTAAATTTGTTAATCTTAATCCTATAATTCAGCATATGTTTCTTACACTCCTGATATGGAGGAAGGAGAAAAGAAAGATTTTGTCTTAGAAACTCTTCTAAAAGAATTTGGTGGTGTAGCAAGAGAGGCTAGAAAAGTCTTTACTAAATATAAAATGCTTGGTTCTTACACCAACTTTGCTAGCACCCTTGAAAAAATGGATATTGATAGGATGAAGTACACTAATAATGTTAATGATGGAGGGGACATTAAGACATCAATACCTTGCAAGCTTGTAGGAATGTTCGAGGCACTAGAAAAGAATTATGATTGGATTATTCCCGAAAATTTATTTGATGAGAATAGCAAGCCTAAGAGTAATGAAAAGGGAGCCTCTGAAACTTACATAGATAAGATAACATGCATTGTAGAGGAAACTCCCAACTCCCAAGGTAATGTTGATGCTTCTACTTTGATAATACTTGATTCACACTTTGCGCCTAGCTGAAAGGCGTTAAAAAAGCGCTTATGGGAGACAACCCATGTTTTTACTACAGTACTTTGTTTTATATTTGAGTCTTGGAAGTTGTTTACTACTGTAGCAACCTCTCCTTATCATGTTTTTGTGCCAAGTAAAGTTTCTATGTTAAAGCTGATGTTATATTTGGGATCGCTGCGCAGAAACAGCATTGCTATCTGTCACGAATTCTGGCATAAGTCTCTGTAGAAAATTCGACAAAATCTGAAAAATTACGAGCGCGATCCTCAGATATGTACGCAACTTTCATTAGTTTTGAGTTTTTCCATTTGAGCAAGTATAGTGCCCCTTTCAGGTTCGTCTTTACAGACTGTTCTGTTTTTGACAGATTCTGCCTTTTATTTTGCCGTATTTGCTATGTTGGATGAATTTCTTTGATCCATTAATGTCCAGTAGCTTTGTGCAATGTCCAGAAGTGTTAAGAATGATTGTGTCACCTCTGAATATGTGAATTTTTAATTGTGAACTAACCCTCTAATGAGTTTGCTTGAAGTTTGGTGTGAAGGAAGTTTTCAAGGGTCAAGAGAGGAGTATGATATACTATGATCAAGAGGAGTGAAAGCTCTAAGCTTGGGGATGCCCCGTGGTTCACCCCTGCATATTTTAAGAAGACTCAAGCGTCTAAGCTTGGGGATGCCCAATGCATCCCCTTCTTCATCGACAACATCATCAGGTTCCTCCCTGAAACTATATTTTTATTCAGTCACATCTTTTGTTCTTTACTTGGAGCGTCGGTTTGTTTTGTTTTTGGTTTTTGTTTGAATAAAATGGATCTTAGCATTCACTTTGTGGTAGAGAGACACGCTCCGCTGTTGCATATGGACAAATATGTCCTTAGGCTTTACTCATAATGTTCAAGGCGAAGGTTGAAACTTCTTCGTTAAATTGTTATATGGTTGGAATTGGGAAATGCTACATGTAGTAATTCTAAAATGTCTTGGATAATGTGATACTTGGCAATTGGTGTCCTCATGTTTAAGCTCTTGCATCATATACTTTGCACCCATTAATGAAGAAATACATAGAGCTTGCTAAAATTTGGTTTGCATATTTGGTCTCTCTAAGGTCTAGATAATTTGTAGTATTGAGTTTTGAACAACAAGGAAGACGGTGTAGAGTCTTATAATGTTTACAATATGTCTTTTATGTGAGTTTTGCTGCACCGGTTCATCCTTGAGTTTGCTTCAAATAACCTTGCTAGCCTAAACCTTGTATCGAGAGGGAATACTTCTCATGCATCCAAAATCCTTGAGCCAACCACTATGCCATTTGTGTCCACCATACCTACCTACTACATGGTATTTCTCGCCATTCCAAAGTAAATTGCTTGAGTGCTACCTTTAAAATTCCATCATTCGCCTTTGCAATATATAGCTCATGGGACAAAATAGCCTTAAAAAGTATTGTGGTATTGAATATGTACTTATGCACTTTATCTCTTATTAAGTTGCTTGTTGTGCGATAACCATGCTTGGGGACGCCATCAACTACTCTTTATTGAATATCATGTGAGTTGCTATGCATGTCCGTCTTGTCTGAAGTAAGAGAGATCTACCACCTTAATGGTTGGAGCATGCATATTGTTAGAGAAGAACATTGGGCCGCTAACTAAAGCCATGAATCATGGTGGAAGTTTCAGTTTTGGACATATATCCTCAATCTCATATGAGAATAATAATTGTTGCCACATGCTTATGCATTAAAGAGGAGTCCATTATCTGTTGTCCATGTTGTCCCGGTATGGATGTCTAAGTTGAGAATAATCAAAAGCGAGAAATCCAAAATGCGAGCTTTCTCCTTAGACCTTTGTACAGGCGGCATGGAGGTACCCCTTTGTGACACTTGGTTGAAACATGTGTATTGCGAAGATCCGGTAGTCCAAGCTGATTAGGAAAAGTTGCGGGCACTATTAGTATACTATGCATGAGGCTTGCAACTTGTAATATATAATTTACATAACTCATATGCTTTATTACTACCGTTGACAAAATTGTTTCATGTTTTCAAAATAAAAGCTCTAGCACAAATATAGCAATCGATGCTTTCCTCTTTGAAGGACCTTTCTTTTACTTTTATTGTTGAGTCAGTTTACCTATCTCTCTCCACCTCAAGAAGCAAACACTTGTGTGAACTGTGCATTGATTCCTACATATTTGCATATTGCATTTGTTATATTACTCTATGTTGACACTATCCATGAGATATACATGTTATAAGTTGAAAGCAAGCTGAAACTTAATCTTCCTTTGTGTTGCTTCAATACCTTTACTCGATTTATTGCTTTATGAGTTAACTCTTATGCAAGACTTATTGATGCTTGTCTTGAAGTACTATTCATGAAAAGTCTTTGCTTTATGATTCATTTGTTTACTCATGTCATTACCATTGTTTTGATCGCTGCATTCATTACATATGTTTACAATAGTATGATCAAGATTATGATGGCATGTCACTCCAGAAATTATCCTTGTTATCGTTTGCCTGCTCGGGACGAGCAGAACTAAGCAGGGATGATACGTCTCGACGTATCGATAATTTCTTATTTTCCATGCTACATTATTGATGATATCTACATGTTTTATACACATTATATGTCGTATTTACGCATTTTCTGGAACTAACCTATTAACAAGATGCCGAAGAGCCAGTTGTTGTTTTCTGCTGTTTTGGTTTCAGAAATCCTAGTAACGAAATATTCTCGGAATTGGACGAAATCAACGCCTAGGGTCCTATTTTTGCGAAGCTTCCAGACCGAAAGGATAACGAAGTGGGGCGACGAGCGCCGCCACGCCGCGCGGGGGGCGCCGCCCTGGTGGGGCCCTCGTGCGCCTCTTTCTGCCCTTCCGCCTACTTAAAGACTTCGTCGCGAAACCCCGTCCGAGAGCCACGATACGGAAAACCTTCCGACGCCGCCGCCGCGTCCCATCCGGGGGATTCGAGATCCGCCTCCCGGGAGGGGAATCATCTCTGGAGGACTCTTCATCGCCATGATCGCCTCGGAGTGATGAGTGAGTAGTTCACCCCTGGACTATGGGTCCATAGAAGTAGCTAGATGGTCGTCTTCTCCTAATTGTGCTTCATTGTTGGATCTTGTGAGCTGCCTAACATGATCAAGATTATCTATCTGTAATACTATATGTTGTGTTTGTCGGGATCCGATGGATAGAGAATACTATGTTATGGTGATTATCAATCTATTATTTATGTGTAGTTTATGATCTTGCATGCTCTCCGTTATTAGTAGAAGCTCTGGCCAAGTTTTTGCTCTTAACTCCAAGAGGGGGTATTTATGCTCGATAGTGGGTTCATGCCTCCATTGATACCTGGGACAGTGACAGAAAGTTCTAAGGTTGTGGATGTGTTGTTGCCACTAGGGATAAAACATTGATGCTATGTCTAAGGATGTAGTTGTTGATTACATTACGCACCATACTTAATGCAATTGTCTGTTGCTTGCAACTTAATACTGGATGGGGTTCGGATGATAACCTGAAGGTGGACTTTTTAGGCATAGATGCAGTTGGATGGCGGTCTATGTACTTCGTTGTAATGCCCGATTAAATCTCACTATATTTATCATATCATGTATATGCATTGTTATGCCCTTTTCTATTTGTCAATTGCCCACTGTAATTTGTTCACCCAACATGCTTTAATCTTATGGGAGAGACACCTCTAGTGACTGTGGACCCCGGTCCTATTCTTTACATCGCATACAATCTCTGCAATACTTGTTTTACTGTTTTCTTCGCAAACAATCATCTTCCACACAATACGGTTAATCCTTTGTTACAAGCCGGTGAGATTGAAAACCTCACTGTTTCGTTGGGGCAAAGTACTTTGGTTGTGTTTTGCGGTTCCACGTTGGCGCCGGAATCCCTGGTGTTGCGCGCATCACATTTCGCCACCATCAACCTTCAACGTGCTTCTTGGCTCCTCTGGTTCGATAAACCTTGGTTTCTTTCTGAGGGAAAACTTGCTGCTGTGCGCATCATACCTTCCTCTTGGGGTTCCCAACGAACGTGTGAGTTACACGCCATCACCTAGCATTTGTTGTTTGGGTGGGATTTGAGAGTGAAGGACTTGAACACCTCTAGTGTTCTTGCTTTGCATCATTGCATAGTGTTGAGCTCTCCACCACGATTAGTTCGAGTGAGAGACCGTGAGCTTGTTACTCTTGGAGGGAGACCTCCTAGTTGGCTTGGCGGTTGGTGCTCCGGTGATCTCTTCAAGAAGATTGTGAAGAGGCCGGGCTTCTCCTTCGTGGAGCTTGTGAAGTGGTTGTGGAGCTTGCCATCTCCGGAGCGGAGGAAAAGCTAACTGATACGCGCGAAGCACACGTCCGTTGGGAACCCCAAGTGGAAGGTATGATGCGTATAGAAGCAAGTTTCCCTCAGAATGAAACCAAGGTTATCGAACCAGTAGGAGCCAAGAAGCACGTGAAGGTTGTTGGTGGAGGAGTGTAGTGCGGCGCAACACCAGTGAAACCGGCGCCAACCCCCTGCACAACACAATCAAGATACTTTGCCCCAACGTAACAGTGAGGTTGTCAATCTCATCGGCTTGCTGAAAACAAAGGATTAAACGTATCGAGTGGAAGATGGTGTTTGTTTGCAAAGAACAGTAAAGAACAATGATTGCAGTAGATTGTATTCAGATGTAAAAGAATGGACCGGGGTCATTCACTAGTGGTGTCTCTTCAATAAGATAACTAACATTTGGGTGAACAAATTACAGGTGGGCAATTGACAAATAAAGATTCAATACATATCAATGATTATTACTATGAGATTTAATCAGGGCATTACGACAAAGTACATAGACCGCTATCCAACATGCATTTATGCCTAAATAATCCACCTTCGGGTTAGCATCCGCACCCCCTCCAGTATTAAGTTGTAAACAACAGATAATTGCATTAAGTATGGTGCGTAATGTAATCAACACAAATATCCTTAGACAAAGCATCGATGTTTTATCCCTAGTAGCAACAGCACATCCACAACCTTAGAACTTTCTGTCACTGTCCCAGATTAAATGGAGGCATGAAACCACTATCGAGCATAAATACTCCCTCTTGGAGTTACAAGTATCAACTTGGCCAGAGCCTCTACTAGCAACGGAGAGCATGCAAGAACATAAACAACACATATATGATAGATTGATAATCAACTTGACATAGTATTCTAGATTCATCGGATCCCACCAAACACAATATGTAGCATCACAAATAGATGATCTTGATCATGTTAGACAGCTCACAAGATCTAAACAATGATAGCACAAGCGGAGAAGACAACCATCTAGCTACTGCTATGGACCCATAGTCCAAGGATGAACTACTCACGCATCAATCCGGAGGCGGGCATGATGATGTAGAGCCCTGCGGTGATGATTCCCTCTCCGGTGCGGAGGCGATCTCCTGAATCCCCGAGATGGGGGGCGGCGGCGTCTCTGGAAGGTTTTACGTATCGTAGCTCTCGATGGAGGGTTTCGCGACGAAGGCTTTAAGTAGGCGGGGGGAGTCGGAGGGTCACGGGGCCCCACACGCTAGGGCCACGCCCCCTGGCCGCGCCGCCCTAGTGTGGCGGCGCCCCGTGGCCCACTTCCTTTCCCTCGGTCTTTTGGAAGCTTCGTGGAAAAATAGGACCCTGGCGTTGATTTCGTCCAATTCCGAGAATATTTCCTTTGTAGGATTTGTGAAACCAAAAACAAGAAAACCTGGCGCTCGGCATCTTGTTAATAGGTTAGTGCCGGAAAATGTATAATAATGATGTAAAGTATGTATAAAACATTCAAGTATTGTCATAAAAGTAGCATGGAACATAAGAAATTATAGATACGTTTGAGACGTATCACTAACCATAAGGAAAGGGCCATTATCCTTCGTGGGTGTGGCTTGGAGAATAGGGTGAGCCTTCGTGGCGCGGGGAATCCTTCGTGGACCTCCACTCCTCCAAACGTGACGTACCTTCTTGCAAAGGAAGGGAACATGGGAATACATCCTCGTCTCCGCGTGCCTCGGTTATTTCTATACCCGAGCTCTCTTTCCTTGTGATAGCCATCGTGCTTGAAGTACATATATCTTGCTATCACTTGTGCTACATATATCTTGTGCCTATCTTGCTTAGCTCTAGTTGCTATTGTTACACTTAGTTGAGCTTAGCATATTTAGGGTTTGTGCTTGTAAACTAAACGTTAGTTTAATTCCGCATTGTTACAAGACAAATCCGCAAGAGTTTGTAATTGCCTATTCACCCCCCTCTAGGCGACATCTCGATCTTTCAGAAAGCCACGACCCAATTCCCTATCGTTCACAAGGAGAGAAAAAAGACCACGACCCCATCATCGCAAGCCACGCCTCTCTCCTCCCCTGTCCCATCGAGCAGGGCGCCGCTGCCACCTCCTTACGTCGTCCCGGACAGCGTCGCACGCCGCTGCTCCTCGCTTCCACTCCTCTACGTCACAGCCATGGTCGGGCTCATCGTTACTTCACATAAGAAGTCTGTCTAGCCGTGGTCTGGCTTCTAGTGACTAATCCCCAATTAGATAAATGGTATTTATGATGTCCCTCATAATTATCCCAGAGACAATGAGCTATCTGAGAGTTAATCAGAGTGATAACCCATTTGGGGAATTTGATCACACTAAGCAAATAAAGAGGAATGCTGGCTAGAACACTTCTAACCAGCTCCAATTTAGCAGCATGATTAAGAAGCTTTCCCCTCCAACCAGCAGGCTTCCTCAAGATTTTATCAACCACAAGTTGAATATATTCTCTCCTAAGTTTACTATGATGCAGAGGAACCCCTAAATATTGCATGGGGAATTCACCCAACTTACAACTCAAAGTCTGAGCAACAAGATGTGCATCACTTTCATCCACATTAATTGGAACCAAATCACATTTGTGGAAGTTGATTCTCATATCAGACATTTGTTCGAAACAGGACAAGATTCACTTTAAGTTTATAGCACGAAAGATCATTTTCTAAGAATAGTAAAGTATCATCAGCATACTGCATGCTGATAACACCACCACCTCCCAGCTCTTGCAATAGGCCAGCTAGCTGTCTATTAGCAACAGCCTTGGACAAATTTTTGGTAAAAACATCAGCCATAAAATTAAAGAGGATAGGGGAAATAGGATCCCCCTGCCTCACACCTCTACTGGTCAGGAAAAAATAACTATTACAGTCATTGATCCTAACACCCACAGAACCATTATGCAAAAGCCCTTCAATAATAGACATCCATCTTGGGCTAAAACCCCTCATCCTCATGACTCTCAAGAGAAAAGTCCTATCAACCCTATCATATGCCTTCTCATAGTCAAGTTTAAAAACAAAAACAGATTGGCCATTATGCACTGCATTATGAATTATTTCATGGGCAGAGACTAGACTCTCAAGAATATATCTCCCTTTGATAAAAGTTGTTTGATTTGGTGAAATAAGTTTTTCACTAACCACTCCCAGCCTATTAGTGGCACACTTAGAAAAAATCTTGAAACTGCAATTAGTTAGAGCAATTGGTCTGAACTTCTGTATAGTAACAGCTTTAGCCTCTTTTGGAATTAAAGTCAAAAGAAAAAAAAATCAACTTGAATATGTCTAATTTCCCTTCATTCCAATCCTTGACCATAGCCATAAAGTCAGCTCTAATGAGCTCCCAAAAGTGTTGATAAAACAGAAAAGATGAACCATCATGGCCAGGAGCACCCTCAGCATAAGAACCAAAAATTGCCTCTTTCACCTCTTTTTTCAGACAAAACAACATCGAGCATGTTGTTATGATCCGGAGGAACCATGTCTTCAGGGTCCCAAAATTCATCATCTAAGTCAATATCAAGGAAAGATTCTTGGCAAAAAGGTTCTTATAGTACTTCACAACAATATCAAGCATACCTTTATTATCTTCCACCATGCCTGAATCACCTTGCAGTTGACCAATCTGCTTCTTTCTCCTCCTTTGGTTTGCTACAGAATGGAAATAAGCAGTATTACGATCACCCTCTAGGATATAACGTTCCCTAGACCTTTGTTTGGCCTTAATTTCCTCATTTCTACATATATTAGTAAGCTCAGTAGAGATACTCTTCATTCTAGACTTAGAAACAGGAGATAAGCATTGTGTTTCAGAAGTAATATCAAGCAAATCATATTCAGCAACCAACTGTTGCTTAAGTTTTCTTTGAGCAGATTCAATATTAGCTGACCAGCCTTTCAACCCTTTCTTAGTATTTCTCATTTTAAGTTGCCATCTATCAATAGAATTTTGAAGATGACAAGGAGTTTGCCAAAATTTGGCCACCACTTGCTCAAATCCCTCAATTTTAAGCCACCACTTCTCAAACCTGAACTGTTTTTCATGTGGAATTTTCAAAGAACCAGTGTCCACAATAATAGGGGTATGATCACTACAACTCTAGCCTTGGAAGATAGACTACTAGCAAGAAACAAAGAGTCCCAGCAAGTAGATACAAAAACTCTATCTAATAAGGCCATGACCAGATTGTATTGGTTATTAGCCCAAGAAAATTGTCTACTAGGGTTCTTAAGTTCCATCAGGCTGGACTTATTAATCCAGTCATTAAACAAATTAGCCCAATATTGATTTATATTACCAGTATTATTTTCACATCTTTCTCTAATGAGGTTGAAGTCACCACCTACTAATGTAGGTCCACTCCAACAAGCATAGACATTATGCAACTCATTGATAAAATCCAATTTATGCTCCTCATAAGCAGATCCATACACAACAATAACTCTCCAAACAACATTATATTTTTTAGCTTTTATTTTAATAGAGACACAATAAGTAAGAATATCCCATCTGACTATGTCAAACAAATCAATACTAATGCCAACAAGACTACCACCAGCAGTTTTGACAGCTGGCAGCCAATTCCAGGAGAATTTTTCCCAAGGATCCAACTGTTACAACTGTAAATTTGTAAACTCTTCTTTCTTAGATTCAGAAAAGCATATAATATCAGGGCATACTTCTCTAATGAGGTCATGCACTCTAGTAAGCTTATCGGGTCTATTAAGACCTCTAGGGTTACAAATTAGAGCTACTACCATTTTTTAAAATCAAATTCCTTCTACCTTTTTTTCTACTATAGACTAATGTCCATGGTTCATCCTCATCAGGAACATCACTAATGTGATCATCCTGATTCAGTGAACCATCATTCTCATTGTCTACACCCACTCTCATATCTTCCACAAATAGACTAATGTCCACAGGAAGAAACAAGGCACGGTTAGAAACATGAAGATCTTTAAGTCTATTAATTTCAATCTCTTTAACTTAGTTAATAATGGAGTCAGCATTCATATTTTTGTGACCCAGGCTAATGCCAACATTTTTTGCTTTATCAAACATATCTTGATTGTCAAGAGCAGCAAAAGAGTTGGAAAAACCATGAATTTTGTTACCTTTAGGGGTTTCCAAGTTCTTAGCCTTCTTAAGTTCTTGAGCCTTCTCAATGGCAGTCTTGCCATCTCTTTGAATCCTAGTGCTCTTCCTTGTAGCTTGGATAGGACCCCATTGTTTCTTGTCCTTCCACACCAGTGAAGGCATAGGAAGGTCAGGTTTGTCTGTTGTATCAACATCAAGCCCCATCTTTGCAATCACATCATCTTCCTCACTTTCAGCATCAAAGTGTTGGAGGAGGCTCTTCCCAATATTCTCCTCAGCATCTCTCAGCACCAAAGCACTAGCGGCAGGGATATGTTGATCAAGCCCCAACACCCTATCTTTCACACTTGACTCCAGCACTTGATAAGCAACATTCCTAATACACTTTTTCCTCCTTGGGATTTAGGGATGCATGGAAGGATCAGTCTCCATCCTACTGTTGCTTCCACCATTCTTACTTTTACCCAAGGCCTTGAAGTCATCACCAAGCTCAGCTTCTTCATTAACCTTGTCTTCATCATTGCTCTGGGAAGGGTCATCATCATCATCCACATCAATAGCACCCCCCCCCTCAGACTCAACAGTGAAGTCAATCAAGAAAAAGCATTGCTCCATCTCAAACAGCTTGTTTGTAGGAATTTTTGACTTGTCCCGCACAACCACTTCAACCCTTACTTCTCTATAAAAGCTTCTGAAGATACCATGCCAATCAATGTTGACAAGGACACCCAGAGTAGTAGAGATCTGACAAATTGTTTTTCATGTCAACCACTTAGCAGGGATACCAACAATCTTGATCCGTACTTCTTGGAACTCTTCAAAAGGTTCAGCTTCACCCTCCCAGTTGACAAAGTAGATAACCACACCTTCTTTCTTGAGGTTGATGGAAGGGTATTCCACCAACTCTTTAATCCTTTTGCTAGGGGGAAACCTCACCAAGAACTTCTTGGAATTAAGCTGTCTAATCTGCCAAAACCAGTTCAACTTCCACATCTCATTGAAACTCTTCCCAAGTTCACTGACAGATATCTCTCCTTCCTTGACCACCATAACCCCAACATTGTCCATATTGAGCCACTAGACTACCTCTGGTCCTTCCACCTCCACATGGAAGAATCGCAACCCTGGACTGGCACTCCCCTAGTACTGAGCAGTAGGCAGGAGAGTGTAGCACATGTGACAATCAAGATTTATGTAGGGATGGACCCAACCTTCTTTTCTGGGACGATCATTGGATCGTTGGCCTCAACATCGTTACAATAGTCCTAGCGATCCTCCCCCTAGCCTCGCTTCCGATGTCGTATGACAATTCAGGGCAGCCTTCTCGGCAACACGTGGGCTTTGGTCATCGTCGGCGAGCTATCGATCGATGTCGTCATGATGTACCTCTAGCTCTGGGAAGTCGTAGCTTCCTACCGATAAGCGATGGGCACGATGAGTTCAGGTGGAAGTGGACCGGCCATGTTATCTTCTCTTATCTATAGACCTACCCCGCCTTCTTCGAGTGTTTAACTGCATTACCGGAGGTACCCATGTCTAGATTTCTTTTGCCCCCATGGCGTACAGGTTCCACGCTTGGTTATCCCTTCATCGATGTTGCTAGAGGGTGGACCGAAGGTTGCGGCGTGGCCTACTGACCCATGTCACGTGCACATTATGCTCAGCGGCTGACGAAACCATTGATCGCATATTTGTGTACTACCATTTTGCTCTGCGAGTGTGGGACGGTGTCAACACGCGCCTTGGCGCTGGCCTTCCAACCCAGCGGGGACTCTTGCTGAATGGTGGCGGTCAACAGTTAACAACTTGCCAAGTGATCGTCGCAATTCCGGGATCTTCATTGTCATGCCAGTCATCCGCTCCCTTTGGCTCGAGAGAAACGCTCGTGTTTTCGACACATGCGCGACAACACCAAACCATATCCTTGACAATGTGGTGGACATTTGTCGCACCTAGATGTGGTGTGCGGAGGTAGAGCGACTAGAGGTGTAAGCTATGTGTCAGTATGACCTGCACCGCTTGTGATGGGTCACGCCACGGTGGTTTCCCCTCCGTGATAGACGTCGTCCTTTCACTATTCGAGCTTAATACAAAACGCTATGCGGTTACCTGGAAGAAATGGTACTAGTCCGTTCCTAGCCCGTGTAACCGCGGAACATGTTGGCAGTGATGCTACTAGGGCCCATTTGGTAGGTTGGGCCGATTTTTTGCATGACTACATCAGGGAAAAGAAACCCTACGCGTCGCAAACGGGCCACGAGCCAGTTTTGGCCTGTTGTTTGGTAGCCCGTGAAGAATTTTTGGTCCAGCAGAAACGTAAGGCTCAGTTTATTTGGTTTTATACGAGCCTAGCTTTAGCCTCACCACTGGTCCACATGAGTGAGGATAATGAGAAACGCCCGATTCAGCCGTTGTTTCCAGGCATGTCTCCACGGTGCTTTGAGAACCAATTAACCCACAACGTGAAGGGTTTTTTTTTGGTCCGTTTCGTTTTTCAGCCCATGCAAAAAAAGGAGGTGCAGGCTTGCAAAAGGAGCCCTACAGAACCTCGTGTCGAGCATAACAGTTCAGACGCGCATTCCTTTCCCTTTCGGCGCCTTATTTTTTCAGTCTTTCCTTCCAGGTGTCACTCAAACCATTTCCTACTTTCACCGATGACATACACACATCATGTGATCATGCATGCCCTTTTCCCGTTTTCAGTCCATGGTACTGGTAGCTCACCATACGTGCTACAAGCCGTAATGATGCACACGCGCAGCAGACACGGTCAGTTCAGCGCAAAGCATCGCTGATTACGCACACGGAACTGTCGGGTTTCCAACACACAATGCAGAGGATACATCAGCTGACCTTCGAAACCAAGAGGAGTGGGCGCGATCTACCACGAACACACGGCTACTTTGGAAGCTTGCGCCTTGTCCATGCAGCGCCAAGACATGAGCAGACGCAGATATACACCAGAACACTGTTCAAACGACTCCCGGTGTTCCCGCGTAGACGTGTACGCCCCGGAGATCAAGCAGGAGTTGACACCTGACGGGATGCACGAAACATGACATGTCTGTCCTGTAGCGATGATAGGTTAACTGAACCTATAAAGATACAGAAACGATCCTGAACAAAAAGATTCATCAAAAAACCCTAAACAAAAAGGACACCACTTCGTGCTAAAAATAGAAAATAGAATAGTAGATAATGGACCCGGACGAATGGAACCTGGGTGCGCGCGCACCCATTTACGAAAAGTTCAAAAAATGCTATTTAAAAGTTTCAAAAAAATGTGAAGTAAACTTTTTGCATGTACACATTATGTTGATACTTACTTGTGGGAGTTTTCACGAAAAAATACCATTGTGTGTGGCCTGCATAAAAATGACAAAATGTCCAAATGAGAACAATGGTATTTTTTCGTGAAAACACACACGAGTAAGTATCAACATAATATATACATGCAAAAATTTACTTCGCATTTTTTTTGAAACTTTTAAATAGCATTTTTTGAACTTTTCGTAAATGGGTGCGCGCGCACCCAGGTTCCATTCACCATTTCCGAGTAGATAATCTGGTATAAAAGAAGGAAAACATTCTTTGAAGAATCAAGATTCATAATTTATCCTTATCTTGTTTATTGGATTATTAGGTCTAACTTTCTTGAAGAAACTGCGAGTGTGAAACTTTATGAGATGAAATAGGGAAAGACAGAAGATAGAACTTAAAAGGATAATTAAAGTGACTCGTCTTTGAATCCACCTTGGTTGAAGTTCGAAAAAGGAATAATCCAAAATAGAAATAAGTTTTTTTTTCAAATTCAATTGTTTATTCATCTCTTATATTATTCCAAAATTCACCTTAAATTGAATTCTATTTTTTCAACGGGATTCTTACTCAAATTGAAAAATTCTATAACAATCTCTTGCTTCGGAATTAGCACATCCACACTAGAGCACCGCATCACGGGTGTGAAAAGAGAAATGCATATGCCCCATGCACAGGCCATCCGGTACATGTTTGTGCCCGATATTTACTTTGTTTCATGCTTTAATGTACGTGTTGCCTGGTTTCATTAAGTTTTGGAAATCTAAAACATATTGACATGCAAGGGAATGTGGTGATTTCATGCACGGGAGGTCCTGTGCACAGAACAAACACCACTCTCCTCATATTAGGCAGCAAAATTACTCACGTTCGCTCCGTGAAAAAGTTTCTAACTACTAAGATCATGTGCCTTCGTATTTTTGTCGGGGCCGTACAAACTTAATTGTAAATGTGCAGAACATAATGGCTATGACGGTTCCACAGTTTACATGACCTTTAGTTTTGGACAAGCGTTGATGTGTTGCATCCATATGTCTGCATCTTCAGGGCTTCTTTTTTTGACAATCAATACCACATATATTCATAGCAACAAATAGTACATGGTAGAGATACATGAACTGACTCCAACGATTACAAAATAAAGTCTAAAAGATAGTAACAAATCTTCGAGGTCTTCAATTTCTTTCTTCTTCGAACACAATCTTGTACTCTTCTGAAGGCAGCCAAAGATTGATAACGAACCATAGACCTGTAGATACCGATGAAAGTTCTCCCATATTTTTTTGAGCCGCAATGCCAAGACTGCGTGCACGCACGCAACCATTAAAGCAGTCATACAACATCGGCAAGAGTACCAACACCAGTATGTCAGGGAATAATAACCGACTAGCTTTGTCATCATCGATGGAGAGCCGAGAGTACGAATCACCATTGTCGAGGACGTAGCAGCCGGGACAAAAACTGCGAGGATAATCCTCCTCGCGGCAACAACGACAAAAGATCCAAAATCGATCTGGCGAAGCAAGATCCGAAGGCCCATACCTAGAAAATTGCGATTGTTCAACACCACCATTGACGCCGAGAAGAAGATCTCGTCGCCGAACGAAAGGCCGAAGATCACTTATTGCAGACGATGCCATCTCCATTGAGGGGAAACCAACAAGAAGACGGCTACCAAAATTCTAACATAATCTAATGAAAACTATACTTTTATTTGAAACTCCACGCATAGATCGGGTTCCCCACTCCTCCCGACGCCGGCGAAGCCGACCGGAGGAGGGGGAACCAATCTATGGGAGAGGATGAAGTGGAGGCGGCTAGGGTTGAGGCCGGCGGCTGAAGGAGAGACGGGAGGAAAACTAATCAGTATCCCGCATCTTCAGGGCTTCTTTGATTCAAAGGATTTCTATAAAAAAAATTGTAGGATTTTTATCCATGGAAAATTTTCCTATAGATGTCATTTGATTTAAATGATTGAACCCTCCAAATTTTCTATAAATTGCTTTCTTACAGTGCAATCTCATATGATTTCTAGCAAGAGGTTAGACCTCTTAGGAAAATTACGTGCCTACAACAACTATGACATGCACTCAATCTACATAGAATTTTTCTTCATTTTTTCTGCGGTGGAATCATACGATTCCTACAACTATTCCGGTGTTTTTTTTTCTTGTATAATTTTAGATGTTATAGCACATTATTGATGCATTTTTTTTCTATTTCTATGCTTTTAAAATCCTTTGAATTAGCAGGCCCTCAATGGTGACCTTAGTGAGGTGTATGATAAGTTCCAGATTTATCTCAACATGCATGTTCAGAAGTGCGTAGCAGTAGAACGTTCACATCTAAAGAACACTGAAACTCTTTGCAAGAAAATATGACCTTTCGATACATTGACCTAGCTTTTTCTAGTAGTACCGAATTTTTTTCATATCATAACACAAATTCATTTTGGAATATGAATCTAACAACATTCATTTGATCAAAAGCATGTCCAAACAAACCTAAATTCAAGGTATTTTAAAATGGAGATATAATACTACACTCATCTTAATTACTGATATTGTAGCACTTTGTGACTCATTCGGTATTTGTATTTCTACTCAAGGTCATTTACTAAGGCTTGGTATGTGGTTGTTGAATTGTGATGTCTAGACTTATGGTATAGTTTTACGTGAAGAAATAGCCCCGAACAAAATAATTAATAGCCCAGAGGCAAAATAAAGAAAGCCTTGTTGAGCAAACCAAAAAAATTAGCCAAGTTTTTTTGTGCTAAATTGTGTTTTCTTCAGCTTGTTTCATAATATGTTGCACAAAACAATGATGGAAGCCAAAAATAGACAGAACATTAGTTGGAAAAGCTAACTTAACATAATGCATACTAATACCAATTGACAACAAGTCAATCTCCTTTGCACATTCCTCACGCCAATAAAAGGATGAAATAAAAGGTTATATCGACAAGTTCTAAATTTTCACAAGTATACTAAGAAGCAATATGGATCAAAGAAACCTAGAAGAATGAGAGGCACAATGCTAGAAGAACTAACCTGAAGTTGTTGAGTAGAGGCTGACCCACCATAAGAGATGTCACTGGCCTTTCATCTAAATATTGCAATAAAAGGTTGTATTCATCAATTGACGCAGAGACCCAGAACTGTCCCCTTTCCGAAAAAAATACAAGTGACAACAAGTGAACCTCCTTTGCACATTCCTCGTGCCACGCTATGCACCAACCTCCTCATGTCACCTTCACATTGGGATTAACTAATCCACGCCTAATCTAATCCCACCCATCCCTAATCAAAGTGATCTAATCCTACGTCGTTGTCTCAGGGTTGTGTTAATTAACCCATTAAACCCGGCCTCTCCTCTCTTTGCCGCAGCTTAACCGCGTCGACACCGACCCTTGTCTAGCCTTCTCCTCCAACTCCAGCACACTTGGCACGTCCCTAGTGGCGCCACCAGTCATCCTCCAGGCCCCACGCCAGCCCTGGTCTACCGGGCGCCTCTCCCTCAACATGCCACGTGCTCCCATGGAACCGGCTCTGCTCCTTCCTTCCCTCGATCGCCTCGGTCCGTCGTGGCACTTGTGCTCATGGTTTGCTTCAAGCTTTTGCTTTTTTATGACGTGGAGATCAGCTGGCTTGAGAGTTAAAGTTTTGTTCTCTCTGATCTATCTTATCAAGATATGCCACCAGTCCTTTTCAGCGCGCGTTATCCACGATGTAGCCTGTAGAAATGCTTCTGCAGTAGCAGGGCAAACAAACAGGAGTATAACTCTTGAGTGAAGAGATGATTTCGAAGACAGTGACCACGTACGTGATATATATGCCCTAATAAATTCATTTGCGATGATCGTAAGGAATTACTGGTTCGTTAAACTCAATCGAGTAGTTCATAAATCTGACGACAAATTTCATGGCCGGTGCAGTAGAGTGAGAATTACTGCATTCAATCCAAGCTTATCAATGTTGGTATTCATTGGGTGGCCCTGGCTTGCAGTCTTCCATAAAGTATACCGGCAAAGCTGCCTGATTGAACAGGTTACTGCTGATATATACTTGCCATACATACCCGGCAACCATGGCAATATGGCTAGACAGGGTCCAACGTCACAGGCATACGATCCCATAGCTGTTGACCTAATGTCTCTCATGTCATGTACTCATGTAGGAGAGACTACGGGAGAGCACTTGTGCAAGTGCAGCACCACCCGTTCCCCCGCCACACGTCGCCATTGCGGCAGGCAGCTTCCCACCACCCGGCCTATATATACACTGGAGCCCATGCTTCCCACCCAACCCTTGGTCTCCAGGTAATTATCACTCACCTGGCCTACTAGCAAGCTTGCTAAGGTAGAAGCGAAGTGATCGTTGGATTGCCGATTAGTGATGGCGTCCAGGAGGAGGGAGCCGGCGATTGGCCGCGTTTTTGGCGACGACGAGAAGGAGGATGACCTTGTCGGCGACGACGATAGCGGCGACGACGGGGAGGAGGTGATGGAGGTGAGGAGACGCGTGTCCCGCTTCGCCGTCGACGGGGAGAGCGGTGCCGGCGGGGCGAGCGAGGTGGCCAGGAGGCAGGTGTCCCGCTTCGCCGTTGAGGAAGTGGGTGGCGTGATGCCGGACCGGCGACGCGGCACCGTCGAGGGTGTCCTGGCCCTGCCGCCGCCGCACGCGTGGCTGGCGGTGGAGGAGACGAAGCATTCGAAGGGCGGCGGGTTCGGGAGCGAGAACGAGGAGCAGTGGGCGCGGCTGCTGCAGCGCGGCGGGTCGGCGCAGGCCGAGGCCGCGGAGGCGCAGCGGCAGCACCAGCCTCGGCGGAGCAGCTTCAGCGTGGTCCGGCGGGAGCGCGGGGCGCGGGAGGCGTGGCTGGACCGCGCGTGGGAGATGAAGCGGAACTGGCACGAGCGCAACGGCGGCGCCCCCGACGCCGACACCCCCGTCGTGGTCGTCGTGGGTACGAAGCAGCAGCAGCAGCACGGCGGGAGCGGGACATCGTCGCCGTCCTGCTCGTCCCCGCACCGCCACGGCCACGCGGCGGCCGGCGTGGCCATGGACATGGAGGAGGTGCGCGCGTGCAGGGACCTCGGCCTCGACCTCCCCTCCGACTGCGCCGTGGAGATACAGTGCTACGGCATCTCCGCCGGCAGCAGCCCCACCCACAGCAACGCCGGCAGCAGCTCCCCTTCCACGCCCGGCAGCTGCTCCATCTCCAGCCCCAGCGCCGGTACGTCGTCACCATCAGACCTAATTCTTCTACCTTCCACGTGGTGTAATTAACTCCATGCGTCACTAGCTCCAGATATATCTGCATGCTAATTAAGTCGCCATGCATATTTGCACATCACCATCCCTGCCTTGCCGGGCATGGCATCGACGACGACGAGCGACGAGCTCAGCTCACCCTGGGTCGTCTCCGACGGGTCAAAAGCAGGGCACCTCGACTGCATCAATGACAATTAATTAGTGTTGCTATCATGCACCCCACTACTCGCAGGCGTCGTCATCCTCTATCGGTGACGCTTCCATGTCGATCTGGCTACTCACCCGTGGCCACGTACCATCTATATATCGCGATCCGTCTTTCTTCTTTGCTCATCATGCGAATCGTTCCACTGAGATTAGCCATAGTTAACTAGTACTGCTAGTACGTCTTTGTTGCTAGCTTACTGTCTTATCCTTAATCACCAGAGGAATTGACGCGTGTTTGTTGTGATTAACGATTGGCAGGCGAGGATCCGGTGGACGTCAAGGCCAGGCTCAAGGTGTGGGCGCAGGCGGTGGCGCTCGCATCCACCACACAGCTCGGATCTTGAAGTCTTGATGCTTCGATCGACATGCATGACCCACACTAGCTGCGACGTCGATCTGCATGCGTGCACGATGGATCATCAGTTCCGTCGTGTAAGAACCAACGCTACGCCAGAGTTCAACCTCCTTTTTACCGATAGTATACTGCGTGTATGTGTGTATGTGTATGCATGTGTCATCAACATTGTTCTCCTCATTGGGGTTATATTGGAGAATGTATGTGTGCGTTACATTACCATCTACCCTACTTAAATTTCTCCAGTCCTGTTGATTTCCTTGTGGATCGCTGGATGTGAGTGAAGGTCGATTAACTTGTAAGAAAATTAGGTAATTAATCAGTGCGAATTGATGTTTCTTCTTTCCTTGGCAAACTTGTTTTTTAGTTCTGAACTTCTGTTCTTATATAGTCTCGACTTTTAGTACATTCTAAGAACCAATGTTGAGTATATGAGCATTTTTTCATTAAATTTAATCTAGAAATAGACATGGTAAATACTCTATCTAGATTAAACAAGTCAACTAATGACAAGGCTAAGACTAAGAACAATCCCTAACGACAGGGTAAAAAAAACATGGTTGTCGACAAGCGGAATGGAATGATGTCGCGAAGATAAACCTCAAAGTCTTTGTTTGCGCTTCCTTCTTAAACTATGCATGTGTATGAGCCCGAATTGCCTCAATCACGAAAAACGACGCGCATGTGTAGGCCTCTGGCGGGCGATTGAGGAAGAGCCCACTCCTCTCCTCAAGGTTCTAGGGGATGGTACAGGACCAGACCTTATAAAGAGGTCAAACTGTCTCCGCTAACAATGTGTGATCGTACTTAGTCCTACCTCTTGCTCTGCATGAACTAGCCTTTGAGATTTTTCAAGAATTATTTTGTTTATGGACCTAAGGCCCATAGTACAATCGACCAAGACATACACGATGACCATGGAAAAATTAAATCTCATTATTGTTCATGTAGAGAGAGCAATGAACATACAACAAGGTGGATCAACCAATCAGATGACTCACTAGAGGCCTGGAACCAATTAACCCCTAATAATCTAAGGCTCGACAAAAATAGTGTTCAATCAAAAAATAAGCCAACACAACGAATGTAGGCGAGAGGTGCCCTCAAACTTCTAGGCTTCTAGGGAGCCTAGGTTCAACATCGGGTGAGAGAATATCCCAGAATACACGAAGCCGGCCCGCATTCCCGCAATGGTGAGGAGGGCACTGCCTTTGTTGGTGACATCAAAGAAGGTGTCTAGCATCTCAAACATTTAGGTACAATGGTGTTGCCCATTGATGAGCGCACAAAGCAACATGTTTTACGACACGTAAATGCCTAAGTAGTGTTAGGAATTTTGTATTTTACCGTGTTGGCGCGCACCAATTCTATTTGATTCACACGATCTTGGAATAATGAGGAGAGTTTGCAACCAATGCATAAGGAACCATATCTGGGCGAACAAATTATGATTTGGGGCATTAAATACCTTCTAACAATAGCTCACATGAAGTTAAGGCAAAAATTTGCGAAGTGGTACGGTCAGGACCACCCATACCACCTTGTCGTACCACCCGTCGTTCACACTGCCTCGTCAAATATATTCACCCCGTGAAGATGGATCTGAGAAGCGAGACACATAGCCACCATAAAACACTGAAACCTAACCTCCGAAAGGGATTCAAAGGGGCAACTCGTTGAAGGAGATCCATCATCACCACTGCTCTGATCATTGGAGGCCAAGGCATCGATCTTCATCACCATCATCATCATCATCAACATCATTATCACCGTTGGTCAACTCGTTGTAATCCTTAACATTGAGTGGTATTCATATGTGTATTCATTAGATCTTCCATTTTCTACCCATATATTCATGATGATGTTATTTGCCTCCATGTGTGAGTAGATCCACTTGTTATTGGGGATATGGAGAAACCCAAGCCAAATTATGAAATAAAATAAAGTTTGTTGATTGTCTAATAATTATGAAGTGTGTTGGTTCTTATCAACAATGTTATGTGTTGTTGGACACATATTTGCCTAGGGGACGTTGGTAAGGAATCATCGTTGCATATGGTTGGCTGTACGTGGGCGTACATGTGACAATTAAACTAAATATCCGATTATTATTAGTACTGAACTTTCAGAGGAAGATATAATCAAACTTCTGGCAGTTCAGGAATAGCGGCAAGGGATTTAGGTATTCATTAGCCAATCTTAAGGGATAAACCCCACTATAGCCACTCATCGAATATTCCTAGAAGATGCTGATTCATGTAAGATATTGTAACACATTTCTCTTATACTCCTTCATAAAGGAGAAAAAACTCCAAGCAATCCGGTATTTAAGAATTAATAGAGTATAGCTTTAAGAACTTTGACATAATGTTTGGATCTCAAATATACTACCTTGATTTAATAAGACCACCTAGAATGTCACTAGATGAAACTATATCACATGTATCCACTTGATCCCTAGTGAGGTAACAAAAGAAAGGTAAAAACCAAAGCAGATCTTGAATTTTGTGTTACTATTCAATCACCACCCCCATGTTACTCCATCTAACACGCACGTTCCACACAAATCTTCTCTCATACATGTTGGATAAAAAACTACTTAAGAAGGGGTACATAATGTGCATCTACTTATACATCTCACACAAAAGAGGATTCCAATCTCAAATATTAACTAATAGAAAAGAGGCCTTTCTATTTTCGTGCCCTCAGGTCCTTAGTTGTACTCAGTTTTCCCCAGCTCCTTAGTTTTTCCTTAGTTTTCCCCAAGCCCTTGTCTGAAACCCGCAGAAGGAGCTTGGACGGGAGGATTCCCGTTTAGTTGACCGTTCCGTGCTGACATGTGGGGCCGCGTCGCGTGGGGCTGGTAGAAAGGGACCACGTGGGACAGGACGAGACCGCGTTTGGTTGTACATTTTCAAGAGCGCATTTTTCCCCTCTTTCTTTCTCTGTCTTTTTCACCAAATTAGTATCAAATCTAGAGAAACTTCTATTTCTGTCTTTCTTCAATTATTTGTGCCTTTTGGCCCTTGTTTTTTTTGCCTAATATGGCAGCAAATCTAGTAGCAAATCTAGAAGCTAGTATAAGATAAATTCACAGCAGAATAACAAATCCAGAAAACTAAGTATAATACATAAACTGCATACAACAGCCAAAAGCAGCCAATAACGATGTTAATGTTCACGACAAACTCTCGGCGAATGGCGTAAAGAGCTATCTCTCCCTCCCTTCTTCTAACAATTATGTAAAATAGTGTGGTTGTCAAGCACAAGGTTTCATGTAAGTAAAAATAAATAAAGTAGTAACTGAAGTAAAGTAAACTAAGGAACTGAAATAAAATAAGTACAAGCGTTAAATGTTTGTTTGTTTTGGGGTTTTGAGTGCGAATAAGAAAGAAAGTTATTTTTGTAAAAATTTCGGATAAAAATAGTGTTTTAAATAAAAAGTAAGATAAAAGTGATAGAAAGGTGTTTCTTATGATTATAATTGGATAGGGGTTCATGTGTTCACTTGACTATTCTCTCTTTTAAGTTGTAGTGGATAATAACAATTCATCAATGAGATATGAAGACAATAACTCTAACATGTATAAGATAAGCATCCATATGTGCACCACGTCCTAAAATAGAGATGATGCAACACATCTCTCTTACACTCCACAATATAGAAATAACTTCAAGCAATCTTGTATTAAGAATTAACATAGTATAGACATAAGTACTTTGATATGATGTTTGAATATCAAATATCCTACCTAAAACAAACAAGATCATTACTTTTATCACGTAATGAACATAGCACATGCATTCACTTTATCCCTAGTGAGATAGCAAAGGAAAAGGCAAATCCATAATATACCATGAATTTGTTGTCACTATTCAATCACTAAAACCATGCTATTCCATCTAACACACACATTCTTGCATACAGGCTGGATCAGAACCAATACTTAATAATAGGGTACATAATATGCATCTATCAATACATATTGCACAAAGTATAGCAAAATCTCATAGCATCATATCATAAAATAAAGATCCACCACATAGGGATTACAAATATGACCATAATCATGTTGGGCAACTCATGTGGTACTAAGAACTATGAAGAACATGAGAGAAATAGATGAAGCTACTGCCACAAACCCGTAGTACAGAGGTGGACTACTCCCCCTTGATGACGGTGATGATGAGGAAGACGTTGGAGAAGGTGGAGATCCCTCCGACGGCGGCTCCGGCAGAGTTTCCGCCTCTAAGCTTCGCTGCTACAGCCTCTGTTTTTTGTGTTTCTATCTTTATACGGCGTTCTCCTCCCGAGAACCCTTAGGGCCATATATATATAGTGATTTTTAGGTCAAAATACGTCGGTGGGCGAAAGAATCAAGCGATTTGGACGATCGACGGCCGAAAGAGCCTACGTGGCGTACCCTACATGTCTGGGCGCGCCACCTGGTCTCTTTTTCCCCCAGGCCTCTCCAGGTGTGCTTCTAGGGCCCAGGTTTCTTCCCCCGATGAAAAAATGATCCTCCAAAAATCATAGCTCAATTTGACTCCATATAGGTCTCTGAAATTGAAAAATGCACAAAACATGGAATTCATGTTCTGCGGTGTTATAAACCAAATAAAGGAGATCATTGGTAAATCCGCATAAATCATTTTAAACATGGTACTATCGTCATATAAGTTGCAAATATGTGGGAATTCATTCTAATAAAGGAAAAGTTCATGTATGCATTTTACATGCATCAATTGCTTAGTTGAATGTAACGAGTATTAATAGACAAGGTTAATGATTCAAACTTTAATGAATATCAATAAGAAAATGAGATACGAAGTGACATTTTTTGTTCACTACGAAAGTATTCAACAATAAATCACATTTTGTAAAAAAAAATGAAAGCACTATGGACATTAAACATGTAAGTAATTTCAAGTTGTCAAGGAATCTTTGTTTCTTCTTATTTTTCATTCTTTTATTTTTCATCGGGACAAATGGATATTGAAAGTAAGCAAGGAGTATACATGCCAACACTCTGATAATAATAAAGAGTAAAAGGAATTTTGAGGGATGCAACTCATGTCAAAGCTAGTGAAAATAAGTATGGTTTTATGTGTTTGACCTCTTACAAGTTGGATGTCTCATGCCCCTTGGCACATGCTCCCACGCGTCATGCTATTCAACTTTAGATTACCATAGACCTTCTTCATATATGCATATTGTTTTAACCAAGTATCACAAAGAGGCACCTTCAGGCCTCTTGTACAAAGTGCCCATGGAGATTTGGGGGATTTCTTATCGGGAGGGGGGCTATATACCAGTAAGGGACCAACAAACAAATGGATTCCTCTTGCAATACTAATTGAATAACAATTTTTTTTGATGAAAGGTGATTGAGGATGTCCATGTTGAAACTTACACCATGATTATTTTGCATGGCTTCCATTAGCGACCCAATGTTCTTCTATATCATATATGCATACTCCAACCTTTTAGCATGATAACCCCCTTTATTTTGCACACGATAGTTACCATTACCAGAAATTTAAACATGACAACAACTTAAAATAAGTGCAATGTTAAAAGTGTTCCCATGTCAGTATGGTTCCTACTTAACAATCTACTCATAATTTGTCAAATACATAACTTACATAATTAAAATCATAATAGTTTTTAGTACTACTTTCCCATGAGATTTAAGTTACGTAAAAGAGAAGTATAATTTTGAATTCAAAGTTATGGCACATATACTATACTTGGAATAACATTTTGCTACATATGTAGGTATGGTGGAGATTTACAAGAGAAATTTTGGCTACGGGATTTTGGATGCACCAGACTTTGCTTACACTTTTTATTTTATTTTGAGGCTCTAAGGAGGAAGTTTTATAATCCCAAGCATGTATAAGTGTCCATAGTGTTGCACATTTCTTAATAACCAAAGTAACATATAGTTAACCATTTATGTAGGTGAATAAAAGATGGCACTAAATATGGCACTAGCAAATTAAAATTCATCAAAGCACATGAAAAATGAATCTTATGCATGACTTGTTTTAAAATTTTGTTTCCCTTCCCTTTTTTCTTTAAACATCCAGTTTTAACCTTATTTCATTCCAGTAGCTCATTCATACTCTTATTACAAATTTTTAAAAAGGGTATTCCCAAAATTATAGGACTATAAGTTATACTCCCCATATCCATGACAACAAAATCAATAGGAACGAAAGTCATATGCAACTCAACCATAACATTTTTTACTGTGCCTAGGGCGTGTTCGGTGGAATCATCAACAAGTAAAAGTTCTATTGAGCATTTTTCCATTTTGTTGAGCTCCATATAAGAAATCCATATTCTTCACTTTTTTATTCTTTCAACCTTGAAACCAACATATATGGTCTTCAAGTATTTCATATGAAAAATAACTTCAAATATAAGTCAATACAAAATTAGTGCACGAGGATTGTCATTAGTTATGAACCGTGAAATTGGAGGATGCGTCTTCAAGAAGAATACACGCAGGAGCATCGCCACCTCCAAACCTAGAGGGTATGTTTTTTCACCCCAGAGCATGAAGGAGAACCAATAGAGACCGCGACGATACCTTCAAGAAGAAGACAATGTCCATGGTCGTCACCGCTGGCCCAAGAAAACACCTCGCAGGAGTACTCTACCGGCATGAACACTTTTCATCCAACACATGGCACATAGCGGCGCCAAAATGACCACCGCACACTGGTACAACACGTTGTTCGCCAGTCACATGGGTACGATGATGCACACTGGTACGAACATTGTTGGCAAAGCTCCTTTTTGCTAATTTTGTAGATGTATCATGTACGTTTTGTTGTTGTTGCTTCTGGTAGCTCGTGAAACACAGGAGAAGCAAAATACAAATATTAGTTTTAGTGACCAGAAATTTAATGTTGAAAAAGAAAATAGAAAACTACTCCTGTTTAGCAAATCTGTATTCTTACTGGAATCGGCGTGTTCTAGTCCTACTACTCCTACACGGTCAAGGGTGTTTCCGGAAACAAAAGAGACGATAACCCAACGTGCAAACCCCAAACCCCACTAGTTCTCCTCCTCCTCCTCCCAACCCAAACCCAGATCCAAACCTAACCCCGGCGGCGGCTGCAGCAGCGATGGCAGTGGCGACGGAAGTAGAGGCGGTGGACTTCGACTCCGACGACGACGACCTCATGGACGAGGATGGCGCCATCGAGCCCTCGCCGGCTCCCGCTCCCCGCCTCCGATCCACCATCGCAGGGGGCGGCGGCGCCGACGACGACGCGCCCCGTAAGACCAAGGGGCGCGGCTTCCGTGAGGACCCCAACTCCTCCTCCATGCCCCGGGACTCGCGCTTAGCGGGCGTCGGCCGCTCTGGCTTCGACGCCCTCGCCTCCGACGGCCCTGGCCCAGTCCGCTGTACGTCTCCCTCCCGTCCTCCCTTTTCTTGCTGGTAGGGAGATTTCAATGGTAGCGTAGTCGGGTAGGGCGGTGGGATCTGAACGCTCGTGTAGAGGTCTACCAGCTCTGTATATTTTCTTCCTCGATGTATTGCTTTTGTTGTTTTATGAGCGGATTTAGACGTCATGGGAGAGTAAAGATGCTGTCTTGATAGGTTTCTTCCGATGCCCATGGGCTGCTGCGCACTGCTACGGCATCTTTGTGTTCATTGGTGCGATATAGACTGCATTCTCTTGTGATATATATAGATAAGGTAGTACCAGTCCGTAAAGTTTCTTGTCAGACTTAACAGTATTTCTATCTCAATTACAAGACTACCGCATGGTAGATAACGGATGCCAATTCTACAAATTTAATTCAAAATACTATTCAGACGATGTTCATGATAATTAGTTCATGTTTTAATCTAATTACTAATGAACTCTCACTTAATACAACATCCCTCATAGTTGTTTAGTGGCACACAATCCATGTCCACTACACCAAAACCGATCATCACATGAGATGATGTAGCTTCAATGGTGAACATCAACATGTTAATCATATCATCCATATGACTCGTGTTCAACCTTTCGTTTTCCTGTGTTCCGAGGCCATGTCTGTACATGCTAGGCTCGTCAAGCAAACCCAAGTATTTTCGCGTGTGCAACATGGCTTACACCCGTTGTATGTAAACGTAGAATCTATCACATCCGATCATCACGAGATGCTTCAAAACGACGAACTGTAGCAATGGTGCATACGAGGGAGAACACTTTATTATCTTGATATTAATGTGAGGGATCATCTTATAATGCTACCGTCGCGATCTAAGCAAGATAAGATGCATAAAGGATTAACATCACATGCAAGTCATAATATGTGATATGATATGACCTTTCTTCTTGTGCTTTTGATCTCCATCTCCAAAGCACATGACCATGATCTCCATCATCACCAGCATTGCACTAAGGTCCATGGCGCCGCTTCATGGTTGTCCATCACTTATAGCTACTATGACAACTATTTGAAATAAAGCTATTACATGATGAATAGACACGCATGTCTTAACAAATTTAAAGACAACCATTAGGCTCCTGCCGGTTGCCATAATACAATAATGAACATCTCATACATCAAATATAATCATCATCACATCATGGCCATATCACATCACCAAACCCTGCAAAAACAAGTTAGACGCCTCTAATTTGGTTTGCATATTTTACGTGGTTTAGGGTTTTCGAGTAAGATCCAATCTACCTACGAACATGAACCACAACGGTGATACTAATGTTGTCAATTGAAAGAGTAAATTTAATCTTAACTATGGTGAGAGAGACAGACACCCGCAAAGCCACCTATGTAATACAAGTTGCATGTCAAGCGTGGAGCAGGTCTCATGAGACGTGGTCATGTAAACTTAACCCGGGCCGCTTCATCCCACCATCCCGCAAGATGCAAAGTACACTAACCAAAAACAACCAGAGCATCAATGCCCATAAACCATTGTGTTCTACTCGTGCAACAGATTTATGCATAGACACGGCTCTGATACCACTGATGGGTTCGTTGCATGGAAAACAAAAAAATTCTACCGTGAACATGAACAAAAACCAAGATCCAATCTAGGAAGAAGCAAGATCTAATCTACCAAGATCAAAGCAACGATAAGATCATGTGAGACTAACCCTCGAAGATTCCAAAGCCTACGAGATTAGATCTTGTTGTTGATGTAGTCAATCGTCCAGTGCTGCAATCCGGCAACACTTCCGTACTAGGTCGTGCGTACGGTGTCGATGAAGCCCGTCCTCTCCCCGTTCCAGCGGGCAGCGGAGGTGTGCGCCCTGATGTCTACTCACGCTTCTTTTCCTGTAGACAGTGTTGGGCCTCCAAGAGCAGAGGTTTGTAGAACAGCAGCAAGTTTTCCCTTAAGTGGATCACCCAAGGTTTATCGAACTCAGGGAGGAAGAGGTCAAAGATATCCCTCTCAAGCAACCCTGCAATCATGATACAAGAAGTCTCTTGTGTCCCCAACACACCTAATACACTTGTCAGATGTATAGGTGCACTAGTTCGGCGAAGAGATAGTGAAATACAAGTAGTATGGATGTATATGAGTGGTAATAGTAATCTGAATAAAATATGGCAGCGAGTAAACATGCAGTAGAACAGTAAATAAACGGAGATTCGATGTTTGGAAACAAGGCCTAGGGATCATACTTTCACTAGTGGACACTCTCAACATTGATCACATAATAAATAACTTCTTCTCATATGTGCTACATACACTCTTTTGTTGGATGACAAACACCAGTCGTTGTGTAGGGCTACAAGAGCTCCCTCAAGCCGGAGTTAACAAGCGCCACAACATTCGGCATTCATATTTAAGTAACCTTAGAGCATAATAGATCTTTGCAAAATAAACCGAGAACTAACATAGCATACACACTGTCCACATTACGCTATGAAAGGAGGAATAGATCACATCAATACTATCATAATGATAATTAACTCCACAACCTACAAGAGATCATGATCATAGCCTACGACAAGAACCACACGGTGCACACACTAGCACCTTTACACCATGCAGGAGGAATAGACTACTTCAATAACATCACATGAGTAGCACATAGACTAGTAGCGATACAAAGCTCATCATATGGATCTCAATCATGCAAGCAATTCATGAGATCATTGTATTGGAGTACAGAGAGAGAGATTAACCACATAGCTACCGGTATAGCCCTTAGCCTCGAGGGAGAACTACTCCCTCCTCATCATGGGAGCAGCAGCGTTGATGGAGATGGCGGTGGTGTCGATGGAGAAGCCTTCCGGGGCACTTCGCCGTCCGGCGGCGTGCCGGAATAGAGACTCCTGTCCCCCAGATCTTGGCTTCGCGATGGCGGCGGCTCGGAAGGTTTCTCGTATCGTGGCTTATTCGTATCGAAGTTTTAGGTCGGGGCTTTATATAGGCGGAAGGGCAGCTCGGAGGGGACCGGGGCCACCAGACCATAGGGGGCGCGCCCAGCCCTAGGCCGCGCCGCCGGTGGTGTGGTGGCTCGTCTCCGACTCTTCTTTGATGTTCGGAAGCTCCGGGAAAAATAAGATCTTTGGCGTTGATTTCGTCCAATTCCGAGAATATTTCCTTACTAGGATTTCTGAAACCAAAACAGCAAAAGAACTGGCACTTCGGCATCTCGTCAATAGGTTAGTTCCGGAAAATGCATCAAAACGATATAAAGTGTGAACAAAACATGTAGGTATTGTCATAAAATAAGCATGGAACATCAGAAATTATAGATACGTTTGAGACGTATCAAGCATCCCCAAGCTTAGTTCCTACTCGCCCTCGAGTAGGTAAACGATAACACAAATAATTTCTGAAGTGACATGCTACCAACATAGTCTTGATCAACATTATTGTAAAGCATATGAGATGAATGCAGCGATTCGAAGCAATGATGAAGACAATGAGTAAACAACTGAATCATATAACAAAGACTTTTCATGAATAGTACTTTCAAGACAAGCATCAATAAGGCTTGCATAAGAGTTAACTCGTAAAGCAATAAATTCTTAGTAAAAAGCTTTGAAACAACACAAAGGAAGATATAAGTTTCAGCGGTTGCTTTCAACTTCAACATGTATATCTCATGGATAATTGTCAACACAAAGTAATATAACAAGTGCAATAGGTAAACATGTAAGAATCAATGCACACAGTTTACACAAGTGTTTGCTTCTAAGATAGAAAGAAGTAGGTAAACCGACTCAACAATAAAGTAAAAGAATGGCCCTTCGCAGAGGGAAGCATTGATTGCTATATTTGTGCTAGAGCTTTTATTTTGAAAACGTAAGAGAGCATAAAAAGTAAAGTTTTGAGCGGTGTTTGTTTGTTGTCAACGAATGGTAGTGGGCACTCTAACCCCCTTGCCAGACAGACTTTCAAAGAGCGTCTCCCATGAAATTTTATTTTTGGGTGGCACTCATTCCAACCTTGCTTTCACAAACCATGGCTAACCGAATCCTCGGGTGCCTGCCAACAATCTCATACCATGAAGGAGTGCCTTTTATTTTAGTTTTATTTAGATGACACTCCTCCCCACCTTTGCTTTCTCAAGCCATGGCTAACCGAATCCTCGGGTGCCGACCAACATTCACATACCATGGAGGAGTGTCTATTTGCAAATTTAAGTTGCTTACTGATAGATCAGGGCAAAACATGTGAAGAGAATTATTAATGCAAGTTCATTAATTGGGGCTGGGAACCCCATTGCCAGCTCCTTTTGCAAAATTATTGGATAAGCGGATGAGCCACTAGTCCATTGTGAAAGTCTCGAAGTAAATGACAAGATCGAAAGATAAAACACCACATACTTACTCATGAGCTATAAAACATTGACACAAATAAGAGATAATAACTTTTGAATTGTTTAAAGGTAGCACATGAAGTATTTACTTGGAATGGCAGAAATACCACATAGTAGGTAGATATGGTGGACACAAATGGCATGGGTTTTGGCTCAAGGTTTTGGATGCACGAGAAGTATTCCCTCTCAGTACAAGGTTTGGGCTAGCAAGGTTGTTTGAAGCAAACACAAGTATAAACCGGTACAGCAAAACTTACATAAGAACATATTGCAAGCATTATAAGACTCTACACTGTCTTCCTTGTTGCTCAAACACTTTTACCAGAAAATATCTAGACCTTAGAGAGACCAATCATGCAAACCAAATTTCAACAAGCTCTACAGTAGTTATTCATTAATAGGTTAGACTACATGATGCAAGAGCTTAAACATGATCTAATGAGAGCTCAAAACAATTGCCAAGTATCAAATTATTCAAGACCATATGAAGCATTTTCTGATTCCAACCAAATAACAACAAGTGAAGCGATCAACTTTCGCCCTTGAACATTAAAAGCAAAAATGAAGAACACTAGTGTTCATATGAAAAAGCGGAGCGTGTCTCTCTCCCACACAAGGATGGCTAGGATCCTATTTTATTCAGAGAATGAAAATAACAAAACTAAAATAAAAGCACACAGACGCTCCAAGTAAAGTACATAAGATGTGACAGAATAAAAATATAGTTTCACTAGAAGTGACCTGATAAGTTGATGAAGAAGGGGATGCCTTGGGCATCCCCAAGCTTAGATGCTTGAGTCTTCTTAAAATATTCAGGGATGAACCACCGGGGCATCCCCAAGCTTAGACCTTTCACTCTTCTGGATCATATATCATCCTCCTCTCTTGACCCTTGAAAACATCCTTCACACCAAACTTAGAGCAAACTCATTAGAGTGTTAGTGCATAATCAAAATTCACATGTTCAGAGGTGACACAATCATTCTTAACACTTCTGGACATTGCACAAAGCTTCTGAAATTTAATGGAACAAAGAAACTCATTCAACATAGCAAAAGCGGCAATGCGAAATAAAAGGTAGAATCTGTCAAAAAGAGAACAGTCTGTAAAGACGAATTTTGCAGGGGCACTTAACTTGCTCAGATGGAAAAACTCAAAACTAATGAAAGTTGCGTACATATCTGAGGATCACTCACGTAAATTTGCAGATTTTTCTGAGTTACCTACAGACAATGCTGCGCAAATTCGTGACAGACAGCAAATCTGTTTCTGCGCAGTAATCCAAATCTAGTATCAACCTTACTATAGAGACTTCACTTGGCACAAAAACATGATAAGGAGAGGTGATGACCCACAAGTATAGGGGGTGTATCGTAGTATCTTCGATAAGTAAGAATGTCGATCCCAACGAGGAGCAGAAGGTGTTGACAAGCAGTTTCGATGAAGGAGTCACTGTAAATGCTCACAGACAAGTATTCAAGGGGTTTTGATGTAAGAGATGAATAAAGTACGAGTAAGTAAAATGCGAGAGAAATAATTGCAGCGAGTGGCCCAATCCTTTTTAGCACAAAGGACAAGCCGGTTTGTTTACTTATAATGACCAAACGTTCTTGAGGACACACGGGAATTTAGTCTAGTGCTTTCGCTTCATACAGCTAATTAATCTTCATTGTTTTGATAAGTGTTGTGTGGGTGAACCTATGCTAATGCACCGCCCTTCCTAGGACTAATAGATACTTGTGATTATACCCCTTGCAAGCATCCGCAACTACAAGAAAGTAATTAAGATAAATCTAACCACAGCCTTAAACTCTGAGATCCTGCGATCCCTCTTGCATCGATATACCAACGGGGGCTCAGGTTTCTGTCACTCCGACAACCCCGCAATTAGCAACCGAATACAAGATGCACTCCCCTAGGCCCATAAATGGTGAAGTATCGTGTAGTCGACGTTCACACGACACCACTAGAAGAATGACACCACAACTTAAATATCATAACATTGAATATTACTCAACCATAGTTCACTACTAACATTTAGACTTCACCCATGTCCTCAAGAACTAAACGAACTACTCACGAGACATCATATGGAATATGATCAGAGGTGATATGATGATGAATAACAATCTGAACATAAACCTTGGTTCAATGGTTTCACTCAATAGCATCAACAACAAGTAGAAATCAACACCGGGAGAGTTTCCCCTATCAAACAATCAAGATCCAACCCAAATCGTTACAGCGGTGGTGCGGCGGTGGTGATGGCGGTGTAGATGGTGGAGATGATGATGATGATGATGGAGATGATGTCCAGCTCGATGACGATGGCGATGGCGTCGATTCCCCCTCCGGGAGGAATTTCCCGGCGGATTCCTGCCCGCCGGAGAGCTCTTTCTCTCTGGTGTTCTCCGCCCCGCGAGGCGGTTGTAACTCTCGTGAGGTACCCTCTGTGGCTTAGGTTTCGGGACGAAGGATTTCGCGAAGAAAAGGAGGCGAAAGGGCTGTGGGGCCCCCACACCACAGGCGCGGCCAGGCCATGGGCCGCGCCGGCCTGTGGTCAGCCCCACCTTGAGCCCTCTCTGCTCCCCCTTCTGGCTTCCTTCGTCATCTGGAAAAATAGGATTTTTGGTATAATTTCCTTCCAGTTGATCTTCCGAAATATTGCGTTCGACGGTGCTTTTTCCAGAATCCTGGCTCCGGTGCTCGATCCTCCAATAATCATGAAATATGCAAAATAGATGAAATAACATAAGTATTGTGTCCCATATGAAATATATCAATGAATAACAAATTATGATATAAAATAGTGATGCAAATTGGACGTATCAACTCCCCCAAGCTTAGACCTCGCTTGTCCCCAAGCGAAACTGAGCTCGATAAACAAGACCACATGTTTATGGAGTGAAGAGTCGATAAATAAAATACGGACAAGAAGCATCATATTGATTCACACAAGATATTCTAATACACATTCTCTTCATATAACTCAACTTGAAATAAGTAAAGAGAAATCACAAGTAAAGGTGCATAGGAAATCATAAATGGTTATGGCAAACTTTGTTCTTGGTCAGAGAACTACTAACGGATTGTACTTATCTTCTAAACAAAACTTTCATATTAGAATTTATATAGCAGGGCTTTCATTCTCAATCATAACAATCTCCTCATAATCATTGATAACTTTCAAAGTCATATTCATTCGATAAAATTTGTACTAAACAAGAAAGTATAAAGGACATGATTAGCTCAATCATAGCATAAATGGTTGGTTCACAACAACTCAATTGCTTGCTTAAGACAGAGGGAAATAGGTTTACTGACTCAACATAAAAGTAAAAGATAGGCCCTTCGCAGAGGGAAGCAGGGATTAAATCATGTGCTAGAGCTTTTCAAGTTTTGAAATCATATAAAGAGCATAAAAGTAAGATTTTGAGCGGTGTTTGTTGTTGTCAACGAATGGTAGTGGGCACTCTAACCCCCTTGCCAAACGAACCTTCCAAGAGCGGCTCCCATGAGGGACGGCATCTCTACCAGCAAGGTAGATCATCCCCTTCTCTTTTGTTTACACATGTATTTTAGTTTTATTATGGATGACACTCCCCCCAACCTTGGCTTTCTCAATCCATGGCTAACCGAATCCTCGGGTGCCTTCCAACATTCACATACCATGGAGGAGTGTCTATTGCAAAATTAAGTTGCTTACTGATAAATCAGGGCAAAACATGTGAAGAGAATTATTAATGAAAGTTATTAATTGGGGCTGGGAACCCCGTTGCCAGCTCTTATTGCAAAATTATTGGATAAGCGGATGTGCCACTAGTCCATTGGTGAAAGTCCGCCCAACAAGATTGAAAGATAAAACACCGCATACTTCCTCATGAGCTATAAAACATTAACACAAATAAGGAGTGGTATAGTTTGAATTATTTAAAGGTAGCACATGAAGTATTTACTTGGAGTGGCGCAAAATACCACATAGTAGGTAGTTATGGTGGACACAAATGGCATGGGTTTGGTCTAAGGTTATGGATGTATGAGAAGCATTACCTCTCAATACAGGTTTTTGGCTAGCAAGGTTTGATAACAAGCATAAAGGTTGAAGGAAACAAACAAATATACATGCGATAGAAACAATCATGCATCTTTCTCATAAGCACAAGCAATTTTAACTTCAGAATACTAAACTCATTAGCAAAAAGATACTAGAGTAATATATTTACATGTATTTCTGAGGTCTACGGGTGCTTCTATTCTTGTAGACAGTGTTGGGCCTCCAAGAGCAGAGGTTTGTAGAACAGCAGCAAGTTTTCCCTTAAGTGGATCACCCAAGGTTTATCGAACTCAGGGAGGAAGAGGTCAAAGATATCCCTCTCATGCAACCCTGCAACCACAAAGCAAGAAGTCTCTTGTGTCCCCAACACACCAAATACACTTGTCAGATGTATAGGTGCACTAGTTCGGCGAAGAGATAGTGAAATACAAGTAATATGGATGAATATGAGCAGTAGTACGGCGCCAGAAAATAGCTCGCTGGCGTGCAGTTGATGGTAGTAATATTGCGGGAAGTAAACAAGCAGTAGTAACGCAGCAGTAGTAACTCAGTAAAACAGTAAACAAGCAGCGATAGCAGTATTTAGGAACAAGGCCTAGGGATTAGACTTTCACTAGTGGACACTCTCAACTTTGATCACATAACAGAATAGATAGATGCATACTCTACACTCTCTTGTTGGATGATGAACACATTGCGTAGGATTACACGAACCCTCAATGCCGGAGTTAACAAGCTCCACAATTCAATGTTCATATTTAAATAACCTTAGAGTGCATGAAAGATCGACATGACTAAACCAAGTACTAACTTAGCATGCACACTGTCACCTTCACACATGTAGGAGGAATAGATCACATCAATACCATCATAGCAATAATTAACTTCATAATCTACAAGAGATCATAATCATAGACTACGCCAAGTACTAACACGGATGCACACACTGTCACCATTACACCGTGCAGGAGGAATAAAACTACTTTAATAACATCACTAGAGTAGCACATAGATAAATTGTGATACAAAACACATTGCAATCATAAAGAGATATAAATAAGCACTTCACTACGCCATTCATAACAGTGAATAAGTATTCTGTGAAATATAGCCTAAGAGACCCACACGGTGCACACACTGTCACCTTTACACACGTGGGACAAGGAGTCTCCGGAGATCACATAAGTAAAACCCACTTGACTAGCATAATGACATCTAGATTACAAGCATCATCATATGAATCTCAATCATGTAAGGCAGCTCATGAGATTATTGTATTGAAGTACATAGGAGAGAGATAAACCACATAGCTACCGGTACAGCCCCGAGCCTCAATGGAGAACTACTCCCTCTTCATGGGAGCAGCAGCGTTGATGAAGATGGCGGTGGAGATGGCAGCGGTGTCGATGGAGAAGCCTTCCGGGGCACTTCGTCCGGCGGCGCCGGAACAGAGACTCCTGTCCCCCAGATCTTGGCTTCGCGATGGCGGCGGCTCTGGAATGTTTCGCGTACCGTGGCTTATTCGTATCGAGGTTTTAGGTCAGGGACCTTTAAATAGGCGAAGAGGCGGAGTCGGAGGGTCAACTAGGCGACGACACACTAGGGGGGCGCGGGCCCAGCCCTGGCCGTGCCACCCTGTCGTCTGGGGCCCACAGGGCCCCCCTCTGGCGGCTCTCGGGTGTTCTGGATGCTTCCGGGCAAAATAGGAACTGGGCGTTGATTTCGTCCAATTCCGAGAATATTTCGTTACTAGGATTTCTGAAACCAAAACAGCAGGAACTGGCACTTCGGCATCTCGTTAATAGGTTAGTTCCGGAAAACACACAAATATGACATAAAGTATGCATAAAACATGTAGATATCATCAATAAAGTAGCATGGAACATAAGAAATTATAGATACGTTGGAGACGTATCAGCATCCCCAAGCTTAGTTCCTACTCGTCCTCGAGTAGGTAAACGATAACAATGATAATTTCTTAAGTGACATGCCATCATAACCTTGATCATACTATTGTAAACATATGTAATGAATGCAGCGATCAAAACAATGGTAATGGCATGAGTAAACAAATGAATCATAAAGCAAAGACTTTTCATGAATAGTACTTCAAGACAAGCATCAATAAGTCTTGCATAAGAGTTAACTCATAAAGCAATAAATCAAAGTAAAGGTATTGAAGCAACACAAAGGAAGATTAATTTTCAGCGGTTGCTTTCAACTTATAACATGTATATCTCATGGATATTGTCAATGTAAAGTAATATAACAAGTGCAATATGCAAGTATGTAGGAATCAATGCACAGTTCACACAAGTGTTTGCTTCTTAAGGTGGAGAGAAATAGGTGAACTGACTCAACATAAAAGTAAAAGAAAGGTCCTTCAAAGAGGAAAGCATCGATTGCTATATTTGTGCTAGAGCTTTTATTTTGAAAACATAAAGAGAGCATAAAAATAAAGTTTTGAGAGGTGTTTGTTGTTGTCAACGAATGGTAGCTGGTACTCTAACCCCCTTGCCAAAAAAACCTTCAAAGAGCGGCTCCCATTTTATTTTATTTTTGGGTGGCACTCCTTCCAACCTTTCTTTCACAAACCATGGCTAACCGAATCCTCGGGTGCCTGCCAACAATCTCATACCATGAAGGAGTGCCTTTTTATTTTAGTTTTATTATGATGACACTTCTCCCCACCTTTGCTTTCTCAAGCCATGGCTAACCGAATCCTTCGGGTGCCGTCCAACAATCACATACCATGGAGGAGTGTCTATTTTTATTAATTAATTTGGGACTGGGAATCCCATTGCCAGCTCTTTTTGCAAGATTATTGGATAAGCGGATGAAGCCACTAGTCCATTGGTGAAAGTTGCCCAACAAGATTGAAAGATAAACACCACATACTTCCTCATGAGCTATAAAACATTGACACAAATAAATAACTTTTGAATTGTTTAAAGGTAGCACTCAAGCAATTTACTTTGGAATGGCAGAGAAATACCATGTAGTAGGTAGGTATGGTGGACACAAATGGCATAGTGGTTGGCTCAAAGATTTTGGATGCATGAGAAGTATTCCCTCTCGATACAAGGTTTAGGCTAGCAATGTTATTTGAAACAAACACAAGGATGAACCGGTGCAGCAAAACTCACATAAAAGACATATTGTAAACATTATAAAACTCTACACCGTCCTCCTTGTTGTTCAAAACTCAATACTAGAAATTATCTAGACCTTAGAGAGACCAAATATGCAAACCAAATTTTAGCAAGTTCTATGTATTTCTTCATTAATGGGTGCAAAGTATATGATGCAAGAGCTTAAACATGAGCACAACAATTGCCAAGTATCAAATTTTCCAAGACATTTTACCAATTACTACATGTAGCATTTCCCGTTTCCAACCATGTAACAACAAGTGAAGCGATCAACTTTCGCCCTTGAACATTAAAAGCTAAGAACACATGTGTTCATATGAACCAGCGGAGCGTGTCTCTCTCCCACACAAGGATGAACTTATTCAGAGAACTAAGATAACAAAACAAAAATAAAAGCACACAGACGCTCCAAGTAAAGTACATAAGATGTGATGGAATAAAAATATAGTTTCACTAGAAGAAACCTGATAAATTGTCGATGAAGAAGGGGGTGCCTTGGGCATCCCCAAGCTTAGATGCTTGAGTCTTCTTGAAATATGCAGGGATGAACCACCGGGGCATCCCCAAGATTAGACCTTTCACTCTTCTCGATCACATTATATCACCCTCTTCTATTGACCCTTGAAAACTTCACACCAAACTTCAAGCAAACTCATTAGAGGGTTAGTGCATAATCAAAATTCACATGTTCAGAGGTGACACAATCATTCTTAACACTTCTGGACATTGCAAAAAAACTTCTGAAAGTTAATGGAAAAAAAAGAAACCCATCCAACAAAGCAAAAGCGGCAATGCGAAATAAAAGGCAGAATCTGTCAAAACAGAACAGTTCGTAAAGACGAATTTTAAAATGGCACCAGACTTGCTCAAACGGAAAAACTCAAAACTAATGAAAGTTGCGTACATATCTGAGGATCACTCACGTAAATTGGCATAATTTTCTGAGTTACCTACAGAGAATTAGGACCAGATTCGTGACAGCAAAGAAATCTGTCTCTGCGCAGTAATCCAAATCTAGTATGAAACCTTACTATAGAGACTTTACTTGGCACAAAAACATGATAAGGAGAGGTTGCTCCAGTAGTAAACAACTTCCAAGACTTAAATATAAAACAAAGTACTATAGTAAAAAAAACACATGGGTTATCTCCCAAGAAGTTCTTTCTTTATAGCCATTAAGATGGGCTCAACAGTTTTAATGATGCACTCGCAAGAAATAAGAGTTGAAGCAAAAGAGAGCATCAAGAGGCGAATACAAAACAAATTTAAGTCTAACATGCTTCCTATGCATAGGAATCTTGTAAATAAACAAGTTCATGAAGATCAAGGTAACAAGCATAGGAAGATAAAACCAGTGTAACTTCAAAAATTTCAGCATATAGAGAGGTGTTTTAGTAACATGAAAACTTCTACAACCATATTTTCCTCTCTCATAATAACTTTCAGTAGCAACATGAGCAAACTCAACAATATAACTATCACATAAAGCATTCTTATCATGAGTCTCATGCATAAAATTATTACTCTCCACATAGGCATAATCAATTTTATTAGTTGTAGTGGGAGCAAATTCAACAAAGTAGCTATCATTATTATTCTCATCATCAAATATAGGAGGCAAAGTATCATCAAAGTAAATTTTCTCCTCAATGCTTGGGGGACTAAAAATATCATGCTCATCAAAGCCAGCTTCCCCAAGCTTAGAATTTTCCATAGCATTAGCAACAATAGTGTTCAAAGCATTCATATTAATATGTTCCATGGGTTTTTTAATTTTCGCATCAAACCATCCATGTCTTAAATCAGGAAATAGAATAAGAAGGTCATTGTTGTCCATTATGCCTAACTAGTGTAAACAAGAAACCAAATGTCACAATTGCAGAGTCTAAAGGAAATAGCTTCGAGTACTTACAACGGTGCCGGAAAATAGCTTAGTAGCCGAGATCCGGAGTGTGAGTACCTTTTACCTTTCCTCCCCGCAACGGCGCCAGAAAATAGCTTGATGTCTACGGGTGCTTCTATTCTTGTAGACAGTGTTGGGCCTCCAAGAGCAGAGGTTTGTAGAACAGCAAGTTTTCCCTTAAGTGGATCACCCAAGGTTTATCGAACTCGGGAGGAAGAGGTCAAAGATATCCCTCTCATGCAACCCTGCAACCACAAAGCAAGAAGTCTCTTGTGTCCCCAACACACCAAATACACTTGTCAGATGGTGCACTAGTTCGGCGAAGAGATAGTGAAATACAAGTAATATGGATGAATATGAGCAGTAGTACGGCGCGAAAATAGCTCGCTGGCGTGCAGTTGATGGTAGTAATATTGCGGGAAGTAAACAAGCAGTAGTAACGCAGTAGTAACTAAAAACGTAAACAAGCAGCGATAGCGTATTTAGGAACAAGGCCTAGGGATTAGACTTTCACTAGTGGACACTCTCAACTTTGATCACATAAAGAATAGATAGATGCATACTCTACACTCTCTTGTTGGATGATGAACACATTGCGTAGGATTACACGAACCCTCAATGCCGGAGTTAACAAGCTCCACAATTCAATGTTCATATTTAAATAACCTTAGAGTGCATGAAAGATCGACATGACTAAACCAAGTACTAACTTAGCATGCACACTGTCACCTTCACACATGTAGGAGGAATAGATCACATCAATACCATCATAGCAATAATTAACTTCATAATCTACAAGAGATCGTAATCATAGCCTACGCCAAGTACTAACACGGATGCACACACTATCACCATTACACCGTGCAGGAGGAATAAAACTACTTTAATAACATCACTAGAGTAGCACATAGATAAATTGTGATACAAAACACATTGCAATCATAAAGAGATATAAATAAGCACTTCACTACGCCATTCATAACAGTGAATAAGTATTCTGTGAAATATAGCCTAAGAGACCCACACGGTGCACACACTGTCACCTTTACACACGTGGGACAAGGAGTCTCCGGAGATCACATAAGTAAAACCCACTTGACTAGCATAATGACATCTAGATTACAAGCATCATCATATGAATCTCAATCATGTAAGGCAGCTCATGAGATTATTGTATTGAAGTACATAGGAGAGAGATGAACCACATAGCTACCGGTACAGCCCCGAGCCTCAATGGAGAACTACTCCCTCTTCATGGGAGCAGAAGCGTTGATGAAGATGGCGGTGGAGATGGCAGCGGTGTCGATGGAGAAGCCTTCCGGGGACACTTCCCCGTCCCGGCGGCGTGCCGGAACAGAGACTCCTGTCCCCCAGATCTTGGCTTCGCGATGGCGGCGGCTTTGGAAGGTTTCGCGTACCGTGGCTTATTCGTATCGAGGTTTTAGGTCAGGGACCTTTAAATAGGCGAAGAGGCGGAGTCGGAGGGTCCACGAGGCGACGACACACTAGGGGGGCGCGGGCCCAGCCCTGGCCGTGCCACCCTGTCGTCTGGGGCCCACAGGGCCCCCTTCTGGCGGCTCTCGGGTGTTCTGGATGCTTCGGGCAAAATAGGAACCTGGGCGTTGATTTCGTCCAATTCCGAGAATATTTCGTTACTAGGATTTCTGAAACCAAAAACAGCAGAAAACAGGAACTGGCACTTCGGCATCTCGTTAATAGGTTAGTTCCGGAAAACACACAAATATGACATAAAGTATGCATAAAACATGTAGATATCATCAATAAAGTAGCATGGAACATAAGAAATTATAGATACGTTGGAGACGTATCAATTTCCCTTTTCTATTTGAACATCAAGATGTTGTTGCTATTGACCAATGCTAAGTTTGCCAAAACCAATTAGATTTACTTGATGCTCCCAAAGTTATATCAATACTAATGTCAAGAGTAATCATATAATGGAGATTGCAAACTAAAATAAGGTGTGCAAAAAGTAAATGATAAGACTTCTCATTAATATTCCATAACGATAACTCACACCAACGGATACATAGATAACCAGCTAAGAGAGATACTTCCACATTGCAAACTATTCCATATGATAACTTCCCTACTCATGATATGACACTACTTGATAGTAAAAGATAAAGGTAGTGATGATGTGATACCGCGGCACTCCCCAAGCTTGGAACAAACCAAGGGGATGCCAATACCGATGATGAATTACTCCTTCGGTGGTGATGGTGATGGATTCTTCTCGACAAGCTTCTTAACAAGCTCCTTTAAATCCTCAATCTCATAAGTGAGGTTGCGAATCAGCTCTGAGTTGTGCTCAACGCGGCTCATAATCATGTCAGGTGGCGAGTCCCAACTCCTAGAGTTGTTTCCCCATCCTTCAGCTTCAGATTTCATCTCTCCTGCAATGTTAGAACGATCTATATCCCAACCACTTGGCAACACTACCTTGGGGGTCCTTTCAGTTTGACGATCGTAGATTAGATTGCGGAAAGGGTGGTAATTGCTTGGAGAAGATGTCCTTGGAGCTAAGAAGCGACGTGGAACTGCTCCTCCGGTAGCGATTCGTGCACTCCTCTTGGTGTTGGATGGATTTGATATCACACCAATGCTTGCAATGGTGGCACGCTGGTGTACTCGCGGAACCTCCTCCACTTCTTCCTCATCCTCACTCGCGACTTCTTCCTTCAGTTCCGGGTCTTGAATATCTTCCTCCAAAGGTCCCTTGTCCTTGTTGTTGGAGACCATGGTGCTTCTAGATCAAAACAGATCCTGGCAGAAAACAGCTCGAAACAAAACACGACGAGAAAACGATATACGGACCTCCAGGGGTCCGGGGGATTATATAGCAAATATTTTTACAACAAAAGGAAGGTTCCAGGCCGAAAACGAGTGGAAACGGGACGCCGAGGGGCTGTCCCCATAGGGCGGCGCGGCCAGAGTGGGGCCCGCGCCGGCCTATGGTGACGGGCCCTCGCGCGTCTCTTCCACTCCGTTTCGATCCCGTAATTTTTCATATTTTCCAAAAACAGCAGAAATATTGTTCGGAAAGCTAAACGCGGACTTTTTATTACTAAAACTGTTACCTATTCAAAGTCGGACTCTGCAGAACTGTCAATTTGATCTTTGATGAAAGCTTCCGGAGTTATCACTTGGATAATATCAATATCTTCATTATAAGAATCTCTAGAAATATAATGCTTGAGTCTTTGTCCATTCACTACTTGTGTGGCGTTACCTTCCAAAGAGCTAATTTTTATTGCTCCTGAACGGTATACCTCCTCAATAACATATGGTCCTTCCCATTTTGAGAGTAATTTCCCTGCAAAGAATCTAAGACGAGACCGATACAATAGGACTTTGTCCCCAATATTAAATTCTCTTTTGATAATTATTCTATCATGCCATTTCTTAACTTTCTCCTTAAAGAGTTTAGCATTTTCATAAGCCTCACTTCTCCATTCATCTAAAGAACTCAATTGTAGCAATCTCTTTTTACCGGCAAGTTTGAAATCTTTATTAAGTTCCCTTACAGCCCAATAAGCTTTGTGCTCTAGTTCTAAAGGTAAATGACAAGCTTTTCCATAAACCATTTTATACGGTGACATACCCATGGGATTTTTATAAGCAGTTCTATAAGCCCATAGTGCTTCCTTCAATTTGCTAGCCCAATTCTTTCTAGATTTATTAACAGTTTTTCCCAAAATAGATTTAATCTCTCTATTTGATAATTCTACTTGACCACTAGTTTGAGGGTGATAAGCGGAAGCAATTCTATGATTAATACCATACTTAGCAAGAGTTTTTCTAAAACCTCCATGAATAAAATGAGAACCTCCATCAGTCATAATATATCTAGGTACTCCAAATCTAGGAAAAATAATATCTAAGAGCATTTTTAAAGAGGTCTCACCATCAGCACTTTTTGTGGGTATAGCTTCTACCCATTTAGTAACATAATCAAGCGACAAGTATATGAGTGTTACCTTCTGAAGAAGGGAAAGGACCCATGAAGTCGAATCCCCAACAATCGAATGGTTCAATAACAAGAGTATAACTCATAGGCATTTCATTGCGTCTAGAGATATTACCAACTCTTTGACATTCATCACAAGATAAGATAAACTTCCTTGCATCTTTGAAAAGTGTTGGCCAATAAAAACCTGATTGTAGAACCTTTTGTGCGGTTCTATCTCCAGCGTGATGTCCTCCATAAACACTACCATGACATTTACTCAATATCTCTTGTTGTTCATATTCAGGAACACATCTTCGCATAATACCATCTACTCCTTCTTTATATAAGTGTGGGTCATCCCAAAAATAATGCCTCAAGTCATAAAAGAATTTCCTCCTTTGCTGAGCTGAAAAGGTTGGAGGCAAATACTTCGAAACAATAAAGTTAGCATAATCAGCATACCAAGGGCTCTCTCGCGAGCTCACCTTTATTACAGCCAATTGTTCATTTGGAAAACTATCATTAACAGGAACAGGATCATAAGCAATATTTTCCAATCTAGACAAATTATCAGCAACTGGAATCAAATTCTTGCAAAAGAAGTACCCATCTAATAAGCCTTGGCTTAGCATCTTTCTTTGTCATAAGGTATCTAATTGCAGCATGATCAGTATGAATCGTGACTTTTGAATCAACAATATAGGATCTAAACTTGTCACAAGCAAAGACTACAGCTAACAATTCCTTTTCAGTTGTAGCATAATTTCTTTGAGCAGTGATACGTCCAATTTGCATCACTATTTTATATCATAATTTACTGTTATTCATTGATATATTTCATATTGGGACACAATACTTATGTTATTTCATCTATTTTGCATGTTTCATCATTATTGGAGGATCAAGCACCGGAGCAGGATTCTGCTGGAAAAAGCACCGTCGAACGCAATATTTCGGAAGATCAACTGTGGAAGGAAATTATACCAAAAATCCTATTTTTCCAGGATGACGGAGGGAGCCGAAGGGGGAGAAGAGGGGACCCGAGGTGGGCCCACCCCATAGGCCGGCGCGGCCCAAGGCCTGGCCGCGCCGCCCTATGAGGAGGGGGTGACAAAGGATTAACTTGTCAATGCCTACAGATTGTAGACTAGGGTTTTGCTAGAAGTAGAGGGCAAGTAGATCTCGAAGGTTTAGGCGAAAAGTACTCGGCGATTATGAAAACTAGGGTTATGTTGACAGTATATTCGATCTTTGTCCCTCGACTCCCCTTATATAGGAGGTGGAGCCGAGGGTTTCGTATCGTACAAGTTACAGAGTTCGGGACGGTTTCTTACTCGTCCCGCCAGATTACAAATAATACTTCCTATTACAACTCTAGTTTTCCTTAATACATCTTGGGCTCCCGAATCTTCTTATTCTTCGGATAGTGGGCCTTCAGTAAATCCCGGGTACTATCTATGGCAGGCCCATTTGGGGTGCCTATGTCAGTAGCCCCCGAGATTTTGCTTGAATCGTAGAGTCAGGGAAAATCTCTCCCGTTTATTTTTGTTCGAGAGCTGTTATTTATACTCCACATAAAATTCTATGTTGTACAGGGATAATGGTAGTTGGGGCTAGTTCATCTGACGGATCAGGTACTAGTTAACTGCTCTAGTGGCAATCCGCAAAAACCTACTTCAAGATCACGTCCCGGACATGATCTCGGGATACTGGTGTAAACTTCGACAGGTGCCGCTTAAGGTCTTACCATTCTGTCAAGTCCCAGTCAAATTTATCGGGTACCTAACGCGTCCGTTAGGATTTTTCTTCGTATCTGTTGATACGGATAAAAGTAGCAGAGCGCAGTCTTTGGCGATGCCACGCCCAGCAGAACGGATCTGGGGTCTTACCTTCGCAAATTTGCGGCATTCAGAAATTGATCGCAACTTTGGCGTTCTGAGAATATATTGTCGAGTGCTTTTCGCCTTTGGAATAGCACATTTTATTGAGTCATATTTGATGACTTTATTTTGTCTTCCCGATGGGAGTATATGTAGAGTTATTTGCGTAACTCGAAATATACTCACTTCTTTTTCTCTATTTCTGATCAAATTCATCGGGCACGCGAACAGCGTTCCCGATGGGAGTAGCCCCCGAGGCTACAGCCAAGAACTTGTGCTTGGGTGTAGGCTCCACAGATTAGCATCCTTTGCCGCTATTTTTATGATCCTTCTCGATATTTTCATATTTATCGGGTGCGCGACCAGCGCTCCCGATGGGAGTAGCCCCCGAGGCTATGAACAAATTCTTGGATTTGGTCATAGGCTCTCGCCATTTCTATATTGTCATACTCGAAATTTTCTATTTTTCCAGAGTAGCCCCCGAGCATTTGAGCAAAAACTTGTATTTGATCAAAGGCTCCAAGAGTATTCGAATATTTAACCCTGTCGCCATTCTCTTTTTATTTTTCTTGTCGACATATTTTCCCTTGTCAAATTCTCTTCATCTCTGTCAATAATTGGGATTTTGTTTCTGCCTTGTGGGTCCACTGTTCCCACCACGTTGACACGTCGTGCAAGTGGGGGACACACGTCCTCCGCTTTTCCTGGCGCACGTTCTGTAACCTCGTCAATGTTGAAATACTAATTTGCCCTCGTTGCCACGTGGTAATCATCTCCTGCATTCTTTCTTCATCCAACGGTTCCGTCGCTTCACCGCACCTCTATATAAGATCTCCTTCTTCTTCCTCGAGCACTTCCGCTCGCGCCGTTCTCTGCTCTCCTCTGCAAAATCTCCCCTTGCGCTCCACTGCTGCCAAAGCTCTTCTCTTCGCTGCTGCTCGCCATTGCCATTGTTGATGCCACCGCGTCGCTTAACCAGGCACAGCACTCCTGATTCTTCCATGGCCGCCGCGGATCTAGGAACTGCGGAGTGGGAGAGGTCCAAGATCACAAACCAAGACCTGAACCTCCTGAAGAAACTGGGAATCACCACGAAGCCCAAAGCGGTTTGCTTCCCCAGTGAAGAAAGCTACCCAGCCCCTCCAATGGGGTACCGGGTAAGTTTTGTCGACCATCTCATCCGTGGTTTATCCACCCCCATCCATCCTTTCCTCCGTGGATTACTCTATGTCTACGGTCTCCAGCTTCACCACCTCACGCCAAACTCAATCCTCCACATTTCTATTTTCATCACGCTTTGTGAAGCCTTCCTTGGCGTCTCACCCAATTGGGCGCTTTGGAAGCGCATTTTCTTCTGTCGCCGCAATGGCTCTCCCAATGTCGCCTATAATATAGGCGGCGTTGTTATTTCTATTCGCTCCACTGCTGATTACTTCGACGTCAAGCTCCCTGACTCCGTTCAAGGTTGGCGCAAGAGGTGGTTGTACATTCGCGAAGAAAACGATGGCTGCCTCGAGGATAATATTCCTCCTTTTGACGGTGCCGAGAAAATTCTTCGTCGCCGTTCCTGGGATGCAGAGGCTACCGAGGAAGAAAGAACTTCGACTGAAGCCCTGATGGCTCGCATCCATGAGTTGCAAAATACTCGCGGCAAAGAATTGTCAGGTATCCAGATTATAGTGTATTTCCTTAAGAGTAGAGTTCAGCCTCTTCAAGCTCGCAAATTCCCTCTCTGGAAATATACTGGCAACGAAGACGTGGATCGGCTGTCGGTGGATTTGGAAGTCAAGGACCTGGAGAGGCTTGTCCGAAAAATCACCTCCCTCAGCAAAAAAGATGCCATCCCTTCTTCTTGTCGCGTAAAACCATACAGCGCCACCCATGCGCTTCCTAAGGTAAACATTGTCGCGCAATTTTTTACTGCCTTGCTTTTTTGCATTGTTTGCTTCGTTCTGATATCCTTCCCTCTTTTTGGACAGAATCATCCAAATCTTGTTTCACTTCCTCCTCTTCCTGAAGGTGGGGAAGTCGAAGAAAGGACCGTTATCTCTAATGATAACCAAGAGGCCTCCTCTTTTGTGAATGAACCCGCAGATTCTCGTAAATCTGCGGGATCTGCTGAAAAAGATGGTGCTTCTGAAGACACTACATCGGCCCAATCTCCTCCTCCTGCTGATTCTCCAAAGAACAAAAGGAAGAGGGGTGATGTCGAAGATTCCGGGACTTCTAAACCCGAAGAAGCTGCTCCTTTACCGCAAAAGGCAGCTTATGACCCATATCTTGCGAGTATCATCAGTTCGTAAGTTCCCTCTTTTATTTTTCTATTCGAAGAATTTTTGCTTGCCTTGCTTTTTACACTGCCACCCTTTTGCAATAGTGATGATGACGAAGAAACGCCAGCTTTGGATGTGGCTGCTCGAACGAGTATGTCACATACCCTAGTTATTTCAGAGCCACGAGTTGAAGGAGAGGAATCCTCGCCTCCTCAACAAAACATCGGCGCTTCTACTCCTCCTTCGAGCCCCCGAGCCCCTTCACCGAAAAGGGCAAGGACGGAAATTGTCTCGGAGCCTACTCTCCAATTGAGTAGTTCTTCGAATCTTCTCATGGAAGATGTAAGTTGTTTACTTTTTTGTCAGTGTCTATGTTTTCTCTGTTTGCTTCTGTGCATCACCATATTTTTCTCATACCCCCATTTTCTCTTTGTCTTCTCTTTTTGGTTAACAGCCTGTGATCAAGGATCTTCTTCGCATCGGTGCCCAATTTGTTGGGTACCGTGAATATGCGAATAAAGCTGAAGGTAATGCTCTGCTCCTTCTTTTTGCCTCTGTTCTTTTGTTCCTTCTTTGTTGTCGAGATTTGTAACTATATTTATCTTCCATTGTAGAAAAACTGGCGGAAGCCAATGATCGTGCCAATACACTTGCTCAGCAATTAGAGCAAAGTGAAAAGGCTCGCAAAAAGGCTGAGTCAGATGCTATTGATGCGCGAGCAGAGGCTGATAAAGCCAAGGCTGACGCTGCTGGTGTCGAAGACCTTAGAAAGAGGCTTCACACCGCTGAAACTTCCCTGAGCGATCACATAGCCGCCCAGTCTGCTCGCGAGGAGGCGATCCGTAAGCGTTTAACGACGCAGAGTCGCCGCTTCGTAGGTAAGTACCACTCATTTATTCTTTTGTATTTTCTTCTCTGCACTCGTTTGTTGCTCAATTTTTTCTTTCTTGACAGCTAGAACAGCTCAAGAATTTCAACTTGATGAACCCGCCAATGATTCTCTTCTTGACGCCCTTTCACTCCTTGAAGTTCATGGATCAGAGGCACGCGGAGGCATTGATCAGGCTAAAGCGGGGTTGTCGCGGCTTTTTCCTTATTTCTTCCCAAAGAAAGAGGAACCCACAACTTTCCTTGACCTCGCCAAGTGTTTCAATCCGTCTGAAGATCTTGGGTTAAGGGTGCGCCATGAGAATATGAAGATTGCCGTGGAAAATACTGTCGCCTTGGTTGCTGATAGCCAACAATCTATCGACTGGTCGAAAGTTGGCGACACTGATCAGATAGAACAGTCAAGGTGGAGGTCTTTGATCAAGGCAGCTAAGCCCAACACGAGGAAAATCCTGGCTTATATCGGGATCAAGCCATCTTCGACTCCTAGCTCATCAAAGCCGGAGGTCTAGTTGAATGCCTCTGCTTTTTCTTTTTTAGCATTCCTCTTTCTTTTGGCTTTGTCGCCGTAGTGTTATTGGCGAGAACTATTTCAGTATCCCTCTAGAAGGTCCTTCTTTTGTAATAGACATGTATATATTATGGAGATGAATGAAAATCTATCTTTGCTCAGTGATTGATGTCGAAATATTTCTTTTTCCAGTTAATTTTTGACAATTATACGCCAGCTCCTGGTTCTTCCAATATTTTGCCTTCTCCCCCAAGGAGAACTCCTGCTGATGCTTCGTCTGCCGAGGATTCCTTGCCGCAAGAGTTAGACGAACTTCGACACCAACTGCAGTTCGTGAAGAAGCAATCACTTGTGCTGATGGAGAAGGCTCGTAAGTCATCTGAAGCCGAGGAAATTGCACTCCAACAAGCACAAACTGCCATTGCTGAAAAGGACTCTGCTATTGCTGAAGCTGACGCGGCTGCATCTCGAGAAAATTCTATGCTGCAGCTGCTAACAGATGCTAGCTTGGATATGGCGGGTAAGTTTCATTGTCTTTATCTCGCTTCTTCGTTTCCTTTGCTGCTTGCCTCCTCATTGCCCACTGAATTGTTTTATGAAACCATAGGTGCTTTTTTGGATCCTATAACTGAAGATGAACGTGTCGAGGCTCGTTCCAATGTTCTCCTTCGGCTTGCACATGAGCACGGATCGACTTTTTGGGGTACACCTGAGCGGACCCGCCAAATCGTGAGATTTCAAGATCGTGCACTTCAGGTTCGCGAATATCTTGACTTCTGTACAAGAACTTTGTCTCTGGTGTATGGTACTATGTTTCCTCGCAATAAGATGCCAGAAACCCTTCCTGCATTGATGGACAAATTTCGAGATGCTCCTCGCATCCACGGCTTTGTACGAGCCCAACTAGCTGCTGGTGCAAGGTTTGCGATGATCATGATAAAGATTTGCTACCCGAAGTTAGATGTAGGGCAAATTGTCCCAAAGTGCCTGGAGAAGATGTCGAAGAGGAAGAGGAACTTCGGCAAATATGATGACATAGTTACTCCTGTTGCTGAAGATATGATGGATGAACTTCTTCGGATGGATTCCGAATTCTTCGTGAAGGGTAGCTATGCTGAGCATAGTACTCGCGCTGTAAATAACGAGCGCTTAACCATAGATAATATATTGGGAAATCCTTGACATTTATTCCGAACTTTGTATCCTGTATAGACGAGCTATATTGTAAAGTCATTGTATTTTATTTTTATCGCCAAGCCCCCGGGCGTTTTGATTGCAGTGTCTTTTGTTTAATATCATGCGAGGTTGTCCCAAGGCAAGATAATATACACTGTATACTATTTTTGTGGGTGTAAGCCCCCGAGTCTTTTGTTGATCACTATTTTGTCTGTATCTCTTTTTATTTTGGCGAGGTATGTTTACCAAGGCAATATGCTTCTTTTGCGTTTGTCGACACTGTGTTTATATATATATTGTATCATGTAGGGGAAAACCCCTGATCTTGTCGAGAAGAAGATATATAATTCCACTATCTTTATTATATTGCAGCACCACGAGCCCGCCTCATTAAAAACCTTTCCCGGCCCCACTCGGTGCCCCGAAAAAGGAAAAGAGTGCGTCTGAAAACTCGTGGGCGTTTCAGTACATTGAAGCTTTACAAAGGACTATATTTTCAACACCTAGGCGTAGAATCGCCTAAGCTGTGCCACATTCCAGGGATTTGGCTCGTCAATCCCTGTCTTCTTGTCTTTGATTCTGTATGCTCCTCCTTCGATTACTTCTGTGACGATGTAGGGTCCGAGCCATGGTGATTCGAGTTTTTCGTGACTTTTTTGGTTGAGCCGCAGAACTAAGTCACCAACTTGAAAAGACCTTGGCCGCAATCGTCGACTGTGATAGTTTTTCAGGTCCTGCTGATATTTGGCGACTCTTGACAGGACTTCGTCTCGAGCTTCATCGAGTGCGTCGACATCATCCTCCAAAGATTTCCTCGATGTTTCTTCGTCATATTCTGTGACTCTTGGAGAATCGTGCTCTATTTCTATTGGCAGGACTGCTTCGGCGCCATGAACCAGAAAGAACGGTGTTTCCTGTGTCGCCGTATTTGGTGTTGTTCGGATACTCCACAACACACTTTGTAACTCCTCCGGCCAAGTATGCCGGGCTTTTTCCAATGGTCCTAGCAGGCGTTTCTTGATGCCATTGCAGATGATGCCATTGGCCTTCTCGACTTGTCCATTGGTCTGAGGATGTGCAACAGACGCAAAACTTAACTTAATGCCCACTTCTGCGCAGTATGCTTTGAACTCCTTGGACGTGAAATTGCTGCCGTTGTCTGTCACAATACTGTGAGGAACTCCAAATCTGAAGACAATGCTTTTCACGAACTTAATCCGACGCGCCGTCCGGTGAATTTATCGGCTTTGCTTCGATCCATTTTGTAAACTTGTCGACAGCAACAAGCATATACTCATAACCTCCTGGCGAAGCTTTGTGTAGTTTTCCCACCATGTCGAGACCCCATTGAGCAAAAGGCCAAGATAGTGGGATTGGCATAAGTTCTGCGGCAGGAGAGTGAGGTCTTGCCGCAAATCTTTGACACGCGTCGCAAGTGCGCACTATTTCCTTTGCGTCTTCGATTGCTGTGAGCCAATAGAATCCTGCTCTGAAAACCTTTGCCGCGATGGCTCTGCTGCTCGCATGGTGTCCGCATATCCCTTCATGCACGTCTTTTAGGATGATCCTTCCTTCTTCGGGTGTAACACACCGTTGTAGCACACCCGAAATACTGCGTTTGTACAGTTCCCCTTTTACCACAGTGAAAGCTTTTGATCGCCTAATTATTCGCCTTGCTTCGACTGGATCGTCGGGTATGACTTTCCTTAGGATGTATGATATGTAGGCCTGCATCCATGGAACTTGTACCATCATGACTAGTTCTTGCTCTTCTTCTTCTTCTTCTGCTTTCCTTGGTGACAGTCGAGGTTTTCTCTTTCTTCTCCTTTTTTGTTTTTGCTGGCTTTGTTGATCTTTCGCTTATCTCTTCCCAAAACACACCTGGAGGGATTGCGAGGCATTGTGACCCGATGTTTGCGAGAACGTCGGCTTCATCGTTGCTCATCCTGCTGATGTGGTTTACCTCACAACCATCGAATAGCTTCTCCAGCTCATTGTACACCTCCTTGTATGCTATCATACTCTCGTTGACTGCGTCGCATTGGTTCATTACTTGCTGTGCTACCAACTGTGAGTCGCCGAAAATTTTCAATCGGGTTGCACCGCAAGCTTTCGCCATCTTCATCCCGTGTATGAGAGCTTCATATTCTGCTTCATTGTTAGATGCGTTTGGGAACGTCATCCGCAGAACATACTTCAACTTGTCGCCTTCAGGTGAAACTAATATCACGCCTGCTCCAGCACCTTCCAATCTCTTGGACCCGTCGAAGTTCATGGTCCAAGTCCTCGATAAATCTGGGGGTCCTGTGTTTTGTAGCTCCATCCACTCTGCGATGAAATCTGGTAAGACCTGCGACTTTATTGCTTTTCTTTTTTCATACGTGATGTCCCGAGGGGAAAGTTCTATTCCCCAAAGGGAGACACGACCCGTGGCTTCTGGGTTGTTCAGTATATTTGATAAGGGAGCCTCATTGACCACTATTATCGGGTGCGCCGAAAAGTAGTGTCGCAATTTTCTTGCTGTCGTGAATACTCCATATGCTAGCTTTTGGTATTGCGGGTACCGCTGTTTTGACGGCGACAGTACTTCGCTGATGAAATATACTGGCCTTTGAACTCCATGAAGCTTGCCTTCTTCTTCCCTTTCGACCACTAGGGCCGTGCTGACCACCTGAGGTGTAGCTGCAATGTACAAGAGGAGAGGTTCTTTCTCTTTTGGCGCCACCAATATCGGCGGTGTCGAAATTGCTCGCTTGAGATTCTCGAAAGCTCTGTCTGCTTCCTCGTTCCATTGAAATTTTTCCCCTTGCTTGATTAACGCATAAAACGGCAGCGCCTTTTCTCCTAGCCTGGCGACGAATCTGCTTAAAGCTGCGACTCGCCCCGTTAATGTTGTATTTCCTTCAACTTTGTTGGCTTTCTCATAGTGACGATGGCCTGTATTTTTTCGGGATTAGCTTCAATCCCCCTTGCTGATACTAAGAACCCGAGAAGTTCTCCTGCGGGTACTCCAAAAGAGCACTTTGTCGGGTTCAGCTTGAGGCAGAACTTGTCGAGGTTGTCGAAGGTTTCCTTCAAATCTTCAATCAACGTTGACCCTTTCTTTGATGTTATTACGACATCGTCGATGTAGACTTGTACATTTTTCCCGATCTGTGTTGCTAGGCACTTCTGCATCATCCGCTGATATGTTGCTCCCGCGTTTTTCAGACCAAAGGGCATTGTTTTGTAGCAAAACACGCCATAAGGTGTGATGAACGCTGTCTTGGCTTCATCTTCTTCTTTCAATCTGATCTGGTTATAACCAGAATATGCGTCCAGGAAGGAAAGACGTTCACATCCTGCCGTGGAGTCGATGATTTGATCGATCCTTGGGAGGGGAAAGTGATCCTTGGGACAATGTTTATTGAGACACGTAAAGTCAACGCACATGCGAAGGACTATTGTGTGTTTCTTCGGCACCATCACTGGGTTAGCTACCCATGTGGCTTCTGTAGATATTTCTCTGATGAACCCGGCATCTTTGAGTCGATCTATTTCTGATAACATAGCTTTGCGGCTAGGCTCTGAAAAACGCCGCAAAGGTTGCTTTACTGGTCGTGCAAGAGGATCCAAATTGAGGTGGTGCTCGGCAAGTTCCCTGGGTACTCCTGGCATGTCGGCTGGACACCATGCGAAGATTTTCCAGTGCTCACGGAGGAACTCGACGAGCGCGCTTTCCTATGCGACATCCATGTTTGCAGCAATGGACGTCGTTTTCTTTGGATCTGTCGGGTGGATCTGTACCTCTTTTGAATCTTTATTTATATTGAAAGTTGGCTCCTTAGATCTTCCTACCTCTGGCAGCACATCATAATCAGTGAACCTAGGTGCCGCATATTCTGCTTGCATTCCGAAAGTTTCTGATAGTCGATGGAAATCTTTGTCGCATTTATCGGCCAGTGCAAAGCTTCCTTTGATTGTGATAGGTCCCTTAGGCCCAGGCAACCTCCACAACAGATATGTATAATGCGGCACTGCCATGAACCTGGCGTACGCTGGTCGTCCCAACAAAGCGTGATATTGCGACGGGAAATCCACAACTTCGAACTCCAGGTTCTCTATTCTGTAGTTTTCTCGGGTTCCAAACTGAACGTCGAGGTTGATCTTGCCCAATGGGTAACTTGGCTTCTCTGGTGTGATCCCGTGAAAGCGTGTGTCAGTTGGTTTCAAGTTTGCCAGGGATATGTTCATCTTCCTCAATGTGTCTGCATACATGAGGTTTAGACTGCTGCCGCCATCTATGAAAACTCGCGACACGTCGAACCCAGCAATTACTGCGGGTAGAATAAGTGCTGATTGTCCTGGTCGAGGAACTTGCTGCGGATGATCCGCGATTGTGAAGCCTATGTCTTGCCCTGACCAATTTAGATACTCGACTGTTGGTGGAGGCATCTTCTCTGCCATAAACACTTGTCGAGATATGACCTTCTGCGCCCTATTGGACGGCCTAGCTTTCTGAATCATCAAAACTGCGCCATTGGAATTGGGATCGACATATGGTGGTGGTTGTGGTGCTGCCGCTATTCTGAGCTGGTGTCGATTTTCTTCGGTTATTGCGGGAGGAGGTGGAAGGTGAATCTCGCTCCTTGGCTCCCGAGGATTTCTGTTATTTGCTTGGGCATTTGCGATTCCTGCGGCTCGCAGCATTGCCTGAAAATTGCGGCAGTCTTTCTGGAGATGTCCTGACTGTCTCTTTCCATTGTTGTCGAGGTAAAAGTGCATTTGACACGGACCGTTCATCATCTCTTCGGGAGACACGTAAGGTCTCTGAATTCTTGGTCCACTATTTTGTCTGTTGCCACGAAAATCACCTCTACTGTCGCCTTGTTGCTCATTGCTCCTTTGATAATCATCTCGACTATTTCCACCAGAGTTTCCTCGAAAACCAGCTGATATGTGGCCGGGAGCATCGTTGTTGTAGAACTGGCGAGAAAATCGCCTTCTATTTTGGTAGTTTCGACTACGATCCTCTTCTGGCGACCTGTGTCGTTTGTTGTATATTGCGTCTTCTCCATCTGCCCACTTGTTAGCGATTTCCATCAACGCTGAGATTGTCTTGGGATTAGTTCTCCCCAAGTCCTCGACGAAGTCTGCTCGTCGGATTCCTGCCACGAACGCATCTATTGCCCTCTCGTCAGATATGTCTTCTGCCGAGTTTTTGATAATGTTCCACCGCTGTATATATTTTCTCATCGACTCGTCATGTTTTTGTCGACACGCTCGTAATTCTTCCAACGACGCGGGTTTTTTGCAGGTGGATCGGAAGTTCTTCACGAAGATGTCCTCAAAGGTTTCCCAGCTGTCGATGGAGTTCAAGGGGAGTTTCTTTATCCAAGATCTTGCGGCACCACTCAGGTGAACTTGGATACTTTGCATAGCTGTTGCTCTGGTTCCTCCTACCTTTCACCATCTCGAGATAATCCACGAGCCAATCCTCGGGATCTTGCAGGCCGTCGAACTTCTTGAAATTCTCGGGTAACTTGAACCCTTTTGGGACTCGAGTTTTTCGCACTCTTCTCGTAAAGCATGGGAGCCCACACATATCTTCGTCGGCAAGCTCTGGCGAGTACTGACGGTCCCTCCTTTCTTGTCGCGCTCTGTCCACCCTTACTTGGACTGCTGTGTCTCTTGCTCCACTTGCTCTTGGTGGGTCTTGAACTGCTGCGGGTCGTGGACTATTTTGTCTGGGATTTTCTTCGGGAGGCGTTGTTGCAAACGCTGTTCCCATAACCCCTACTCCAGCCATTGCCATATTGAACAATGGTTCTCTCGGGTCCCCAGGAGGTGGTCTGGACGCCAAGATGTATGCTTGTGTTGCCATGTAACCTGCCTCTGGCGTTTTGGGATGATATTTCCTCTTTCGTCGATCGACATAAAGGACATGTCGAGATTTTGGATTATGTTTCCTCTTTCTGCTTCAGGTATGTTTTGCAGTCGAGACATTGCTCTCCTCCGAGCTTCTCTGTGACTATCTCCTGTATTTCCTGAAAGGCGACTTAAATCTGCCCGGCGTCTGCTTGATGCGGAAGCTGCTTCTTTTCTCCTATTCAAGGATGCTGTCTGTTTTTCCAACTCTCTGCTTACTCGAGCAAGTCTATATTGATATGCTTGAAGTTCTTGTGCAGTAGCGGTGTTGGTCATGGGTTCTGAACCATCCATGGCTTTCGCAGCCCTATCCCACGCACTTTGCGGGAGCTGTACTCTTGCGCGAGTTGTGGATCCAGGATATTTGGTGCCTAGACCATGTCTGAGATCAGCGGGATCGACGTATGGATTTCCCAATTCGTCGAAAGCCTCTGATGTTGGCGGGTCTGATGTGCCTGCCCCTTCTACCACATAGATCTGATGGTATTTTGTGCATTGATTTTTGTCGGGACTGGTGACACCATCATATAGAGTGGTGAAGACCTTTCCGATGGCAGCAGACTTGTCGATGAAGTTGAAGCTGTCGACGCTGTCGGAGTCGCTGCTTATAAAGGAGTCCGCAGATGACTCGAAGGATGTGTTGCTGAAGATCTTGGCGAGCTTTCCGCTTGCCTTGTTGTCGACGAAGTATGTCGACGAAAACTCCTCGTCAGTCGACGAAAAGTTGGAGTCGACCGCTGAAAATTCCGACGAGATCGGAACTTCGAGACGGTAGGATCCTTCCTTGTTGACGCCAAATCGGAATTCTCCGAACGTCATGACGATGGGCTCCTCCAGATAGGCACATGCATCCATACGGGAGGGCGGGTGAGGAATAAAATTGAATAGATCAGTTTTTCCCTTGTTACCTCGATCCATCGCGTTGCTTGCTGTTGATGAAGTCGAAGATCTTGAACGTGCCATCGAGATCAGATCCTTGCAGCCTCTAGTTCCCACAGACGGCGCCAATTGACAAAGGATTAACTTGTCAATGCCTACAGATTGTAGACTAGGGTTTTGCTAGAAGTAGAGGGCAAGTAGATCTCGAAGGTTTAGGCGAAAAGTACTCGGCGATTATGAAAACTAGGGTTATGTTGACAGTAGATTCGATCCTTTCTTTGTCCCTCGACTCCCCCTTATATAGGAGGTGGAGCCGAGGGTTTCGTATCGTACAAGTTACAGAGTTCGGGACGGTTTCTAACTCGTCCCGCCAGATTACAAATAATACTTCCTATTACAACTCTAGCTTTCCTTAATACATCTTGGGCTCCCGAATCTTCTTATTCTTCGGATAGTGGGCCTTCAGTAAATCCCGGGTACTATCTATGGCAGGCCCATTTGGGGTGCCTATGTCAGGGGGGCCCACAGCCCCTCTCGCATCCTTTTCTTCGCGTACTCCTTCGTCCCGAAAACCTAAGCCACAGAGGGTACCTCACGAAGATTTACAGCCGCCTCTGCGGGGCGGAGAACACCAGAGAGAAAAGAGCTCTCCGGCGGGTAGGAATCCGCCGGGGAAATTCCTCCCGGAGGGGGAAATCGACGCCATCGCCATCGTCATCGAGCTGGACATCATCTCCATCATCATCATCATCATCATCTCCACCATCTACACCGCCATCACCATCGCTGCACCTCGTCACCGCTGTAACGATTTGGGTTGGATCTTGATTGTTTGATAGGGGAAACTCTCCCGGTGTTGATTTCTACTTATTATTGATGCTATTGAGTGAAACCATTGAACCAAGGTTTATGTTCAGATTGTTATTCATCATCATATCACCTCTGATTGTATTCCATATGATGTCTCGTGAGTAGTTCGTTTAGTTCTTGAGGACATGGGTGAAGTCTAAATGTTAGTAGTGAACTATGGTTGAGTAATATTCAATGTTATGATATTTAAGTTGTGGTGTCATTCTTCTAGTGGTGTCGTGTGAACGTCGACTACACGATACTTCACCATTTATGGGCCTAGGGGAGTGCATCTTGTATTCGGTTGCTAATTGCGGGGTTGCCGGAGTGACAGAAACCTGAGCCCCCGTTGGTATATCGATGCAAGAGGGATCGCAGGATCTCAGAGTTTAAGGTTGTGGTTAGATTTATCTTAATTACTTTCTTGTAGTTGCGGATGCTTGCAAGGGGTATAATCACAAGTATGTATTAGTCCTAGGAAGGGCGGTGCATTAGCATAGGTTCACCCACACAACACTTATCAAAACAATGAAGATTAATTAGTTGTATGAAGCGAAAGCACTAGACTAAATTCCCGTGTGTCCTCAAGAACGTTTGGTCATTATAAGTAAACAAACCGGCTTGTCCTTTGTGCTAAAAAGGATTGGGCCACTCTGCAATTATTTCTCTCGCACTTTACTTACTCGTACTTTATTCATCTGTTACATCAAAACCCCTTGAATACTTGTCTGTGAGCATTTACAGTGAATCCTTCATCGAAACTGCTTGTCAACACCTTCTACTCCTCGTTGGGATCGACATTCTTACTTATCGAAGATACTACGATACACCCCTATACTTGTGGGTCATCAAGACTATTTTCTGGCGCCGTTGCCGGGGAGTGAAGCGCTATTGGTAAGTGGAATTGGTAAGGAAAACCTTTACTGTTTGTGCTGATTTTATTTCTGCCTGCTGCTATAAGTCATTATGGAGAGATCTTCTCTTCAATTTCTATTTGGGAAATCTACTACTACTGCAACGGTAGTGGATGAGGCGCCAGGTGAGGAAGTGATACCATATAAAATACCTATGAAAATTATTGAACGTGTTATGGATAACCGCTATGAAGGGGATGGAACTGTCCATCCTGGTGATCATTTACTGTTTTTGCATGAATTATGCGGGTTATTCAAATGTGCAGGTATTGCTATGAATGAAGTTAGAAAGAAACTATTCTCTATATCGCTGTCTGGTAAAGCGGCGCATTGGTATAAATTGCTGAAGAATAGGGATTCTCTTGATTGGGAGGACATTGTGCCCTTATTTTATTCCAAATTCTATCCTCCAAGTGAAATTCACAAAGATCGGAACCGCATATATAATTTCTGGCCTCATGATGGAGAGAGTATTGCCCAATCTTGGGGGAGATTGAAGTCTTTAATGCTCAAATGCCCCATTCATGAGCTTCCTGGTAATGTTATTATTGATAATTTCTATGCAAGACTTTCTTTTCAAGACAAGACCTTGCTGGATACTTCTTGTTCTGGATCATTTACACGCAACAAGGAAGAGTTTAAAAGGGACCTTCTTGATCGGATCCAGGAGAATACTGAAGGATGGGAGAACGACAAAGATAGAGAGTCAGGTATAATCTTTGATTATAAATGCATTGAAGCTTTTATGGATACTGATAAATTTCGTAATATGAGTGCTATTTATGGTCTTGATTCCCAAGTTGTTGCAAATCTTTACAAAGCTTTTGCCTCTCATTATGAATTGCCTAAGAAGAATTTTGATAAGTATCATGAACCGTATAAAGATAAAATTGATTCATCTGTAAACAAATGTGTAGTGATTGAAACTGTTGATCATGTTATTCCTGAAGCTTATATTGAAAAAACTCCTTTCCCTGCTAAAATGAAAGAGTACTCTGTTATATCTAGTGTGGTTAATAAAAGTGAAAAGAAACCTATAGAACCTGAAGAACAAATTAAGGTTGAACCTGCTGTTGCAATAGTTAAAGATCTTGTGACTGAAAATGTGGAGGATGGTCATATTATTTTCTGTGAAGATGCTTCTAATATTGTTTCACATCCTAATAAACCCAAACAAGTTAGTGTTCCTATGCTATCTGTTAGAATTGGTGATCATTGCTATTATGGTTTATGTGATATTGGTGCAAGTGTTAGTGCTATTCCTTATGAGCTTTACACGGAGATTATGCACGAAATTGATTCTTGTGAACTTGAAGATATTGATGTGGTTATTCAGCTGGCTAATAGAGAAACTATTTCTCCAATTGGTATTGTTCGAGATGTGGAAGTTCTATGTGGTAAGATTAAATATCCTGCTGACTTTTTGGTACTTGGTTCTGCTGCTAGTGATTATTGTCCTATCATTTTTGGTAGACCTTTTCTAAATACTTGTGGAGCTATTATAGATTGCAAGAAAGAGAAAATTTTGACTAAATTTGCTGGTGAATCTTATGAGTTTAACTTCTCTAAATTTACCAAAACTCCTTATAAAGCTGATTTGCCTAGTGATGATTTTAAAATGGAGCAGTGTGCATCTATTGTTCTTGTTCCTAATAATCCTTTGCAGCAACATTTGGAGAATAGCGAGAGTGAAGTTTTTAGGAAAGAAAGAGATGAGCTTGAGGAAATTTTTCTTCGCCAACCTATTCTCAAGCATGATTTACCGGTGGAAGATTTGGGTACAACACCACCACCAAAGGAAGATCCTGTTTTTGATTTAAAGCCTTTACCTGATAATCTTAAATATGCTCATATTGATGATAAGAAAATATATCCTGTTATTATTAGTTCTAAGCTTTCAGAGATTGAGGAAGAAAGGTTATTGGAAATATTGAAGAAACACCGAGGAGCTATTGGCTACACTCTTGATGATTTGAAAGGGATTTCTCCTTCTATTTGCCAACATGCTATCAATATGGAAGATGATGCAAAGCCTGTTGTTGAACATCAGCGTCGTCTAATTCCGAAGATGAAGGAGGTGGTAAGGAATGAGGTATTAAAACTTCTTGAAGCTGGTATTATATATCCTATTGCTGATAGTAGATGGGTTAGTCCTGTGCATTGTGTTCCTAAGAAAGGAGGAATGACTGTTGTGCCTAATGATAATGATGAGCTCATCCCTCAAAGAGTAGTTGTAGGGTATAGAATGTGCATTGATTTTCGAAAAGTTAATAAAGTTACTAAGAAAGATCATTACCCTTTACCATTTATTGATCAAATGCTAGAAAGGTTGTCTAAAAATACTCATTTTTGCTTTCTTGATGGTTATTCTGGGTTTTCACAAATTGCTGTTAAAGCTAAAGATCAAGAGAAAACCACATTCACTTGTCCTTATGGAACTTATGCTTATAGGCATATGCCTTTTGGTTTATGTAATGCTCCTGCTACTTTTCAAAGATGCATGTCTGCTATTTTTCATGGCTTTTGCGAGAGTATTGTAGAGGTGTTCATGGATGATTTTTCTGTCTATGGGAATTCTTTTGATAATTGCTTGCGAAACCTCGATAAAGTTTTGCAGAGATGTGAAGAAACTAACCTTGTTCTTAATTGGGAGAAATGCCACTTTATGGTTAATGAAGGAATTGTATTGGGACATAAAATTTCCGAGAGGGGTATTGAAGTTGATAGAGCTAAAGTTGAAGCAATTGAGAAGATGCCCTATCCGAGGGATGTTAAAGGTATTCGTAGTGTTCTTGGTCATGCTGGGTTTTATAGGAGATTTATTAAAGATTTCTCTAAAATTTCAAAGCCTCTTACTAATCTTCTTCAAAAAGATGTACCTTTTGTTTTTGATGATGATTGTAAGGAAGCTTTTGAAACTCTAAAGAAAGCCTTAACAACTGCTCCTGTAGTTGAACCTCCTGATTGGAATTTGCCTTTTGAAATTATGTGTGATGCTAGTGATTTTGCTGTAGGCGCTGTCCTTGGACAGCGAGTAGATAAAAAATTAAATGTTATTCATTATGCTAGTAAGACTCTTGATGCTGCTCAAAGAAATTATGCTACAACTGAAAAGGAATTGTTAGCTGTAGTCTTTGCTTGTGACAAGTTTAGACCCTATATTGTTGATTCAAAAGTCAAATTCATACTGATCATGCTGCAATTAGATACCTTATGACAAAGAAAGATGCTAAGCCAAGGCTTATTAGATGGGTACTTCTTTTGCAAGAATTTGATCTACATATTATAGATAGGAAAGGTGTTGATAATCCTGTTGCTGATAATTTGTCTAGATTGGAAAATATTGCTTATGATCCTGTTCCTGTTAATGATAGTTTTCCAAATGAACAATTGGCTGTAATAAAGGTGAGCTCGCGAGAGAGCCCTTGGTATGCTGATTATGCTAACTTTATTGTTTCGAAGTATTTGCCTCCAACCTTTTCAGCTCAGCAAAGGAGGAAATTCTTTTATGATTTGAGGCATTATTTTTGGGATGACCCACACTTATATAAAGAAGGAGTAGACGGTATTATGCGAAGATGTGTTCCTGAATATGAACAACAAGAGATATTGAGTAAATGTCATGGTAGTGTTTATGGAGGACATCACGCTGGAGATAGAACCGCGCAAAAGGTTCTACAATCAGGTTTTTATTGGCCAACACTTTTCAAAGATGCAAGGAAGTTTATCTTATCTTGTGATGAATGTCAAAGAGTTGGTAATATCTCCAGACGCAATGAAATGCCTATGAATTATACTCTTGTTATTGAACCATTCGATTGTTGGGGATTCGACTTCATGGGTCCTTTCCCTTCTTCAGAAGGTAACACTCATATACTTGTCGCTGTTGATTATGTTACTAAATGGGTAGAAGCTATACCCACAAAAAGTGCTGATGGTGAGACCTCTTTAAAAATGCTTTTAGATATTATTTTTCCTAGATTTGGAGTACCTAGATATATTATGACTGATGGAGGTTCTCATTTTATTCATGGAGGTTTTAGAAAAACTCTTGCTAAATATGGTATTAATCATAGAATTGCTTCCGCTTATCACCCTCAAACTAGTGGTCAAGTAGAATTATCAAATAGAGAGATTAAATCTATTTTGGGAAAGACCGTTAATAAATCTAGAAAGAATTGGGCTAGCAAATTGAAGGAAGCACTATGGGCTTATAGAACTGCTTATAAAAATCCCATGGGTATGTCACCGTATAAAATGGTTTGTCATTTACCTTTAGAACTAGAGCACAAAGCTTATTGGGCTGTTAGAGAACTAAATAAAGATCCTAAACTAGCCGGTAATAAGAGGTTGCTGCAATTAAGTTCTCTAGATGAATGGAGAAGTGAAGCTTATGAAAATGCTAAACTCTTTAAAGAAAAAGTTAAGAAATGGCACGATAGAAGGATCATCAAAAGAGAGTTTAATATTGGGGATAAAGTTCTATTGTATCGGTCTCGTCTCAGATCTTTGCAGGGAAATTACTCTCGAAATGGGAAGGACCATATGTTGTTGAGGAGGTGTATCGTTCAGGAGCAATTAAAATTAGCTCTCTCCAAGGCAATGCTACGCAAGTGGTGAATGGACAAAGACTCAAGCATTATATCTCGGGTGATTCTTATAATATTGATGTTGATATTATTCAAGTGGAAACACCGGAGGCTTTCATCAAAGGACAAATTGACAGTCCGCCAGAACTCGACTTTGAATAGGTAACAGTACAGGTAATAAAAGTCCGCGTTTAGCTTTCCGAACAATATTTCTGCTGTTTTTGGAAAATATGAAAAATTACGGGATCGAAACGGAGTGGAAGAGACGCGCGAGGGCCCGTCACCATAGGCCGGCGCGGGCCCCACCCTGGCCGCGCCGCCCTATGGGGACAGCCCCTCGGCGTCCCTTTTCCACTCGTTTTCGGCCTGGAACCTTCCTTTTATCGTAAAAATATTTGCTATATAATCCCGGACCCCTGGAGGTCCGTATATCGTTTTCTCGTCGTGTTTTGTTTCGAGCTGTTTTCTGCCAGATCTGTTTTGATCTAGAAGCACCATGGTCTCCAACAACAAAGACAAGGGGCCTTGGAAGGAAGAGATGGATGAAAGGATCAATAAGGAGAAGAAGAAGATAGCATCAGCAAAAGGAGAGTGGGAAACTATGGAGAGTAAGCCAATCTTGGTGGGATCGGTTAACACTGGGCGTTCTTTTTCTCATAACTTGCAGGGAGTTCTTCCGCCTGCTCTGGACCTCGACTCTTTCCCTTGTGTGGAGGAAGCAATACGGGTTGCCGATGAGTTTTGTGATCAATATCGTGCTCTAAAAGGGAAGTGGAGATACTTCAGGAGGAGAACCAGCGACTTCGCAGAATGCTGGAATATTACTCAATTCCCAGCACAAGGCCGTCACCGCCACATTCGGATAACAATGAGTCTCTTCAAGTTTTGGTGCAGAATTGCAAAACTGAGAAGCTGAAGCTGAAGGAGATCCTTATGAAGCGCGAGAAGAATCCATCACCATCACCACCGAAGGAGTAATTCATCATCGGTATTGGCATCCCCTTGGTTTGTTCCAAGCTTGGGGGAGTGCCGCGGTATCACATCATCACTACCTTTATCTTTTACTATCAAGTAGTGTCATATCATGAGTAGGGAAGTTATCATATGGAATAGTATGCAATGTGGAAGTATCTCTCTTAGGTTGGTTATCTATGTATCCGTTGGTGTGAGTTATCGTTATGGAATATTAATGAGAAGTCTTATCATTTACTTTTTGCACACCTTATTTTAGTTTGCAATCTCCATTATATGATTACTCTTGACATTAGTATTGATATCACTTTGGGAGCATCAAGTAAATCTATTTGGTTTTGGCAAACTTAGCATTGGTCAATAGCAACAACACCCTGATGTTTAATTAGAAGAGAGAAATACACTTAGATATATTACTCTATGATAATGAGTTTAGTATTCTGAAGTTAAAATTGCTTGTGCTTATGAGAAAGATGCATGATTGTTTCTATCATATGTATATTTGTTTGTTTCCTTCAACCTTTATGCTTGCTATCAAACCTTGCTAGCCAAAGACCTGTATTGAGAGGGAATGCTTCTCATACATCCATAACCTTAGACCAAACCTATGCCATTTGTGTCCACCATACCTACCTACTACATGGTATTTTCTGCCATTCCAAGTAAATACTTCATGTGCTACCTTTAAATAATTCAAAACTACTACTCCTTATTTGTGTCAATGTTTTATAGCTCATGAGGAAGTATGTGGTGTTTTATCTTTCAATCTTGTTGGGCGGACTTTCACCAATGGACTAGTGGCACATCCGCTTATCCAATAATTTTGCAATAAGAGCTGGCAACGGGGTTCCCAGCCCCAATTAATAACTTTCATTAATAATTCTCTTCACATGTTTTGCCCTGATTTATCAGTAAGCAACTTAATTTTGCAATAGACACTCCTCCATGGTATGTGAATGTTGGAAGGCACCCGAGGATTCGGTTAGCCATGGATTGAGAAAGCCAAGGTTGGGGGGAGTGTCATCCATAATAAAACTAAAATACATGTGTAAACAAAAGAGAAGGGGGATGATCTACCTTGCTGGTAGAGATGTCGTCCCTCATGGGAGCCGCTCTTGGAAGGTTCGTTTGGCAAGGGGGTTAGAGTGCCCGCTACCATTCGTTGACAACAACAAACACCGCTCAAAATCTTACTTTTATGATCTTTATATGATTTCAAAACTTGAAAAGCTCTAGCACATGATTTAATCCCTGCTTCCCTCTGCGAAGGGCCTATCTTTTACTTTTATGTTGAGTCAGTAAACCTATTTCCCTCTGTCTCAAGCAAGCAATTGAGTTGTTGTGAACCAATCATTTATGCTATGATTGAGCTAATTATGTCCTTTATACTTTCTTGTTTAGTACAAATTTTATCTGAATGAATATGACTTTGAAAGTTATCAATGATTATGAGAAGATTGTATGATTGAGAACGAAAGCCCTGCTATATAGATTCTAATATGAAAGCTTTGCTTATTAAATAAGAACAATCCGTTAGTAGTTCTCTGACCAAGAACAAAGTTTGCCATCACCAACTATGATTTCTTATGCACCTTTACTTGTGATTTCTCTTTACTTATTTCAAGTTGAGTTATATGAGGAAGTTGTTTACTAGAATGTCTTGTGTGAATGAATATGATGCTTCTTGTCCGTATTTTATTTATCGACTCTTCACTCCATAAACATGTGGTCTTGTTTATCGAGCTCAGTTTCGCTTGGGGACAAGCGAGGTCTAAGCTTGGGGGGAGTTGATACGTCCAATTTGCATCACTATTTTATATCATAATTTGTGTTATTCATTGATATATTTCATATTGGGACACAATACTTATGTTATTTCATCTATTTTGCATGTTTCATCATTATTGGAGGATCAAGCACGGAGCCAGGATTCTGCTGGAAAAAGCACCGGAACGCAATATTTCGGAATATCAACTGTGGAAGGAAATTATACAAAAATCCTATTTTTCCGATGACGGAGGGAGCAGAAGGGGGAGAAGAGGGGACCCGAGGTGGGCCCACCCCATAGGCCGGCGCGGCCCAAGGCCCGGCCGCGCCGCCCTATGAGGAGGGGGCCCACCCTCTCGCCTCCTTTTCTTCGCGTACTCCTTCGTCCCGAAAACCTAAGCCACGAGGGTACCTCACGAAGAGTTACAGCCGCCTCTGCGGGGCGGAGAACACCAGAGAGAAAAGAGCTCTCCGGCGGGCAGGAATCCGCCGGGGAAATTCCCTCCCGGAGGGGGAAATCGACGCCATCGCCATCGTCATCGAGCTGGACATCATCTCCATCATCATCATCATCATCATCATCTCCACCATCTACACCGCCATCACCATCGCTGCACCTCGTCACCGCTGTAACGATTTGGGTTGGATCTTGATTGTTTGATAGGGGAAACTCTCCCGGTGTTGATTTCTACTTGTTATTGATGCTATTGAGTGAAACCATTGAACCAAGGTTTATGTTCAGATTGTTATTCATCATCATATCACCTCTGATTGTATTCCATATGATGTCTCGTGAGTAGTTCGTTTAGTTCTTGAGGACATGGGTGAAGTCTAAATGTTAGTAGTGAACTATGGTTGAGTAATATTCAATGTTATGATATTTAAGTTGTGGTGTCATTCTTCTAGTGGTGTCGTGTGAACGTCGACTACACGATACTTCACCATTTATGGGCCTAGGGGAGTGCATCTTGTATTCGGTTGCTAATTGCGGGGTTGCCGGAGTGACAGAAACCTGAGCCCCCGTTGGTATATCGATGCAAGAGGGATCGCAGGATCTCAGAGTTTAAGGTTGTGGTTAGATTTATCTTAATTACTTTCTTGTAGTTGCGGATGCTTGCAAGGGGTATAATCACAAGTATGTATTAGTCCTAGGAAGGGCGGTGCATTAGCATAGGTTCACCCACACAACACTTATCAAAACAATGAAGATTAATTAGCCGTATGAAGCGAAAGCACTAGACTAAATTCCCGTGTGTCCTCAAGAATGTTTGGTCATTATAAGTAAACAAACCGGCTTGTCCTTTGTGCTAAAAAGGATTGGGCCACTCGCTGCAATTATTTCTCTCGCACTTTACTTACTCGTACTTTATTCATCTGTTACATCAAAACCCCTTGAATACTTGTCTGTGAGCATTTACAGTGAATCCTTCATCGAAACTGCTTGTCAACACCTTCTGCTCCTCGTTGGGATCGACATTCTTACTTATCGAAGATACTACGATACACCCCTATACTTGTGGGTCATCAGCATCAAGAGTCTTACTAGCATAATGAATAACATTTAATTTTTTATCTACTCACTGTCCAAGAACACCTACAGCAAAATCACTAGCATCACACATAATTTCAAAAGGCAAATTCCAATCAGAAGGTTCAACTACAGGAGTTGTTAAGGCTTTCTTTATAGTTTCAAAAGCTTCCTTACAATCATCATCAAAAACAAAAGGTACATCTTTTTGAAGAAGATTAGTAAGAGGCTTTGAAATCTTGGAGAAATCTTTAATAAATCTCCTATAAAACCCAGCATGACCAAGAACACTACGAATACCTTTAACATCCCTCGGATAGGGCATCTTCTCAATTGCTTCAACTTTAGCTCTATCAACTTCAATACCTCTCTCGGAAATTTTATGTCCCAATACAATTCCTTCATTAACCATAAAGTGGCATTTCTCCCAATTAAGAACAAGGTTAGTTTCTTCACATCTCTGCAAAACTTTATCGAGGTTTCGCAAGAAATTATCAAAAGAATTCCCATAGATAGAAAAATCATCCATGAACACCTCTACAATACTCTCGCAAAAACCATGAAAAATAGCAGACATGCATCTTTGAAAAGTAGCAGGAGCATTACATAAACCAAAAGGCATACGCCTATAAGCATAAGTTCCATAAGGACAAGTGAAAGTGGTTTTCTCTTGATCTTTAGTTTTAACAGCAATTTGTGAAAACCCAGAATAACCATCAAGAAAGCAAAAGTGAGTATTTTTAGACAACCTTTCTAGCATTTGATCAATAAAGGGTAAAGGGTAATGATCTTTCTTAGTAACTTTATTAACTTTTCAAAAATCAATGCACATTCTATATCCTACAACTACTCTTTGAGGGATGAGCTCATCATTATCATTAGGCACAACAGTCATTCCTCCTTTCTTAGGAACACAATGCACAGGACTAACCCATCTACTATCAGCAATAGGATATATAATACCAGCTTCAAGAAGTTTTAATACCTCATTCCTTACCACCTCCTTCATTTTCGGAATTAGACGACGTTGATGTTCAACAACAGGCTTTGCATCATCTTCCATATTGATAGCATGTTGGCAAATAGAGGGAGAAATCCCCTTCAAATCATCAAGAGTGTAGCCAATAGCTCCTCGGTGTTTCTTCAATATTTCCAATAACCTTTCTTCCTCAATCTCTGAAAGCTTAGAACTAATAATAACAGGATATATTTTCTTATCATCAATATGAGCATATTTAAGATTATCAGGCAATGGTTTTAAATCGAAAACAGGATCTTCCTTTGGTGGTGGTGTTGTACCTAAATCTTCAACTGGCAAGTCATGTTTAAGGATAGGTTGACGAAGGAAAATTTCATCAAGTTCATTTCTTTCTTCCCTAAAGACTTCACTCTCACTATTCTCCAAATGTTGCTGCAAAGGATTAGTAGGAGCAAGAGCAATAGACGCACACTGTTCAACTCTAAAATCATTATTAGGCAAATCAGCTTTATAAGGAGTTTTGGAAAATTTAGAGAAATTAAACTCATAAGATTCACCAGCAAATTTAGTAACAATCTTTTCCTTCTTGCAATCTATAACAGCTCCACAAGTATTTAGAAATGGTCTACAAAAAATAATAGGACAATACTTACTAGCAGCAGAACCAAGTACCAAAAAGTCAGCAGGATATTTAATCTTACCACATAAAACTTCCACATCTCGAACAATACCAATTGGAGAGATAGTTTCTCTATTAGCAAGCCGAATAACCACATCAATATCTTCAAGTTCACAAGAACCAATTTCATGCATGATCTCCGTATAAAGCTCATAAGGAATAGCGCTAATACTTGCACCAATATCACATAAACCATAATAACAATGATCCCCAATTCTGACAGATAGCATAGGAACACTAGTTTTTCTAGACTTATTAGGATGCGAAACAATATTAGAAGCATCTTCACAGAAAATAATATGACCATCTTCCACATTTTCAGTACAAGATCTTTAACTATTGCAACAACAGGTTCAACCTTAATTTGTTCTTCAGGTTCTATAGGTTTCTTTTCACTTTTATTAACCGCACTAGATATAACAGAGTACTCTTTCATTTTAGCAGGGAAAGGAGTTTTTTCAATATAAGCTTCAGGAATAACATGATCAACAGTTTCAATCACTACACATTTGTTTACAGATGAATCAATTTTATCTTTATACGGTTCATGATACTTATCAAAATTCTTCTTAGGCAATTCATAATGAGAGGCAAAAGCTTTGTAAAGATTTGCAACAACTTGGGAATCAAGACCATAAGTAGCACTCATATTACGAAATTTATCAGTATCCATAAAAGCTTCAATGCATTTATAATCAAAGATTATACCTGACTCTCTATCTTTGTCGTTCTCCCATCCTTCAGTATTCTCCTGGATCCGATCAAGAAGGTCCCTTTTAAACTCTTCTTTGTTGCGTGTAAATGATCCAGAACAAGAAGTATCCAGCAAGGTCTTGTCTTGAAAAGAAAGTCTTGCATAGAAATTATCAATAATAACATTACCAGGAAGCTCATGAATGGGGCATTTGAGCATTAAAGACTTCAATCTCCCCAAGCTTGGGCAATACTCTCTCCATCATGAGGCCAGAAATTATATATGCGGTTCCGATCCTTGTGAATTTCACTTGGAGGATAAAATTTAAAATAAAATAAAGGCACAATGTCCTCCCAATTAAGAGAATCCCTATTCTTCAACGATTTATACCAATGCGCCGCTTTACCAGACAGCGATATAGAGAATAGTTTCTTTCTAACTTCATCCATAGCAATACCTGCACATTTGAATAACCCGCATAATTCATGTAAAAACAGTAAATGATCACCAGGATGAACAGTTCCATCCCCTTCATAGCGGTTATCCATAACACGTTCAATAATTTTCATAGGTATTTTATATGGTATTACTTCCTCACCTGGCGCTTCATCCACTACCGTAGTAGTAGATTTCCCAAATAGAAATTGAAGAGAAGATCTCTCCATAATGACTTATAGCAGCAGGCAAAAATAAAATCAGCACAAACAGTAAAGGTTTTCCTTACCAATTCCACTTACCAATAGCGCTTCACTCCCCGGCAACGGCGCCAGAAAATAGTCTTGATGACCCACAAGTATAGGGGTGTATCATAGTATCTTCGATAAGTAAGAATGTCGATCCCAACGAGGAGCAGAAGGTGTTGACAAGCAGTTTCGATGAAGGATTCACTGTAAATGCTCACAGACAAGTATTCAATGGGTTTTGATGTAACGATGAATAAAGTACGAGTAAGTAAAATGCGAGAGAAATAATTGCAGAGTGGCCCAATCCTTTTTAGCACAAAGGACAAGCCGGTTTGTTTACTTATAATGACCAAACGTTCTTGAGGACACACGGGAATTTAGTCTAGTGCTTTCGCTTCATACAGCTAATTAATCTTCATTGTTTTGATAAGTGTTGTGTGGGTGAACCTATGCTAATGCACCGCCCTTCCTAGGACTAATACATACTTGTGATTATACCCCTTGCAAGCATCCGCAACTACAAGAAAGTAATTAAGATAAATCTAACCACAACCTTAAACTCTGAGATCCTGCGATCCCTCTTGCATCGATATACCAACGGGGGCTCAGGTTTCTGTCACTCCGGCAACCCCGCAATTAGCAACCGAATACAAGATGCACTCCCCTAGGCCCATAAATGGTGAAGTATCGTGTAGTCGACGTTCACACGACACCACTAGAAGAATGACACCACAACTTAAATATCATAACATTGAATATTACTCAACCATAGTTCACTACTAACATTTAGACTTCACCCATGTCCTCAAGAACTAAACGAACTACTCACGAGACATCATATGGAATATGATCAGAGGTGATATGATGATGAATAACAATCTGAACATAAACCTTGGTTCAATGGTTTCACTCAATAGCATCAACAACAAGTAGAAATCAACACCGGGAGAGTTTCCCTGATGAGGACATCCCAACCTCCGATTTGAAGGCATATCTTGGTGAAAAAGATGAGACTACGTCGAGGACGACTTCAATTCAAGTAGGGGAGGATGATGAGGACATCTCTATGATAGATACAACCAATACTCCTACAACCACATCTCAGGTACATTCGTTAATAGGAATCCTTCCTGATATATGTGAGAACTAGCAAAATTTGCCCGTGCGTTGCACCGGGAGAAACCAATATATTGGTCACATATTTGTTTATTCGCAACCTACATAATCAATCCCAACAAAAAGATTACAAGCTCCTCGCTAAATATGTCGAATAAATACACAAACATAAACAATGCAATATTTTACCTTGTGGGAGATACTCGTATGTTAAATTATTTGTTATATGTTTATCATCTTCCGCTGAAATCGGAGATAAGGCCAGTTGGTTTGGTGATGGAGGCAATAGATCTTCATTCATCAATTCTGAACTAACAGAGTTAGAACATTCCGAAACGATAGATGCGGTGGGGATGGTAAAAGATGACAATGGATCATCTAAAACACATGTTTTAGAACTTTTGTCCTATTTTAGAGGCCTATTATCAAAATCATCAACATTGGTTGATTCGATGTTGAGATCCATTTCCTGAAATAACAAAAATGTTATAATCGGATTATTCAAATAATTATTCAGAAATCAATGCATAAAAATTGATGCTATTATTTGTAATTAATGTTTTTTAGCACAGTCATATAATTCATCTATTATAGCATTGCACCACATATTCTGCTTCCAATCTATACTACGTGTACATCTGAAGGATAGAGCATACTTTGATACTTGCTGCAGCATACACCATGCTAGGAAAAACTCACATAAGCTATTCAAATTTTACCTCCTCATCCGTAGAAACAGGCTGGCTGGCATATTATTTTTTCCTGATACTTCCTCACTTTTCTGCAAGAAACAAACACATCTGACTGCTATACTGATTTTTTTCGCCATGATATGTAGAGTAATCAAGATCTTTTGTCATTTTGTTTTGTTGTTTTCAGAAAAAACTAATAGAAGCTATTGCAAATTTACCTCGACATCCATAGAAACAAATGACTTGACTTCAGTGATTGCTGCCATCTCTTGTCCAGCTCCTGCCTCAATTCTCTGCAAGATACAAACGCTCAACGATTCATTGTCTGACTACAGATAAATAGGGAGATACTGAAAAACTTTGCCATGGTGTGTAGACTAATCAATCTGCAGTGTTGCTTCCACATCAATTATCTGCAAACGATGAATGATTCATTATCTGACTACAAATAAGGAGATACTGAAAAACTAATCAATCAGCAGTTCAGCACAGATGTTAGCCGGAAGAACAAACCACACGAATTCAGCAAATCCATCAGTACTAATGACGTACGTCGGGTGGAATTTGTGCGCCCAGCGCCCGCGTCTCGTCGACGGCGCCCGCGTAGTAGCTTCCGCCGCCGCCGACGCACTCGAGGCCGCGCTCCGGTTGCATCAGGAATTCCTCGGGTAGGCTCCCTTGGTCGTTGCTCCCGCCGTGGCACGACATCGTCTGCGGCTGGAAGCCATCGTAACCCATGTCCAGCGCGAGGTGCCCCGGCTCCAAGGCGTAGTCATAGCCATCGACGTGAGCTGTTCGAGATCGAGCCGGCCGTCGGCGGGCAAGCCGAGAGCAGCCATCTTATCGGCCGCGGCCCTCAACGTGGCGTCGATGGTCTCGAGCACCTTCCGCACCTCGTCCACCGTCATGTCGTTGAGCGCCGCGTCCCAGTCGGGCAGCGCACCCGGCCGCGCCCTAGCGAGTTTCGTCGTTCCCTTGCCCAGCTCGGCCTCGAGGTAGCTCCGGTGCGTGTGCTGCGCGCGCGTCTCCGGCGGGATGGCGGCGGAGGGGTACCTCTCGAGGACACCCTCTTCCGAATCCCACACGAGCCGCGGAGCCCCGGCGCCGCCGAAGGCGGCGGGGGCGCAGACGAGCGCGACGGGGACGCAGCAGAGCGTGGCGAGCAAGAGCACTGGGCTGGGGGACCCAGGTGGGTGTAGGCATCGGCGGCGCACGACCTTGGGGATTGTACTGTGAGGGGATTTTTCGGGGTGAGAAGAAAAATAAGGAGTCAACCTAGGCGGTGGCATGGTCTGTAATTTCTACCGAAGAGTAGGGGCAAGTTAAAAACGGACGAAAAATTAGGGGAGAAACCTTACTTCCTTTATTAGTAGGTAAGATATGATGCTGCCTAAATCAAATGTATTTATATTATTTAGGAATGGATTGATGTCTACGGGCTTTATTTCAGAAAATGGCCCTCCAAGAAAGGCTTCAGGTAATGCAGCAAGTTTCCTTAAGATTACCCGTTTATCGAACTCGGAGAAGAGGTCAAAGATATCCCTCTCATGCAACCGCAACCACAAAGCAAGAAGTCTCTTGTGTCCCAACACACCTAATAGGTGCACTAGTTCGCGAAGAGATAGTGAAATACAAGTGGTATGAATGAATATGAGCAGTAGTAAGAAATAGCTTATCGCAGCTGATGGTAGTAATATTGCCTAAGTAAACAAAGAGTAACGCAAAGAAACAAGAAACAAGCAGCGATAGCAGTATTTAGGAACAAGGCCTAGGGATCATACTTTCACTAGTGGACACTCTCAACATTGATCGCATAATAAATAACTCTTTCTCATATGTGCTACATACACTCTTGTTTGATAATGAACACCATTCGTTGCGTAGGATTACACGAACCCTCAATGCCGGAGTTAACAAGCTCCACAACATTCGATATTCATGTTTAAGTAACCTTAGAGCATAATAGATCATTGCAAAATAAACCAAGAACTAACATAGCGCACACACTGTCCACATTACACTATGAAGGAGGAATAGATCACATCAATACTATCATAATGATAATTAACTCCACAATCTACGAGAGATCATGATCATAATCTACGACAAGAACCACACGGTGCACACACTAGTCACCTTTACACCATGCAGGAGGAATAGACTACTTTAATAACATCACATGAGTAGCACATAACTAGTAGCGATACAAAGCTCATCATATGGATCTCAATCATGTAAAGCAGCTCATGAGATCATTGTATTGAAGTACATAGGAGAGAGATTAACCACATAGCTACCGGTACAGCCCCGAGCCTCGATGGAGAACTACCCTCCTCATGGGAGCAGCAGCGGTGATGAAGATGGCGGTGGAGATGGCATGGTGTTGATGGAGAAGCCTTCCGGGGCACTTCCCCGTCCCGGCGGCGTGCCGAATAGAGACTCCCGTCCCCGATCTTGGCTTCGCGATGGCGGCGGCTCCGGAACTTTTCTCGTACCGTGGCTTCTTTCGTAAGGGTTTTAGACGCAGGGGCTTTATATAGGCGAGGGCGTCGGGTCGAAGGGGCGACGACACCAGGGCCGCGCGGGGGGTGGCCGCGCCGCCTATCATCCGTGTGGCCCTCCCGGCGACTCTCGGGTGTTCTGGATGCTTCCGGCAAAATAGGAACCTGGGCGTTGATTTCGTCCAATTCCGAGAATATTTCGTTACTAGGATTTCTGAAACCAAAAACAACAGAAAAGGAACTGGCACTTCGGCATCTTGTTAATAGGTTAGTTCCAGAAAATGCACGAATATGACATAAAGTGTGCATAAAACATGTAGGTATCATCAATAAAGTAGTATGGAACATAAGAAATTATCGATACGTCGGAGACATATCTACGGGAGCTTCTATTCTTGTAGACAGTGTTGGGCCTCCAAGAGCAGAGGTTTGTAGAACAGTAGCAAGTTTCCCTTAAGTGGATTACCCAAGGTTTATCGAACTCAGGGAGGAAGAGGTCAAAGATATCCCTCTCAAGCAACCCTGCAACCACAAAGCAAGAAGTCTCTTGTGTCCCCAACACACCTAATAGGTGTACTAGTTCGGCGAAGAGATAGTGAAATACAAGTGGTATGAATGAATATGAGCAGTAGTATGGCGCAGAAAAGTGCTTGCTGGCGTGCAGTTGATGGTAGTAATATTGCGGAAGTAAACATGCGAGTAACAAAGAGTGGTAACGCAGTAAAACAAGAAGCAAATAGCAGTATTTAGGAACAAGGCCTAGGGATTAGACTTTCACTAGTGGACACTCTCAACATTGATCACATAACAGAATAGATAAATGCATACTCTACACTCTCTTGTTGGATGATGAACACATTGCGTAGGATTACACGAACCCTCAATGCCGGAGTTAACAAGCTCCACAATTAAATGTTCATATTTAAGTAACCTTAGAGTGTAAGATAGATCAATACGACTAAACCAAGTACTAACATAGCATGCACACTGTCACCTTCATGCTTATGTAGGAGGAATAATACACATCAATACTATCATAGCAATAGTTAACTTCGCAATCTACAAGAGATCATGATCATAGCATAAACCAAGTACTAACACGGATGCACACACTGTCACCATTACATCGTGCAGGAGGAATAAAACTACTTTAATAACATTGCTAGAGTAGCACATAGATAAATTGTGATACAAAACACATTGCAATCATAAAGAGATATAAATAAGCACTTCACTACGCCATTCATAACAGTGAATAAGTATTCTGTGAAATATAGCCTAAGAGACCCACACGGTGCACACACTGTCACCTTTACACACGTGGGACAAGGAGTCTCCGGAGATCACATAAGTAAAATTCACTTGACTAGCATAACGACATCTAGATTACAAGCATCATCATATGAATCTCAATCATGTAAGGCAGCTCATGAGATTATTGTATTGAAGTACATAGGAGAGAGATGAACCACATAGCTACCGGTATAGCCCCGAGCCTCGATGGAGAACTACTCCCTCCTCATGGGAGCAGCGGTGATGAAGATGGCGGTGGAGATGGCAGCGGTGTCGATGGAGAAGCCTTCCTCCTTCTCCTCCCAGGGTGCCGAACAGAGACTGTCCCCGATCTTGGCTTCGCGATGGCGGCGGCTCTGGAAGGTTTTGCGTACCGTGGCTTCCTCCGTAAGGGTTTTCGATGCAGGGGCTTTATATAGGCGAAAGGGCAGCGTCGAAGGTCGAAGGGGCGACGACACCATAGGGCGCGCCCAAGCCGCGCCACCCTATCATCTCTGGGCCCACAGGCCCCTCCTCGGCGGCTCTCGGGTGTTCTGGATGCTTCCGGGCAAAATAGGAACCTGGGCGTTGATTTCGTCCAATTCCGAGAATATTTCGTTACTAGGATTTCTGAAACCAAAAAAAAAACAGAACTGGCACTTCGGCATCTTGTTAATAGGTTAGTTCCGAAAACGCATAAATATGACATATAATGTGTATAAAACATGTAGGTATCATCAATAAAGTAGCATGGAACATAAGAAATTATCGATACGTTGGAGACGTATCAGCATCCCCAAGCTTAGTTCTGCTCGTCCCGAGTAGGTAAAACGATAACAAAGATAATTTCTGAAGTGACATGCCATCATAACCTTGATCATACTATTGTAAGCATATGAGATGAATGCAGCGATCAAAAACAATGGTAATGACATGAGTAAACAAATGAATCATAAAGCAAAGACTTTTCATGAATAGTACTTTCAAGACAAGCATCAATAAGTCTTGCATAAGAGTTAACTCATAAAGCAATAAATCAAAGTAAAGGTATTGAAGCAACACAAAGGAAGATTAAGTTTCAGCGGTTGCTTTCAACTTATAACATGTATATCTCATGGATATTGTCAACATAAAGTAATATAACAAGTGCAATATGCAAGTATATAGGAATCAATGCACAGTTCACACAAGTGTTTGCTTCTTAAGGTGGAGAGAGATAGGTAAACTGACTCAACAATAAAAGTAAAAGAAAGGTCCTTCAAAGAGGAAAGCATCGATTGCTATATTTGTGCTAGAGCTTTTATTTTGAAAACATAAAGAGAGCATAAAAGTAAAGTTTTGAGAGGTGTTTGTTGTTGTCAACGAATGGTAGCGGGTACTCTAACCCCCTTGCCAGACAAACCTTCAAAGAGCGGCTCCCATTTTATTTTATTTTTGGGTGGCACTCCTTCCAACCTTTCTTTCACAAACCATGGCTAACCGAATCCTCGGGTGCCTGCCAACAATCTCATACCATGAAGGAGTGCCTTTTTATTTTAGTTTTATTATGATGACACTCCTCCCCACCTTTGCTTTCTCAAGCCATGGCTAACCGAATCCATCGGGTGCCGTCCAACAATCACATACTATGGAGGAGTGTCTATTTTTGTTAATTAATTTGGGACTGGGAATCCCATTGCCAGCTCTTTTTGCAAAATTATTGGAAAAGCGGATGAAGCCACTAGTCCATTGGTGAAAATTGCCCAACAAGATTGAAAGATAAACACCACATACTTCCTCATGAGCTATAAAACATTGACACAAATAAGAGGTAATAACTTTTGAATTGTTTAAAGGTAGCACTCAAGCAATTTACTTTGGAATGGCGGAGAAATACCATGTAGTAGGTAGGTATGGTGGACACAAATGGCATAGTGGTTTGCTCAAGGATTTGGATGCATGAGAAGTATTCCCTCTCGATACAAGGTTTAGGCTAGCAAGGTTATTTGAAGCAAACTCAAGGATGAACCGGTGCAGCAAAACTCACATAAAAGACATATTGTAAACATTATAAGACTTTACACCGTCTTCCTTGTTGTTCAACCCAATACTAGAAATTATCTAGACTTTAGAGAGACCAATTATGCAAACCAAATTTTAGCAAGCTCTATGCATTTCTTCATTAATGGGTGCAAAGTATATGATGCAAGAGCTTAAACATGAGCACAAAAATTGCCAAGTATCACATTATCCAAGACATTTTACCAATTACTACATGTAGCATTTTTCAATTCCAACCATATAACAATTTAACGAAGAGGAAACTTCGCCATGAATATTATGAGCTAAGAACACATGTGTTCATATGAACCAGCGGAGCGTGTCTCTCTCCCACACAAGGATGAACTTATTCAGAGAACTAAGATAACAAAACAAAAATAAAAGCACACACAGACGCTCCAAGTAAAGTACATAAGATGTGACCGAATAAAAATATAGTTTCAAGAGAAGGAACCTGATACTTTGTCGATGAAGAAGGGGATGCCTTGGGCATCCCCAAGCTTAGACGCTTGAGTCTTCTTGAAATATGCAGGGATGAACCACGGGGCATCCCCAAGCTTAGAACTTTCACTCCTCTTGATCATAGTATATCACACTCCTCTCTTGACCCTTGAAAACTTCCTTCACACCAAACTTCAAGCAAACTCATTAGAGGGTTAGTGCACAATTAAAAATTTACATGTTCAGAGGTGACACAATCATTCTTTACACTTCTGGACATTGCATAAAGCTACTGGACATTAATGGATCAAAGAAATTCATCCAACATAGCAAAAGAGGCAATGCGAAATAAAAGGCAGAATCTGTCAAAACAGAACACGAATTTTAAAATGGCACCAGACTTGCTCAAATGGAAAAACTCATAACTAATGAAAGTTGCGTACATATCTGAGGATCACGCTCGTAAATTGGCAGATTTTTTCGAATTTTCTACAGAGACTTGTGCCAGAATTCGTGACAGACAGCAATGCTGTTTCTGCGCAGCGATCCCAAATATAACATCAACTTTAACATAGAAACTTTACTTGGCACAAAAACATGATAAGGAGAGGTTGCTACAGTAGTAAACAACTTCCAAGACTCAAATATAAAACAAAGTACTGTAGTAAAAAAACACATGGGTTATCTCCCAAGAAGTTCTTTCTTTATAGCCATTAAGATGGGCTCAGCAATTTCAATGATGCACTCCCAAGAGATAGTAGTTGAAGCAAAAGAGAGCATCAAAAAGCAAATTCAAAACAAATTTAAGCCTAACATGCTTCCTATGAAAAGGAATCTTGTACACAAATAAATTCATGAAGAACAAAGTGGTAAGCATAGAAAAGCAACACAAGCGCAATTTCAAGATTCTCAACATAAAGAGGGGAAACTTAATATTATTAAGATGCATATAACCATGTTTCCCTCTCTCATAATAACTTTCAGTAGCATCATGAACAAACTCAACAATATAACTATCACATAAAGCATTCTTATCATGAGTCTCATGCATAAAATTATTACTACTCCCAACATAAGCATAGTCATTCTTATTAATTGTAGTGGGAGCAAATTCAACAAAGTAGCTATCAAATATAGGAGGTATATTGTAATCATAATCAAATTTATCCTCCATAACAGGTGGTAACAAAAGACTACTATCATTATAATCATCATAAATAGGAGGCAAAGTATCATCAAAGTAAATTTTCTCCTCAATGCTTGGGGGACTAAAAATATCATGCTCATCAAAGCCAGCTTCCCCAAGCTTAGAATTTTCCATAGCATTAGCAACAATAGTGTTCAAAGCATTCATATTAATATGTTCCATGGGTTTTTTAATTTTCGCATCAAACCATCCATGTCTTAAATCAGGAAATAGAATAAGAAGCTCTTTGTTGTCCATTATGCCTAACTAGTGTAAACAAGAAACCAAATGTCGCAATTGCAGAGTCTAAAGGAAATAGCTTCGAGGACACACACAATGGCGCCAGAAAAGTACTGTTACCTGGAACCGGAGTATGAGTGCCTTTTACCTTTCCTCCCGGCAACGGCGCCAGAAAAGTGCTTGATGTCTACGGGAGCTTCTATTCTTGTAGACAGTGTTGGGCCTCCAAGAGCAGAGGTTTGTAGAACAGAGCAAGTTTCCCTTAAGTGGATTACCCAAGGTTTATCGAACTCAGGGAGGAAGAGGTCAAAGATATCCCTCTCAAGCAACCCTGCAACCACAAAGCAAGAAGTCTCTTGTGTCCCCAACACACCTAATAGGTGTACTAGTTCGGCGAAGAGATAGTGAAATACAAGTGGTATGAATGAATATGAGCAGTAGTATGGCGCCAGAAAAGTGCTTGCTGGCGTGCAGTTGATGGTAGTAATATTGCGGGAAGTAAACATGCAGTAGTAACGCAGCAGTAGTAACGCAGTAAAACAGTAACAAGCAGCGATAGCAGTATTTAGGAACAAGGCCTAGGGATTAGACTTTCACTAGTGGACACTCTCAACATTGATCACATAACAGAATAGATAAATGCATACTCTACACTCTCTTGTTGGATGATGAACACATTGCGTAGGATTACACGAACCCTCAATGCCGGAGTTAACAAGCTCCACAATTAAATGTTCATATTTAAGTAACCTTAGAGTGTAAGATAGATCAATACGACTAAACCAAGTACTAACATAGCATGCACACTGTCACCTTCATGCTTATGTAGGAGGAATAATACACATCAATACTATCATAGCAATAGTTAACTTCGCAATCTACAAGAGATCATGATCATAGCATAAACCAAGTACTAACACGGATGCACACACTGTCACCATTACATCGTGCAGGAGGAATAAAACTACTTTAATAACATTGCTAGAGTAGCACATAGATAAATTGTGATACAAAACACATTGCAATCATAAAGAGATATAAATAAGCACTTCACTACGCCATTCATAACAGTGAATAAGTATTCTGTGAAATATAGCCTAAGAGACCCACACGGTGCACACACTGTCACCTTTACACACGTGGGACAAGGAGTCTCCGGAGATCACATAAGTAAAATTCACTTGACTAGCATAACGACATCTAGATTACAAGCATCATCATATGAATCTCAATCATGTAAGGCAGCTCATGAGATTATTGTATTGAAGTACATAGGAGAGAGATGAACCACATAGCTACCGGTACAGCCCCGAGCCTCGATGGAGAACTACTCCCTCCTCATGGGAGCAGCAGTGATGAAGATGGCGGTGGAGATGGCAGCGGTGTCGATGGAGAAGCCTTCCGGGGCACTTCCCCGTCCGGCAGGTGCCGAACAGAGACTCCCGTCCCCAGATCTTGGCTTCCCGATGGCGGCGGCTCTGGAAGGTTTTGCGTACCGTGGCTTCCTCCGTAAGGGTTTTCGATGCAGGGGCTTTATATAGGCGAAAGGGCAGCGTCAGAAGGTCGAAGGGGCGACGACACCATAGGGGGGCGCGGCCAGGGCCCAGGCCGCGCCACCCTATCATCTGGGGCCCACAGGGCCTCTCTCTCGGGTGTTCTGGATGCTTCCGGGCAAAATAGGAACCCGGGCGTTGATTTCGTCCAATTCCGAGAATATTTCGTTACTAGGATTTCGAAACCAAAAACAGCAGAAAACAGGAACTGGCACTTCGGCATCTTGTTAATAGGTTAGTTCCGAAAACGCATAAATATGACATATAATGTGTATAAAACATGTAGGTATCATCAATAAAGTAGCATGGAACATAAGAAATTATCGATACGTTGGAGACGTATCAGCATCCCCAAGCTTAGTTCTGCTCGTCCCGAGCAGGTAAAACGATAACAAAGATAATTTCTGAAGTGACATGCCATCATAACCTTGATCATACTATTTGTAAACATATGTAATGAATGCAGCGATCAAAACAATGGTAATGACATGAGTAAACAAATGAATCATAAAGCAAAGACTTTTCATGAATAGTACTTCAAGACAAGCATAAATAAGTCTTGCATAAGAGTTAACTCATAAAGCAATAAATCAAAGTAAAGGTGTTGAAGCAACACAAAGGAAGATTAAGTTTCAGCGGTTGCTTTCAACTTATAACATGTATATCTCATGGATATTGTCAACATAAAGTAATATAACAAGTGCAATATGCAAGTATGTAGGAATCAATGCACAGTTCACACAAGTGTTTGCTTCTTGAGGTGGAGAGAGATAGGTGAACTGACTCAACAATAAAAGTAAAAGAAAGGTCCTTCAAAGAGGAAAGCATCGATTGCTATATTTGTGCTAGAGCTTTTATTTTGAAAACATGAAACAATTTTGTCAACGGTAGTAATAAAGCATATGAGTTATGTAAATTATATCTTACAAGTTGCAAGCCTCATGCATAGTGTACTAATAGTGCCCGCACCTTGTCCTACTTAGCTTGGACTACCGGATCATCACAATGCACATGTTTCAACCAAGTGTCACAAAGGGGTACCTCCATGCCGCCTGTACAAAGGTCTAAGGAGAAAGCTCGCATTTTGGATTTCTCGCTTTTGATTATTCTCAACTTAGACATCCATACCGGGACAACATGGACAACAGATAATGGACTCCTCTTTAATGCATAAGCATGTAACAATAATTATTATTCTCATATGAGATTGAGGATATATGTCCAAACTGAAACTTCCACCATGATTCATGGCTTTAGTTAGCGGCCCAATGTTCTTCTCTAACAATATGCATGCTCCAATCATTAAGGTGGTAGATCCTTCAGACAAGACGGACATGCATAGAAACTCACATGATATTCAACAAAGAATAGTTGATGGCGTTCCCCAGAAGCATGGTTATCGCACAACAAGCAACTTAATAAGAGATAAAGTGCATAAGTACATATTCAATACTACGATAGTTTTTAAGGCTATTTTGTCCCATGAGCTATATATTGCAAAGGCGAATGATGGAATTTTAAAGGTAGCACTCAAGCAATTTACTTTGGAATGGCGGAGAAATACCATGTAGTAGGTAGGTATGGTGGACACAAATGGCATAGTGGTTGGCTCAAGGATTTTGGATGCATGAGAAGTATTCCCTCTCGATACAAGGTTTAGGCTAGCAAGGTTATTTGAAGAAAACTCAAGGATGAACCGGTGCAGCAAAACTCACATAAAAGACATATTGTAAACATTATAAGACTCTACACCGTCTTCCTTGTTGTTCAAAACTCAATACTAGATCGATATTATCTAGACCTTAGAGAGACCAAATATGCAAACCAAATTTTAGCAAGCTCTATGTATTTCTTCATTAATGGGTGCAAAGCATATGATGCAAGAGATTAAACATGAGCACAACAATTTCCAAGTATCACATTATCCAAGACATTTTAGAATTACTACATGTAGCATTTTCCAATTCCAACCATATAACAATTTAACGAAGAAGAAACTTCGCCTTGAATATTATGAGTAAAGCCTAAGGACATATTTGTCCATATGCAACAGCGGAGCGTGTCTCTCTCCCACAAAGTGAATGCTAGGATCCATTTTATTCAAACAAAAACAAAAACAAAACAAACCGACGCTCCAAGTAAAGAACACAAGATGTGACTGAATAAAAATATAGTTTCAGGGGAGGAACCTGATGATGTTGTCGATGAAGAAGGGGATGCCTTGGGCATCCCCAAGCTTAGATGCTTGAGTCTTCTTGAAATATGCAGGGATGAACCACGGGGCATCCCCAAGCTTAGAGCTTTCACTCCTCTTGATCATAGTATATCATACTCCTCTCTTGACCCTTGAAAACTTCCTTCACACCAAACTTCAAGCAAACTCATTAGAGGGTTAGTGCATAATCAAAAATTCACATGTTCAGAGGTGACACAATCATTCTTAACACTTCTGGACATTGCATAAAACTTCTGAAAGTTAATGGAACAAAGAAACTCATTCAACTTAACAAAAGCGGCAATGCGAAATAAAAGGCAGAATCTGTCAAAAACAGAACAGTCCGTAAAGACGAATTTTAAAATGGCACCAGACTTGCTCAAATGGAAAAACTCAAAACTAATGAAAGTTGCGTACATATCTGAGGATCACGCTCGTAAATTGGCAGATTTTTTCGAATTTTCTACAGAGACTTAGGCCCAGATTCGTGACAGACAGCAATGCTGTTTCTGCGCAGCGATCTCAAATATAACATCAACTTTAACATAGAAACTTTACTTGGCACAAAAACATGATAAAGAGAGGTTGCTACAGTAGTAAACAACTTCCAAGACACAAATATAAAACAAAGTACTGTAGTAAAACACATGGGTTATCTCCCAAGAAGTTCTTTCTTTATAGCCATTAAGATGGGCTCAGCAGTTTTAATGATGCACTCGCAAGAAATAGTATTTGAAGCAAAAAAGAGCATCAAGAGGCAAATTCAAAACACATTTAAGTCTAACATGCTTCCTATGCATAGGAATCTTGTAAATAAACAAGTTCATGAAGAGCAAAGTAACAAGCATAGGAAGATAAAACAAGTGTAACTTCAAAAATTTCAGCACATAGAGAGGTGTTTTAGTAACATGAAAATTTTTACAACCATATTTTCCTCTCTCATAATGACTTTCAGTAGCATCTTGAACAAATTCAACAATATAACTATCACATAAAGCATTCTTATCATGAGTCTCATACATAAAATTATTACTCTCCACATAGGCATAATCAATTTTATTAGTTATAGTGGGAGCAAATTCAACAAAGTAGCTATCATTATTATTCTCATCATCAAATATAGGAGGCATAGTATCATCAAAGTAAATTTTCTCCTCAATGCTTGGGGTACTAAAAATATCATGCTCATCAAAGCCAGCTTCCCCAAGCTTAGAATTTTCCATAGCATTAGCAACAATAGTGTTCAAAGCATTCATATTAATATGTTCCATGGGTTTTTTAATTTTCGCATCAAACCATCCATGTCTTAAATCAGGAAATAGAATAAGAAGGTCATTGTTGTCCATTATGCCTAACTAGTGTAAACAAGAAACCAAATGTCGCAATTGCAGAGTCTAAAGGAAATAGCTTCGAGTACTTACAACGCGCCGGAAAGTAGCTTGGTAGCCGAGATCCGGAGTGTGAGTACCTTTTACCTTTCCTCCCCGGCAACGGCGCCAGAAAAGTGCTTGATGTCTACGGGTGCTTCTATTCTTGTCAGTGTTGGGCCTCCAAGAGCAGAGGTTTGTAGAGCAGCAAGTTTCCCTTAAGTGGATTACCCAAGGTTTATCGAACTCAGGGAGGAAGAGGTCAAAGATATCCCTCTCATGCAACCCTGCAACCACAAAGCAAGAAGCCTCTTGTGTCCCCAACACACCTAATAGGTGCACTAGTTCAGCGAAGAGATAGTGAAATACAAGTGGTATGAATGAATATGAGCAGTAGTACGGCGCCAGAAAATAGCTTGCTGGCGTGCAGTTGATGGTAGTAATATTGCAGGAAGTAAACAAGCAGTAGTAACGCAGCAGTAGTAACGCAGTAAAACAGTAAACAAGCAGCGATAGCAGTATTTAGGAACAAGGCCTAGGGATCATACTTTCACTAGTGGACACTCTCAACATTGATCGCATAATAAATAACTCTTTCTCATATGTGCTACATACACTCTTGTTTGATAATGAACACCATTCGTTGCGTAGGATTACACGAACCCTCAATGCCGGAGTTAACAAGCTCCACAACATTCGATATTCATGTTTAAGTAACCTTAGAGCATAATAGATCATTGCAAAATAAACCAAGAACTAACATAGCGCACACACTGTCCACATTACACTATGAAGGAGGAATAGATCACATCAATACTATCATAATGATAATTAACTCCACAATCTACGAGAGATCATGATCATAATCTACGACAAGAACCACACGGTGCACACACTAGTCACCTTTACACCATGCAGGAGGAATAGACTACTTTAATAACATCACATGAGTAGCACATAACTAGTAGCGATACAAAGCTCATCATATGGATCTCAATCATGTAAAGCAGCTCATGAGATCATTGTATTGAAGTACATAGGAGAGAGATTAACCACATAGCTACCGGTACAGCCCCGAGCCTCGATGGAGAACTACTCCCTCCTCATGGGAGCAGCAGCGGTGATGAAGATGGCGGTGGAGATGGCAGCGGTGTTGATGGAGAAGCCTTCCGGGGCACTTCCCGTCCCGGCGGCGTGCCGGAACAGAGACTCCTGTCCCCCAGATCTTGGCTTCGCGATGGCGGCGGCTCTGGAACTTTTCTCGTACCGTGGCTTCTTTCGTAAGGGTTTTCGACGCAGGGGCTTTATATAGGCGAAAGGGCAGCGTCAGAAGGTCGAAGGGGCGACGACACCATAGGGCCGCGCGGCCAGGGGGTGGGCCGCGCCGGCCTATCATCTGGGCCTGTGTGGCCCCCCTCGGCGACTCTCGGGTGTTCTGGATGCTTCCGGGCAAAATAGGAACCTGGGCGTTGATTTCGTCCAATTCCGAGAATATTTCGTTACTAGGATTTCTGAAACCAAAAACAGCAGAAAACAGGAACTGGCACTTTGGCATCTTGTTAATAGGTTAGTTCCAGAAAATGCATGAATATGACATAAAGTGTGCATAAAACATGTAGGTATCATCAATAAAGTAGCATGGAACATAAGAAATTATCGATACGTCGGAGACGTATCATGGATCTAGCATGGACGCGGAGCATTGGATTAGGAACGTGCATGGAGATGGCAGCAGACCTGCAAGGATTCAGGATGGCGTTGCAAGCGAGGATTTCAGAACATTGAAGCCACCATAATGGAGCAACGATGCTTGGACGAATTCTACAAGTTTCCCCATCATAAAATTCGTCCAAGAGTTATTATTGGTGCTGCGTCACCTTATTTAATGGGCCAGGCCCATGTATTTTCGGATTAGGTATTTTAGGGGATTTTAAGAGGCCATATAAGTGGAGGAAGGCCCATTTAGGGGTGTTTTTGGCCAACCCTAGCTGGTTGGACGAAAATCCCTTCACTTCCCCCATATATATCCCTCTGTAGCCGTCATTAGAACTTGGATTTTGATTAGATTAAAAGTTAGCCAATTGCTGCAACTACGTGTACTTCTTTTGAGGCCAACGCCCAGAACAAGACCGACTATTCGGAATCCCACCATTATCAATCAAGCTTTCATCTATATCCGCAATATTCTGATTGCATCTTTAGTTCTTACTTGTTCTCGATTTCAGGTAGGAATTAAGACCCTTGCTGGTCAGGCTGATCGTGCTCCCGCAAGATCAGTAACTCCCGGAGATTGTCCTAGCGATTGCATTGGCGCACGAGCTTTGCTGATACGTCTCCAACGTATCGATAATTTCTTATGTTCCATGCTACATTATTGATGATATCTACATGTTTTATGCACACTTTATGTCATATTCGTGCATTTTCTCGGAACTAACCTATTAACAAGATGCCGAGTGTGCCAGTTTTCTGCTGTTTTTGGTTTCGAAATCCTAGTAACGAAATATTCTCGGAATTGGACGAAATCAACGCCCAGGTTCCTATTTTGCCCGGAAGCATCCAGAACACCCGAGAGCCGCCAGAGGGGGCCCTGTGGCCCCAGATGATAGGGTGGCGCGGCCAGGGGGCCCGCGCCACCCTATGGTGTGGTCGCCCCTTCGACCCTCCCGCGCCGCCTCTTCGCCTATTTAAAGCCCCCGCGTCGAAAACCCTTACGGAGGAAGCCACGTACGCGAAACCTTCCGAGCCGCCGTCATCGCGAAGCCAAGATCTGGGGGACAGAGTCTCTGTTCCGGCACGCCGGACGGGGAAGTGCCCCGGAAGGTTTCTCCATCGACACCGCTGCCATCTCCACCGCCATCTTCATCACCGCTGCTGCTCCCATGAGGAGGGAGTAGTTCTCCATCGAGGCTCGGGGCTGTACCGGTAGCTATGTGGTTAATCTCTCTCCTATGTACCTCAATACAATGATCTCATGAGCTGCTTTACATGATTGAGATTCATATGAGTTTTGTATCACTACTATCTATGTGCTACTCTAGCAAAGTTATTAAAGTAGTTCTATTCCTCCTGCACGTGTGTAAAGGTGACAGTGTGTGCACCGTGTTAGTACTTGGTTTATGCTATGATCATGATCTCTTGTAGATTGCGAAGTTAACTATTGCTATGATAATATTGATGTGATCTATTCCTCCTACATATGCATGAAGGTGACAGTGTGCATGCTATGCTAGTACTTGGTTTAGTCTTTTGATCTATCTTACACTAAAGGTTACTAAAATATGAGCATTATTGTGGAGCTTGTTAACTCCGGCATTGAGGGTTCGTGTAATCCTACGCAATGTGTTCATCATCCAACAAAAGTGTAGAGTATGCATTTATCTATTCTGTTATGTGATCAATGTTGAGAGTGTCCACTAGTGAAAGTCTAATCCCTAGGCCTTGTTCCTAAATACTGATATCACTGCTTGTTACTATTTTACTGAGTTACTACTGCTGCGTTACTACTGCATGTTTACTTCCCGCAATATTACTACCATCAACTGCCTGGCAACTAAGCACTTTTCCTCCCTCGTCAACTACGCGCCAAGCATTTTTCTGGCGCCATACTACTGCTCATATTCATTCATACCACTTGTATTTCACTATCTCTTCGCCGAACTAGTGCACCTATTAGGTGTGTTGGGGACACAAGAGACTTCTTGCTTTGTGGTTGCAGGGTTGCATGAGAGGGATATCTTTGACCTCTTCCTCCCCGAGTTCGATAAACCTTGGGTAATCCACTTAAGGGAAACTTGTTGCTGTTCTACAAACCTCTGCTCTTGGAGGCCCAACACTGTCTACAAGAATAGAAGCACCCGTAGACATCAAGCACTTTTCTGGCGCCGTTGCCGGGGAGGAAAGGTAAAAGGCACTCATACTTCGGTCCCAGGTAAAGTACTTTTCTAGCGCCATTGTGTGTGTGCTCGAAGCTATTTCCTTTAGACTCTGCAATTGCGACATTTGGTTTCTTGTTTACACTAGTTAGGCATAATGGACAACAATGAGCTTCTTATTCTATTTCCTGATTTAAGACATGGATGGTTTGATGCGAAAATTAAAAAACCCATGGAACATATTAATATGAATGCTTTGAACACTATTGTTGCTAATGCTATGGAAAATTCTAAGCTTGGGGAAGCTGGCTTTGATGAGCATGATATTTTTAGTCCCCCAAGCATTGAGGAGAAAATTTACTTTGATGATACTTTGCCTCCCATTTATGATGATTATAATGATATTAGTCTTTTGTTACCACCTGTTATGGAGGATAAATTTGATTATGATTACAATATACCTCCTATATTTGATAGCTACTTTGTTGAATTTGCTCCCACTACAATTAATAAGAATTATTATGCCTATGTGGAGAGTAATAATTTTATGCATGAGACTCATGATAAGAATGCTTTATGTGATAGTTATATTGTTGAGTTTGCTCATGTTGCTACTGAAAGTTATTATGAGAGAGGAAAATATGGTTGTAAAAATTTTCATGTTACTAAAACACCTTTCTATGTGCTGAAATTTTTGAAGCTACACTTGTTTTATCTTCCTATGCTTGTTACTTTGCTCTTCATGAACTTGTTTATTCACAAGATTCCTATGCATAGGAAGCATGTTAGACTTAAATGTGTTTTGAATTTGCCTCTTGATGCTCTCTTTTGCTTCAAATACTATTTCTTGCGAGTGCATCATTAAAACTGCTGAGCCCATCTTAATGGCTATAAAGAAAGAACTTCTTGGGAGATAACCCATGTGTTTATTTTACTACAGAAATTTTTGTTTTGTTGAGTCTTGGAAGTTGTTTACTACTGTAGCAACCTCTCCTTATCATGTTTTTGTGCCAAGTAAAGTTTCTATGTTAAAGTTGATGTTATATTTGGGATCGCTGCGCAGAAACAGCATTGCTGTCTGTCACGAATCTGGGCACAGTCCTCTGTAGAAAATTCAAAAATCTGCCAATTTACGAGCGTGATCCTCGATATGTACGCAACTTTCATTAGTTTTGAGTTTTTCCGTTTGAGCAAGTCTGGTGCCATCTTTAAATTCGTCTTTACGGACTGTTCTGTTTTTGACAGATTCTGCCTTTTATTTCGCATTGCCTCTTTTGCTATGTTGGATTTATTTCTTTGATCCATTAATGTCCAGTAGCTTTATGCAATGTCCAGAAGTGAAAAGAATGTTTGTGTCACCTCTGAACATGTGAATTTTTGATTATGCACTAACCCTCTAATGAGTTTGCTTGAAGTTTGGTGTGAAGGAAGTTTTCAAGGGTCAATAGAAGAGGGTGATATAATGTGATCAAGAGGAGTGAAAGCTCTAAGCTTGGGGATGCCCCGTGGTTCATCCCTGCATATTTTAAGAAGACTCAAGCGTCTAAGCTTGGGGATGCCCAAGGCATCCCCTTCTTCATCGACAAAGTATCAGGTTCCTTCTCTTGAAACTATATTTTTATTCAGTCACATCCTATGTATTTTACTTGGAGCGTCTGTGTGTGCTTTTATTTTTGTTTTGTTATCTTAGTTCTCTGAATAAGTTCATCCTTGTGTGGGAGAGAGACACGCTCCGCTGGTTCGTATGAACACATGTGTTCTTAGCTCATAATATTCATGGCGAAGTTTCTTCTTCGTTAAATTGTTATATGGTTGGAATTGGAAAATGCTTCATGTAGTAATTCTAAAATGTCTTGGATAATGTGATACTTGGCAATTGTTGTGCTAATGTTTAAGCTCTTGCATCATATACTTTGCACCCATTAATGAAGAAATACATACTTGCTAAAATTTGGTTTGCATATTTGGTCTCTCTAAGGTCTAGATAACTTCTAGTATTGAGTTTTGAACAACAAGGAAGACGGTGTAGAGTCTTATAATGTTTACAATATGTCTTTTATGTGAGTTTTGCTGCACCGATTCATCCTTGAGTTTGCTTCAAATAACCTTGCTAGCCTAAACCTTGTATCGAGAGGGAATACTTCTCATGCATCCAAAATCCTTGAGCCAACCACTATGCCATTTGTGTCCACCATACCTACCTACTACATGGTATTTCTCCGCCATTCCAAAGTAAATTGCTTGAGTGCTACCTTTAAAATTCCATCATTCACCTTTGCAATATATAGCTCATGGGACAAAATAGCCTTAAAAACTATCGTAGTATTGAATATGTACTTATGCACTTTATCTTTTATTAAGTTGCTTGTTGTGCGATAACCATGCTTCTGGGGAACGCCATCAATTACTCTTTATTGAATATCATGTGAGTTGCTATGCATGTCCGTCTTGTCTGAAGGATCTATCATTTTAGTGGTTGGAGCATGCAAAATTGTTAGAGAAGAACATTGGGCCGCTAACTAAAGCCATGAATCATGGTGGAAGTTTCAGTTTTGGACATATATCCTCAATCTCATATGAGAATAATAATCATTGCTACATGCTTATGCATTTAAGAGGAGTCCATTATCTGTTGTCCATGTTGTCCCGGTATGGATGTCTAAGTTGAGAATAATCAAAAGCGAGAAATCCAAAATGCGAGCATTCTCCTTAGACCTTTGTACAGGCGGCATGGAGGTACCCCTTTGTGACACTTGGTTGAAACATGGCATTGCAAAGATCCGGTAGTCCAAGCTAAGTAGGACAAGGTGCGGGCACTATTAGTATACTATGCATGAGGCTTGCAACTTGTAAGATATAATTTACATAACTCATATGCTTTATTACTACCGTTGACAAAATTGTTTCATGTTTTCAAAATAAAAGCTCTAGCACAAATACAGCAATCGATGCTTTCCTCTTTGAAGGACCTTTCTTTTACTTTTATTGTTGAGTCAGTTTACCTATCTCTCTCCACCTTATAAAGAAGCAGACACTTGTGTGAACTGTGTATTGATTCCTACATACTTGCATATTGCACTTATTATATTACTTTGCAGTGACAACTATCCATGAGATATACATGTTACAAGTTGAAAGCAACCGCTGAAACTTAATCTTCCATTGTGTTGCTTCAATGCCTTTACTTTGATTTATTGATTTATGAGTTAACTCTTATGCAAGACTTATTGATGCTTGTCTTAAAAGTACTATTCATGAAAAGTCTTTGCTTTATGATTCACTTGTTTACTCATGTCATTACCATTGTTTTGATCGCTGCATTCATCTCATATATTTACAAATAGTATGATCAAGATTATGATGGCATGTCACTTCAGAAATTATCTTTGTTATCGTTTTACCTGCTCGGGACGAGCAGAACTAAGCTTGGGGATGCTGATACGTCTCCAACGTATCGATAATTTCTTATGTTCCATGCTACATTATTGATGATATCTACATGTTTTATGCACACTTTATGTCATATTCGTGCATTTTCTGGAACTAACCTATTAACAAGATGCCGAAGTGCCAGTTCCTGTTTTCTGCTGTTTTTGGTTTCAGAAATCCTAGTAACGAAATATTCTCGGAATTGGACGAAATCAACGCCCATGTTCCTATTTTGCCCGGAAGCATCCAACACCCGAGAGCCGCAGAGGGGGCCCTGTGGGCCCAGATGATAGGGTGGCGCGGCCAGGCTGGGCCCGCGCCACCCTATGGTGTGGTCGCCCTTCGACCCTCCCGCGCCGCCTCTTCGCCTATTTAAAGCCCCCGCGTCGAAAACCCTTACGGAGGAAGCCACGGCACGCGAAACCTTCCGAGCCGCCGTCATCGCGAAGCCAAGATCCTGGGGACAGAGTCTCTGTTCCGGCACCGGACGGGGAAGTGCCCCGGAAGGTTTCTCCATCGACACCGCTGCCATCTCCACCGCCATCTTCATCACCGCTGCTGCTCCCATGAGGAGGGAGTAGTTCTCCATCGAGGCTCGGGGCTGTACCGGTAGCTATGTGGTTAATCTCTCTCCTATGTACCTCAATACAATGATCTCATGAGCTGCTTTACATGATTGAGATTCATATGAGTTTTGTATCACTACTATCTATGTGCTACTCTAGCAAAGTTATTAAAGTAGTTCTATTCCTCCTGCACGTGTGTAAAGGTGACAGTGTGTGCACCGTGTTAGTACTTGGTTTATGCTATGATCATGATCTCTTGTAGATTGCGAAGTTAACTATTGCTATGATAATATTGATGTGATCTATTCCTCCTACATATGCATGAAGGTGACAGTGTGCATGCTATGCTAGTACTTGGTTTAGTCTTTTGATCTATCTTACACTAAAGGTTACTAAAATATGAGCATTATTGTGGAGCTTGTTAACTCCGGCATTGAGGGTTCGTGTAATCCTACGCAATGTGTTCATCATCCAACAAAAGTGTAGAGTATGCATTTATCTATTCTTATGTGATCAATGTTGAGAGTGTCCACTAGTGAAAGTCTAATCCCTAGGCCTTGTTCCTAAATACCGATATCACTGCTTGTTACTATTTTATGAGTTACTATCGTTTACTACGCATGTTTACTTCCCGCAATATTACTACCATCAACTGCTGGCAACTAAGCACTTTTCCTCCCTCGTCAACTACGCGCCAAGCACTTTTCTGGCGCCATACTACTGCTCATATTCATTCATACCACTTGTATTTCACTATCTCTTCGCCGAACTAGTGCACCTATTAGGTGTGTTGGGGACACAAGAGACTTCTTGCTTTGTGGTTGCAGGGTTGCATGAGAGGGATATCTTTGACCTCTTCCTCCCTGAGTTCGATAAACCTTGGGTAATCCACTTAAGGGAAACTTGCTGCTGTTCTACAAACCTCTGCTCTTGGAGGCCCAACACTGTCTACAAGAATAGAAGCACCCGTAGACATCACACGTGTAGTCGGATCGTCAAGCACGAACTCCACCAACAAATCGAATTATCCTCGTCTCATCGAAAGATCGGCCACCTTTGCCCTATCAAGTGGTATCAGATTTCAGGTTCCTCGGTGAGATTTATAGTTTTCCTAGTGTAGATTTGTTTTACCTATAACCCAGAAAAAGCCCCACAAAAAGAAGTTAGATTAGATCATCCGTCCCATAGCCCCTGCCAAGCCATTGCATGATCTTTTCAGTTTTTGCTTTTTGAGTCTTCGTCTGCAATCGTCGTGTCGCGTGCTGGTCTTAGCGTCTAGAGTCGTTAGAGTTTCGAGTTCTGGTCATAGTAGTCACGTCGCCGCCGCACCATCTCCGCTTGCAGTCCTCGCCATATCACCGCCACCATACACTTCCGCCACATCTGCCATCAACTCCTTGTTGTGCCCCTTTTCTTCCCATCATAGTAGGGTCTTTCTTGATCTTCGTTTCTGAGTTTTTTCGGGTTTTAGATCCGTTTTCTTGGTCAATTTCGCGTTTTCCGTCGGAATCTGATAGCAGTCTAGCTGCAAAAAAAAAAAAAAAATTCTGGGTGCCCGACCATAGAGACCTCTATGGTCTAGCGCCAGGGGTAGATTCCAAAAAAAACGAAAAATTTCGGGCGCCCGACCATAGAGGCCTCTATGGTCTAGCGCCAAGGTAGATTCCGAAAAAAAATCTGGGCGCCCTACCATAGAGACCTCTAGGGTCAAGCGCCAAGATTGAGTCCAAAAAAAAAATGGGCGCCTTACCATAGGCGCCTCTATCCTCCAGTGCCAGTTTCGCTGCCTCTTGTATCTTGTGCCGCGTCGTGATCTCGTTGGTGATTCAGGCTCGCGTCTCTACTATGATCTAGCCTAGGACCAGCACAGTACCTTCGTTGAGCGTTTACTCAATTTGCATCGCTGATTTGATTACTGTGCCACCATATCACTATACTTTGCCTTCCCAGAGCTCCACAGATTTCTCCACGTGCTTTGTGTCGACACCTGGTAATCGCTTTGTGCAATCTCGGGGAGAAGCTGATCCTTGTTGGTTGCCATATCACCTTCCTCCTGTTTGGTAAGAACTTGTAAGAGCTTTGTATTTTGCTTGACGAATTGCGCGTGAACCACCATATTCCGTAGTTTGTAGGCATATACATTTGTGCTTTTTGGATACTAACCATGGCAGGAATTGAGGACCAAGCCATCGACCCGAGTGCCATGACGACTACGGAGATGCATGTGCAACCATTTACAGGAGATCATGCTCGGGTTATATCTTTACCAGTTTATGAGGGTAGATATAATACAGATGCTTATTTTGATTGGGAGTTTGAGGTTGACAATATTTTTGGATGCCATGATTTTAATGAACATGAGAAAGTAAGAATTGCCGCCCAAACTTTTATTGATCTTGCTTCCGTTTGGTGGGACTGGAATTTTAAAGAAAATGTTGAAAATAAACCTACTACTTGGATAGATTTAAAATCTGTTTTGAGACGTAGATTTGTGCCTCTTTATCATCAACGTGAAATGCTCCGCAAACTTGAACGATTAGAACAAGGTAGTAACACCGTGCATGTTTACTATCAGGAATTTAAATTTTACATGTACCGTTGTGATATAAATGAATTTGAGGAAAGTACTAGAAACATGTTTTTCAATGGCTTGAACCCTGATATTAAGGTTATGTTTAAGTATATTCCTCGTTCAACTATTGGTATATATGTTCGAGCTTGTGCTTTTGAGAAACACATACAGGTGAAAACGTTGGACCATTCCAACTCCTCCAAGTCATGCACACTAGCACCGGTTGTTTCTTCCACCGTTCCACGCATGAATATTGTTGTGCGATTCTCCCAGCCACAGACTTGTGACACGTCGCTGCGGACATCTTCTAAGTTGGATTCACAAGGTAAAAATAAAGGTACTGATTTTGTCCCTCCACATGAGATTGGTGAATGCAACGTTGTTTTAAATATGCCATGTGATGAGGTCGAAAATAATTTGGTCACACCACCTATATTAGAGGATCATACTACTGAGTTGCAAGTACCATGTGATCATACCATTGAGATTGATGTTGCTGTGAGCGCAATTAGTCCTGTTTTCAATTCTTCTTTGACTATGTGCGCGTCCACTGAAATTGTTAATGATGAAATGGATTCTTCTATTGATTTAAGTACACCCTCTGAATTGCATGCTACAATACCAAATGTTTTGGGTGATTCTTTTGCGGATATTCATGCATCTATCAATTCGAGTGCCCCAAATGAGTTACATGCTAAGAGAGATTTTGGGTTGGGTGTACCAATTGATCACTTTAATCTATCTTGGAATATTAGTGCACCCACTGAAATTATCATTGATATGACTAGCAATCTTTTGGTTGACTCTAGTTATGACAAACCTACAGATTTGTGTGTACCATGTGTTGTTTTTCGTTCCTCTATTGATATGAGTGTACCAACGGAGAATTTTGTTTCCAATGATTACCATGTGTTAGGAACTGGTGTAAATGATATACCAACTATGTTGAGTACACCTACTGTACAAGTTAATTCTTCCATATCTATGAGTGCACAAACTGAAATTCTTGCTCCTCATAATGCACCTTGTGACTTGAAAGATGACTCTAGTATGGATCATATAAAACTGGTTATGAACAATGAAGTGTTGGCTAAGATTTCTCATGCTAATTCTTTGTTTTCTGTTGTGATGGATCCACCTATATCTTTGTCACATGCTAGATATAAAATTGATGAACTTCCTTGTTTAAAGAGTGTCTACGCCCCTGATATTACTTTTCATTTGGTTGGGGAGTATGTCAGCACCAATGTTTTTATGGTACATAGGATTTGCATCATGTGTGATGATTCTTATAGTTCCAATAAAACTGAATTTGTGTATATGCTTTCTCATTTTGATATGACCTCCAATGTTGGTATTCATTCTATGCCAAATAACTTGCTACAAAATTGTTTAAATCCACATGGCGTAGCTAGTAAATTTGAGACCTTATATTTTGGTTTACCAACTTTCGGATGGTTTAATGACGAGCATTACAATTTGAAAGGAGTTAATATGTGCTTCACTTATATATGCAAACTGAGTTGTGATGAATGTTTAATGGGAACTAATGATCTGCTAAGTTACTACAATACTGGTATATGTTCAAACTTCAATGGGCGACATGACAGAGCTGTTAAAACGGATGACATATACATATACCATGCATATACCTTGTCTCTTTTGTTAGCATGTTTACAGAATAAACATCGCCGAGGACGGCTTTTCTTTCAAGAAAGGGAGGATGATGAGGACATCCCAACCTCCGATTTGAAGGCATATCTTGGTGAAAAAGATGAGACTACGTCGAGGACGACTTCAATTCAAGTAGGGGAGGATGATGAGGACATCTTTATGATAGATACAACCAATACTCTTACAACCACATCTCAGGTACATTCGTTAATAGGAATCCTTCCTGATATATGTGAGAATATGATGCTGCCTAAATCAAATGTATTTATATTATTTAGGAATGGATCTAGCATGGATGCGAAGCATTAGGAACGTGCATGGAGATGGCAGCAGACCTGCAAGGATTCAGGATGGCGTTGCAAGCGAGGATTTCAGAACATTGAAGCCACCATAATGGAGCAACGATGCTTGGACGAATTCTACAAGTTTCCCCATCATAAAATTCGTCCAAGAGTTATTATTGGTGCTGCGTCACCTTATTTAATGGGCCAGGCCCATGTATTTTCGGATTAGGTATTTTAGGGGATTTTAAGAGGCCATATAAGTGGAGGAAGGCCCATTTAGGGGTGTTTTTGGCCAACCCTAGCTGGTTGGACGAAAATCCCTTCACTTCCCCCATATATATCCCTCTGTAGTCATTAGAACTTGGATTTTGATTAGATTAAAAGTTAGCCAATTGCTGCAACTACGTGTACTTCTTTTGAGGCCAACGCCCAGAACAAGACCGACTATTCGGAATCCCACCATTATCAATCAAGCTTTCATCTATATCCGCAATATTCTGATTGCATCTTTAGTTCTTACTTGTTCTCGATTTCAGGTAGGAATTAAGACCCTTTTGGTCAGGCTGATCGTGCTCCCGCAAGATCAACTCCCGGAGATTGTCCTAGCGATTGCATTGGCGCATGAGCTTTGCACGTGTAGTCGGATCGTCAAGCACGAACTCCACCAACAAATCGAATTATCCTTGTCTCATCGAAAGATCGGCCACCTTTGCCCTATCACCCTATCAAACAATCAAGATCCAACCCAAATCGTTACAGCGGTGACGAGGTGCAGCGGTGGTGATGGCGGTGTAGATGGTGGAGATGATGATGATGATGATGTAGATGATGTCCAGCTCGATGACGATGGCGATGGCGTCGATTCCCCCCTCCGGGAGGGAATTTCCCGGCGGATTCCTTCCCCCGGAGAGCTCTTTTCTCTCTGGTGTTCTCCGCCCCGCAGAGGCGGTCAAATCTCCGTGAGGTACCCTCTGGCTTAGGTTTTCGGACGAAGGATTTCGCGAAGAAAAGGTGGCGAAAGGGGCTGTGGGGCCCCACACCACAAGGTGGCGCGACCAGGCCATGGGCCGCGCCGCCCGTGGTCCCCCACCTTGAGCCCTCTCCCCCCTCGGCTTCATTCGTCATCCTGGAAAAATAGGATTTTTGGTATAATTTCCTTCCCATTGATCTTCCGAAATATTGCGTTCGACGGTGCTTTTTCCAGCAGAATCCTGGCTCCCGTGCTCGATCCTCCAATAATCATGAAATATGCAAAATAGATGAAATAACATAAGTATTGTGTCCCAATATGAAATATATCAATGAATAACAGCAAATTATGATATAAAATAGTGATGCAAATTGGACGTATCAAGAGGTTGCTACAGTAGTAAACAACTTCCAAGACTCAAATATAAAACAAAAGTGCTGTAGTAAAATAAACACATGGGTTATCTCCCAAGAAGTGCTTTCTTTATAGCCATTAAGATGGGCTCAGTAATTTCAATGATACTCTCGCAAGAAATAAGAGTTGAAGCAAAAGAGAGCATCAAGAAGCAAATTCAAAACACATTTAAGCCTAACCCACTTCCTATGAAAAGGAATCTTGTACAAAAATAAATTCATGAAGAACAAAGTGGCAAGCATAGAAAAGCAACACAAGCGCAATTTCAAGATTCTCAACATAAAGAGGGAAACTTAATATTATTAAGATGCATACAACCGTGTTTCCCTCTCTCATAATAACTTTCAGTAGCATCATGAATAAACTCAACAATATAAGTATCACATGAAACATTCTTGTCATGAGCCACATGCATAAAATTATTACTCTCCACATAAGGATAATCAATTTTATTAGTTGTAGTGGGAGCAAATTCAACAAAGCAGCTATCATTATTATTCTCATCAAGTGTAGGAGGCATAGTATAATCATAATAAAATTTACTCTCCATAGTAGGCGGCACCAAAAGACCACTATCATTATAATCATCATAAATAGGAGGCAAAGTATCATCAAAGAAAATTTTCTCCTCAATGCTTGGGGGACTAAAAATATCATGCTCATCAAAACCAGCTTCCCCAAGCTTAGAATTTTCCATATCATTAGCAACAATGGTGTTCAAAGCATTCATACTAATATCATTGCTACTAGCATGCAAATAAGATTTCATAGGTTTTTTAATTTTCGCAGCAAACAATCCATGTCTTAACTCAGGAATAGAATAAGAAGCTCATTGTTACTTTCCATTATGCCTAACTAGTGTAAACAAGAAACCAAAAGATGCAATTGCAGGATCTAAAGGAAATAGCTTCGAGCACTTACAACGGCAAGAAAATAACTTAGTTACCTGGGACCGGAGTATGAGTGCCTTTTACCTTACCTCAACGGCGCTAAAATAGCTTGATGTCTACTCACGCTTCTTTTCCCAGACAGTGTTGGGCCTCCAAGAGCAGAGGTTTGTAGAACAACAGCAAGTTTTCCCTTAAGTGGATCACCCAAGGTTTATCGAACTCGGAGGAAGAGGTCAAAGATATCCCTCTCAAGCAACCCTACAATCACGATACAAGAAGTCTCTTGTGTCCCCAACACACCTAATACACTTGTCGATGTATAGGTGCACTAGTTCGGCGAAGAGATAGTGAAATACAAGTAGTATGGATGTATATGAGTGGTAATAGTAATCTGAATAAAATATGGCAGCGAGTAAACATGCAAGAGAACAGTAAATAAACGGAGATTCGATGTTTGGAAACAAGGCCTAGGGATCATACTTTCACTAGTGGACACTCTCAACATTGATCACATAATAAATAACTTCTTCTCATATGTGCTACATACACTCTTTTGTTGGATGACAAACACCCGTTGTGTAGGGCTACAAGAGCTCCCTCAAGCCGAAGTTAACAAGCGCCACAACATTCGGCATTCATATTTAAGTAACCTTAGAGCATAATAGATCTTTGCAAAATAAACCGAGAACTAACATAGCATACACACGGTACACATTACGCTATGAAAGGAGGAATAGATCACATCAATACTATCATAATGATAATTAACTCCACAACCTACAAGAGATCATGATCATAGCCTACGACAAGAACCACACGGTGCACACACTAGCACCTTTACACCATGCAGGAGGAATAGACTACTTTAATAACATCACATGAGTAGCACATAGACTAGTAGCGATACAAAGCTCATCATATGGATCTCAATCATGCAAGCAATTCATGAGATCATTGTATTGAGTACAGAGAGAGATTAACCACATAGCTACCTATAGCCCTTAGCCTCGAGGGAGAACTACTCCTCCTCATCATGGGAGCAGCGTTGATGGAGATGGGTGGTGTCGATGGAGAAGCCTTCCGGGGCACTTCCCCGTCCCGGCGGCGTGCCGGAACAGAGAATCCTGTCCCCCATATCTTGGCTTCGCGATGGCGGCGGCTCTGGAAGGTTTCGTACCGTGGCTTATTCGTATCGAAGTTTTAGGCCAGGGGCTTTATATAGGCGGAAGGGCAGCCTCGGAGGGGACCTGGGCCACCAGACCATAGGGGCGCCGCCCTAGGCCGCGCCGCCCGGTGGTGTGCCCCCGGCTCGTCTCCGACTCTTCTTTGATGTTCGAAGCTCCCGGAAAAATAAGATCTTGGGCGTTGATTTCGTCCAATTCCGAGAATATTTCCTTACTAGGATTTCTGAAACCAAAAACAGCAGAAAACAAGAACTGGCACTTCGGCATCTCGTCAATAGGTTAGTTCCGGAAAATGCATCAAAACGATATAAAGTGTGAACAAAACATGTATGTATTGTCATAAAATAAGCATGGAACATCAGAAATTATAGATACGTTTGAGACGTATCACGCCCCATGCCCCCTCCCCTCTTTATATAGGGGGGAGGTCGGTTTGGGTGGGCCCCAACTCCCCAAACCCATCTAGGGCCGAAGGGGGGAGGGGAATTCTTCCCCAAGTTGATCCCCCCTAGGGTTTTGGGGAAAACCCTAAGGGTTTGGCCGGCTGGGCCTTGGGAGGCATGTGCCCCTGGCCCATTAGGCTAGGGTGCATCCCCTCGGCCCATGCTAGGCCTCCTAGGGTCGTGGGCCCACTGGGACCCCGGAACCTTCTAGAACCTTCCTGTCTTTCACCGGAAAAATCCCGAACTTTTCCGAAACCTAGAAATCAACTTCCCTTATATGAATCTTATTCTACGGACCATTCCGGACCTCCTCGTGATGTCTTGGATCCCATCCGAGACTCCGAACAATCTTCGTCTCCTTCTCATATTCCGAATCTACTTATGCGACATCGAACCTTAAGCGCGTCACCCTACGGTTCGTGAACTAACATGGTCGAGACTCCTCTCCGACCAATAACCAATAGCGGGATCGGAGATCCATAATGGCTCCCACACATTCAGCGATAACTTAGTGATCGATTGAACCATTTACATACGATACCGATTCCCTTTGTCACGCGATACTTTACTTGTCCGAGGTTCGATCATCGGTATCTCCATACCTTGTTCAACCTCGTTACCGACAAGTACTCTTTACTCGTTCTGTGGTATGTCATCTCTTGTGACCTAGTCACATGCTTGCAAGCTAATTAGACGAGATTCCACCGAGAGGGTCCAGAGTATATCTATCCGTAATCGGGATGGACAAATCCCACTCTTGATCCATATTCCTCAACTCATACTTTCCGAATACTTAATCCCATCTTTATAACCACCCATTTACGCAATGTCGTTTGATGTAATCAAAGTACCCTTCCGGTGTAAGTGATTTACATGATCTCATGGTCGAAGGACTAGGTAACTATGTATCGAAAGCTTATAGCAAGTTGAACTTAATGACTTGATCTCATGCTACGTTTATTTGGGTATATGTCCATTATATCATTCACCCAATGACATAACCTTGTTATTAACAACATCCAATGTTCATGATCACGAAACCATGATCATCTATTAATCAACAAGCTAGTTATACAAGAGGCTTACTAAGGACTCCTTGTTGTTACATAACACACATGTATCAACGTTTCGGTTAATACAATTATAGCATGGGATGTAAAAATTTATCATGAACACTAAGATATAACAATAACTAATTTATTATTGCCTCTTGGGTATATCTCCAACAAAAACTTTCTCCCATTTCTTTTTTCTATGTGGTGATATTAGTGGTACAAATATAAGATGGAAGATGCCATGAAATCCTTAAACAAAATTTTATATGAGATGTCCAACAAGTATATTTCGTGATCTACATTTCCTAAATCGCAACCAACTCAAAAAGAGTTAAATTGGAACTTAAATGTATGCACAATACAAAAAGGGATTGCCAAGAAAAACAGAAACAACTAAACATAATATATTCGACCACTTAGATACGTCATGAATTTTAGCCAATTTTTGTGCTTATAAAGGATAAAAAGTTGAAACTGTAGGATAAAAAATGAGTGCAATTAGAGCTGCATAACGAAAACTAGAATTTTTATGGTGAAAACTGCATCTTCATATGTTGTTGTAACTTTTATATATCCAAATGTGTTAAACTTGGTACTTTAGTAAGACTTCAGAAAAAACTAAAACTAATACTAAAACTTTATTACTGTGACAAAATAAATAAAAACAAAACAAACATAAAAATAACCGAGATGCGCTTTCTTTATAGCCATATAACTAGGCTTTTCTTGTTTGACTTTTAAGATGGGTGGAAATCATGTGGCAAATTGTATTTTGGTGTCATTTCCTTTTCCCTAGGAAAGTGTTCCATACATTTTTTTATGTGGAAATTGGAACTTAACATTTTCTTCGTTTGAATCTATAATTTCTCATGTGGTTCTTAAAAAGGAACTTCCCAAAATTATAGGACTAGAAGCTTTACTCCCCATATCCATGACAAAAAAATCAAAAGGAATAAAAGTCACATGCAACTCAACCATAACATTTTTTACTATGCCTAGGGCGTGTTTGGTGGAATCATCAGTAAGTAAAAGTTCTATTGAGCATTTTTTTTCCATTTTGTTGAGCTCCACACAAGAACTCCATATTCTTCACTTTTTTTTTATTCTTTCAACCTTGAAACCAACATATATGGTCTTCAAGTATTTCCTATGAAAAATACCTTCAAATATAAGTCAATAAAAAATTAGTCCACGAGTATTGTCATTAGTTATCAACCGTGAACTTGGAGGATGCGTCTTCAAGAAGAATACACGCAGGAGCATCGCCACCGCATGGTTTTTCACCCCAGAGCATGAAGGAGAACCAATAGAGACCGTGACAATGCCTTCAAGAAGGGCACAATGTGCATGGTCGCCACCGCTGGCCCAAGAAAACACCTCGCATGAGTTCTCCACACTTTTCATCCAACACAGGGCACAAAGCGGCGCCGAAATGACCACTGCACACTGGTACAACACGCTGTTCGCTAGTCACCATGCCACCCTCATGCCCGTGGCCACTGGTCAGTACTTGAGCCACGAGGCCACCCAAATACAAATATGACTCCCACCGTTCTAGCCTCCGCCCTGGCACCCAAACTCCACATAAAGCCAATCTAAGGGGAAACAAAGAAACACCTTGTCTACGGGCGTGCTTCCAACCAACACATCCAAGCCCTCTCACCAGCGTTCGGACCTATAGGACAATGTGCCGTTACCATCCTTGAATGCCTCCATGGATGAGCCTGCTTACACTCGAGACACACTCCTTCACCAAATCAAGCCACGAATCGAGTGAGCGCAAGGAGAAGAAGGCCCAGCCGCCACCGTCACACGAGTGGGCTAGGCCCAGCTGCGACCATCGACGATGACATGGAGGTAGGCGATTATGGTCTACGGTGTTTTTTACCTCGAGGGTCGCCTCGGAGAGCAAGCTGCAAGGTTGAGAGGGGATTCATTTTTTCGGCCGTTTTAGTCTTTTGCTCGGCAAACCAATTTGTCGGTTATGAGCTTTTATTGTTCCTGACTTCATGGAGTAGTATCAAAGCTCATCGTTTGCTAATTTTGTAGATGTATCATGTAAATGTTTTTTCGGTTGTTGCTTCTGGTAGCTCGTGAAACACAGGAGAAGCAAAATACAAATACGGAGTATTAGTTTTAGTAGACAAAATATAACGTTGAGAAAGAAATTACTCTTGTTTAGCAAATCTGTATTCTTACCGGAATCGGCGTGTACTACTGCTCCTACACGGTCAAGGGTGTTTCCGGAAACAAAAGAGACGATAAGCCGACGTGCAAACCCCAAACCCCAGAGTAGTTCTCCTCCTCCCAGCCCGAACCCAGATCCAGACCTAACCCCGGCGGCGGCTGCAGCAGCGATGGCGGCGGCGACGGAAGTAGAGGCGGTGGACTTCGACTCCGACGACGACGACCTCATGGACGAGGATGGCGCCATCGAGCCCTCGCCGGCCCCCGCTCCCCGCCTCCGATCCACCATCGCAGGGGGCGGCGGCGGCGCCGACGACGCGCCCCGTAAGACCAAGGGGCGCGGCTTCCGTGAGGACCCCAACTCCTCCTCCGCGCCCCGAGACTCGCGCTTAGCGGGCGTCGGCCGCTCTGGCTTCGACGCCCTCGCCTCCGATGGCGGCCCTGGCCCAGTCCGCTGTACGTCTCCCTCCCCTCCTCCCTTTTCTTGCTGGTAGGGAGATTTCAATGGTAGCGTAGTCAGGTAGGGCGGTGGGATCTGAACGCTCGTGTAGGAGGTCTACTAGCTCCTTATATTTTCTTCCTCGATGTGTTTCTTTTGCTGTTTGGTGAGAGGATTTAGACGTCATGGGAGAGTAAAGATGCTGTCTTGATTGGTTTCTTCCGATGCCCATGGGCTCCTGCGCACTGCTAGGGCATCTTTGTGTTCATTGGTGCGATATAGATTGCCTTCTCTTGTGCTATGTAGATGAAAGGTGGATATTTTGGGCGATTTTGTTGGATGGTTTCCTGGGGTTAAATTGCTGCTTACTCCTAGAGTTCCAAGATTGTTGCCTGTGATTTTTCTGTAGATATCTGAACTGTGTTGGATGAAGAGTTTAGAAACTTCGAAACGAGTTAAATTATAATCGTGGAGCATAAATGTGGATCTTTTTGTACCTTTGACTGAGGACTGCATGAGTCTTAGGGTTACCAATAATTAGAGTCTGTGGCTTAGCTTGTCTGGTGATATGCTCGTCATGCTTAATTTTTGTCTGTAAAAAAGATTTTCAATATTGTTTGTGTGACTGCTGAGATTGTGATTGAAACTGTGGGTATTTTAAATCTTATGATGTGAGCAAGCTTAGTGTATACCTTCTTTCTTTTTTTACTATTTTTCTTAACCTGTTCAGTTCCTCTGATAAGTTACTAGTGCCTTGATTGTCATACATCTAATAACCCTCGAAGTTGTTCTTTTCAAGTTTTATTTATTGAGTTTTATTTCCAACTGTTATTATTTTTCCACTCATATTAAAGCTTTTGTTGCTGCAAAATATTGAATCAATGGATGCTGTTTGTAAAAATAATGCAATAACAGTACTACACCCATGTGTCTCTTCGCAAAAATTCCATAATATGAAGATAATGAATGTCACTAATTGAGTTCATGTATGTTTTTCATTCTGTACAGCAATTGAAGGGTGGATTGTACTGGTTACTGGAGTACACGAAGAAGCTCAGGAGGAGGACCTTCACAATATTTTCGGTGGTTTTGGCCAGGTCAAGAACCTGCATTTGAACTTGGATCGCCGGACTGGATTTGTGAAGGTATGCATTCTACTGTGTGTATGTGTTTAGTCCTTACGTTTTGCAGATATATATCGGCTTAATTTCGTTACCTAGTAACTATTCATGTGAAATTCCTCAACAAGGTTCATTTTTATTAGACCGCTGAAATCTTTATCCATAGAAAACAAAATAACATGTGAAAAGCAGAGTTTTGCACTTTTTCTTATACGTGCTCATGTCTGTTTGGTTTTACTTCTCCTGTGCAGGGATATGCTCTGATTGAGTATGAGAACTTTGAGGAAGCCCAGGTTGCAATAAAAGAATCAGATGGAACTGATCTTCTTTCACAAATAATAAGTGTTGACTGGGCATTTAGTAATGGCCCTGTCAAACGCAGAAATACTCGGAAGAGGTATGTTCTATTTGTGTTTTCATATTTAGTTACTTTTCTGTCCAGAAGGAAGTCGTAGTAGACATGAGAGCTTATTCTTGAGAACATTTAGGCCCCCTTTGATTCACAGGGTAGGGAAAGTAAAGGAATAGGAAACGTGTAGGATTGGTTTGCCCTGTCCGGTGGAATCCTATAGGTATAGGAACTCCTGCAAATGGTTGTTTGATTGTCCTGAAGGAAAATCAGAAGTCATCAACACTGAATGTAGGGCTTTTTCATGAGGTTAGACCGCTAGTTTTCCTGTGAAAATGCACTATGGAGTTCCTACGTGAATATTTCCTGCAGGATACACTCCCGTGAATCAAACACCATCCAAAGGAAAAATTCCACCGGAGCTAAATTCTCCAGAATTCCTATGAAGATCCTATGAATCAAAGGAGGCCTAAGGTTTTAGTGATAGAATCTGATACTTAGATATTCTGAACTAATTAGCGGGCATAGTGAACCATGAATTATCCATGTATCAGGCTTTTACTTGTAAAGCACTATAGTAGGAGCTGATTCTAGATTTGGTGCAGAGACTGCTTAGATGAAATACCATGTAACGCGTACTTGAGACTACTAAGAGCAAATCATTATAAAATAGATCAGTATGATTAAAGAATTACATTCGGAATGAAAAGTTTTAATCTAAGGTTTGCTGAACATAGTTGGTACCTTGCTAGTAATTTGATAGATTTAGTTTCTGGTTGATTAGTATGGCTACCAAGGGAATGTGTACTTGGTTCCCAACTGAAAACCACTCCACATCAGATTTTGTCTTTATATTTTACCTAACAAAGGTACATACCTTCTGGACTTACGGTTGCTTACTTACAATCTGAAGAGGTTTGTCCTGGCTGGTTTGTAAGTCCTCAAGTTGCACTCCACAACCGATTTTAGCTAGTTATCTGATGAAGTTACTTACAAACCAATACAATCCTGACGAAATTTGTCCTGGCTGAATTTAGTTCCTCAAAAGTTTCCTTTACATTTTCCCACTTACAGTAGTAGTACTTTTTTTATAAGACCTGCTGCGGTTCTTTGAATGAAGAATCTCCAGTAGTTAAATCGTTGGAATTTGTTTTTGGCTATATAACATGGTTCTACGGATTCTGATCAATGAATTAGCTTAATACATACGATTTATTTCTTTGTAAAACAAATTGTTTTTCCTACCTTTACTGGGATTTCCCAGTCATTGTTTCCTTTTGTCATATTTTGGGGTTTGGGTCACTAACAAGCATTCATAGTTCAATGTACACAATTCTAACAACTGCATATAGAATATTTAATTGAGTTTGTACTGTGTTCATTTCAGATCACCGAGGCCTAATCGCTCAAGGAGCCCACCGAGGAGAAGATACTGAGTGTTCCCCCACCATGAGTTGCGGTGCTTAGAAGCGACAAAGTGTGAGAATTGTGGGGGATCCGGTTGTTTTATGTCTCCTCTTATCGTGGTTTGGTGGTTGCCTTTGTCTTTTCATTGCAGTTTCTGGTTCATGACTGTAGTAGTTGTATGGCATCTTTTAACTCCCCTCCTTTCGGGATGGAGCTGTTTTTACTGTTAAAGCTTGGCTTGCCATTTTCAGACGATTGTAACTGCTGTGCTGAATCTATATGTGTTGCATTGGAATGTTTCGTTTTGCAATAACAATTGAATCAACTTGTCTTGCACAGTTTTCCATTGCTGAACCACAGTTTTTAGGGTGGTGCTTAGACCTGTAATTAAAACTCGAAAAAATGAGTAACTCGCGACTCGCCTCGCCTCGAGTTGAATTCGGTGTATAATGAGCTGAGCCGAGTTTTAAATTTTACCGTTAAATGAGTTCAAGCTAAATGAGCCGAGTTCGAGTAGCGCATTTAGCTCGGTAAAAATGAATAGTAGGATGTATAAGCTGGTGAAATAAATTAATCCAGGGTGAAATGTGCAAGTAGTGTCGTGTCGGACCAAGCCCACCATAATGGGCAAGTATTGTGATTTCTTGAAATGGCGTATATTGATTTTTGCTGTTTATATTGTTATGATAAATCATAATGATTGTTGTGCATCATTCATACCTAAATATTCAGGAACAATGCATTATATATTTTACACATTTTATTTGACAATTTTAAATGAGAGCTGGCTCGAATTCCAGCCCTAGTGGTGTTCCACTTGTCAAATACTACACTACCATCCCTTACTATGAATAAGGCGAAAAGGTGAACTTTGACAGAACAAATTGGAGAACAATATCTTGTTGAACTTAACTGCTCTTGTTATAATCATATTGATAAATACTTTTATGATATTATAGAATATATTCTTATAATTAATGTTTTCTCCACGACGCATTAACGATATTGTAGGATGTTGTATTCATCTTCATTTTTATTGTACTTTAGCAGGTGTGTGTGAGGCGATTCTTCCTCGTCTCGTGACCATCGTGCACAAGAGTTTGAGATTGTTGCACTGCTAAAGACAACCGACTTAGTTGTTCAATTAAGTCAAAATAAATTAATATCAGAATATAACCCCATTAGAACATATAAGAGCTCGTAGATGTCTGAAGCTACCTTCTATGTTTTCTCTTTGTGACGGAAACCACAAGCAGGTGAACCTAGGTAAGTAGAAATACTACATCTAAAGATGCAGGTTCTGTGTACGGCTGAAAACTTCACTGCTGAACACGCCGGCCAGCCGGGGTCTAATTTCCCAATGTCCAGGCTTGGCAAAAACATCCCGATTTGCTGCTGCTGTCTGTGCTCGACTGGCAGAATTTTGTTACTAGTAAAACGAGCTCTGAAGATGAATAATTTTTCCATTCTCCACGACTGAATAACAGTCGCACGCTCGAATAGCAGACACACAGCCAGGTCGTCGTGTTGGTGCTGCTCTACAGTCTACAGCAGGATGTGAGCAGGTCGACGCTCGACGGCACGGCAATGTACCGCGTCAAGGTGGCCTCGCGTGCGTCCAGCATGGGGCACTGCAGTACCGCGACCAGATAGCGCTGAATACACAAGACCTGGTTGCAGATATATATTCATTGAAATGGAGCATAAGGTGGACAGTGTGTAGGTGCCTGTACACGCATATGTTGTGTGTGTTTGTTTGAGTCTTCATTGTGCACACGTAAGTTGCACACTGTGTGAGAGAGTGTCTCTGTCGTACACTCATAAGCTGGACAATGTTGCGTGTGTGAGAGTCTTCATTGTACACATAAGTTGGACAGAGTGTTGGATCATAGAAACTGGAGAAGTGAGAAAAATCAAAAGTTGGTCAACTTGTTGCGCCCAAAAGATCGAGAAACACAAATGATCAGGAACTGCACAACTGTAACATCTTAACACTTGATACATATGATCCATTGATCAACAACTGTTCATGCATCGGATGATCATCACTTGACATAACTGTTCATGGGTTGGACGATCATATAACCTTCCGTAGTAGTCCTTGCACTAACTTCATAACAAAATTCCAGGCGTCTTAGTTGATGCTTATCTGATGGAGTTCAGAAGTAACAACCAGCCAGACCACCAGAGCCCAGGAAATCAGAAAGGCTCATCCACTGCATTCTGCTCCGGTAATTCGTAAGGTTGCAACTTCTTCCGAACGGCAGCCAATTGATGGATCATGCCCTAGACAGTCTCATCAGAAATGCTGCAACAAGAGTCTCCCTGACAATGTGCCACATTTCTGCGAAGACAACAAACATTTCCTCGACGTTATCTAGATCCATTCCCGTAATGCAGCGTGAACCAGCTTATTTGTGCCGTACCGAAGCACCAATTGCAGACTTCCGGACTCGTAAGGAGTGCCGGCGGACATTGGTTTGATTCGAGGGCCTGTTCTCTTCTGCCATGGTAGTTTTGGTAGTGTCAGGAGGATGCAGCTGAACATGCTCTGACAGAGAGATCCATCGCCTCCTCGAACTACGGGTACCTTGTTGGCTAGGATCTGATGATTTGTGCGTGCTTGGCCTCAATTTTCTCTTGGACGTCATGATGGTGTCCCTCTGATTGCTTAGCTCAGATTCCCTGTCTGCGTCCAATGAACGAATTTTGATTGGAGATCTCAGAGCATCCTCTTCATCTGCATCGCTCTCTTCTATATCTGCAATTAGAGAACCACGAAGATGGTAAGTTTGCAGGGACTACATCCCCGTGAAGTCCTTTACTTCTTCACAAATGGTAGATAAAAAGCTACAAAGAAAAATAATACAGTTCATTGGATTGGATTCACTTAATATCCCAGCTGTGCTCAGGCAGCTAAGCAAAAAGAACTACAATTCCAGTTTTCCGGATTTTTTGTGTGGCTGATGACATGGTTGATTGCTAATTTTTCAAGCGAAATATCTGGAGATCTCGCTTAGAGAGAATATTACTACTACATCTTCGTCTATTGCCTTGTAAATTTCGAGTTTCATCATCAAGAATTCAAGATTAAATGCGTAACAGAAACAGTAACGCTTTTGTTTTGATTTTTTGTGACTTGACTTGACTGAAAAGTTGTCCATGTGTTCCGTTCAATTTTCTCATGATACACTTGTCTTGGAGGAAAAGCCTAATGTTTTAGTGTGGATTATTTCTCTTTATTTTCTAATTGATGTGCTTGGTTCTCTAGAATTATTGAAAACCACCAAGCCATGATGAAATTTCATCTGACCATCCTAATGTGCATGGCAGCCATACAATATCAACAAAATGTCAGCAGTACCTGGTTTAGGATGGATCAGACAAGCAGCATACCAGCATTTCCCATTTGCCTGACATCATAAAAAATACACAATAAGATGTCTATAGAAATAGACAATACATTTTGTTTACACAGTTCAGTTACAGGAATCCATTCAATTCAATAAATTAATCCAAAACTGGTCAAGAGTCACCTCAATGCCCTGTTACACACATTAATTAACCATGTGAATTTAGAAGCTAGACCCTTCACCATTTGAAACTTACCTGTGAACGAGGTACAGTCCAACCTTCAATAATCGACCAATCAAGCGCAGGTCTCAGATCCTTAAGTTTAGCAGAATAGCTCCCACCTTCACCTAAGGGAGGTTCTAACAGGCTTACCTGTATAAGTGCAATATTATCTCCAGTAAAGTTGGTTATAATATTGAACAGAAAGCAAATAATCAGCATGGAAACAGTGGTTAAATGATAGGACAACTTGGGCCACTTATATCTTTATCATGGTCCAGAGCTTGTATGTTCATATGACGCCATCTTATCAGTGTGTCATCTGCATCATCAATATAGCTGATTGTGCATTACCAGCCTGTAACACTACTGGACCACCAGATATCAATCAAACTGAATGGAAGTATCCACGGCTTCCACAAAACATAACGGTCCAAGATACCAGTGAACAACAAAGTAGCAGCTAATTTGGACTTACACAACAACTTAATAAATGTTTACCTGAACCACATCTTTAGTGAGCACCTTAATAATTTTTGCAGTCCAGTAACAATCTTCGTACAACCATTCTACCCAATCACCTACTTTCCAGGTATCACAAACAGTTACAATCAGCTCGCTCTTTGAAAAATGCTCAGGAACTTCACCCTCCCTACACCACTGAGGAAAGGAAGGACGTAACATGATTTGACAACTCGCACTTGATTTCCCATTCCCACATTCTGGGTTGAGTTCCATTCGAAATACTTGAAGCCATTCCTTGGCTGCAAAGGAAGGGCATGAGGAGTAACAATATGATGTGTATAGAAAACAACCATTCATATTCTTCACACGATTCTAGTGCTACAAAATTTCTGATGTCTTGTGGTGGAAACACACTTGTACTTACACGCATGGGTGTGGGTGTTTCTATCACTGTCCGTTATGCTTTGAGATTCAGATAAAAGGAAGAGAGAAAGGAATCTTTCCATCTACCAAGGCAAGAGGGAATCTCGAGGAATAAATTGACGGTCTAGAACACACCCACACCCATGTGTGTGTACAAAATCCACTCTCTGTCTTGTGGTGTATACAAGGATAATGCCAAAGTTCGAGCACAAATCATGTCTACAAAAATGGAAAAGAAGGTGCACAATATCCATGAGCGAAGTGTTTGAGAATGAATGTCTAAATTGCTTTAGTGCATGTGGTTCATTCACATCTCTTCAAACGACTAAAGGTATTATTATGCGAAAGAAAAAATTGTGCAAGGAAAAAATATAGCTAGCATTAAGACATGCTCACCTTCTTCTGGATAGTCAATATACTCCAAGTAATACTCAAGGTGTCCGGATTCTGTGACACGTGTATCCTCTATCTGAAATAGAAATAATGTAATATGTGTTAGTAACTTAGTATAGCACAATACCTTACACTTTGGAATGAGTAGAAAGAGAGGTGATATGTTTATAACCAAAAGTATGGACCTTCTTTTCCTCTTACTTATTCTCCCCCCCCCACTAAGGATGTTGCTGTAGCCCTTTACTTTTTCCCTCCCAACAAGGGTGATGGTGCCTTGTAAGTTCTGAATCAAGGCTGGGTCTATATAAACACGGCCTTGGCTCACTTGTAATCTAACTCTCATCTAACCCGCTTGCACAGAAATTTCTATTCAGTGCATCAAGTAGTTCTCCGGAGTTCAGACCGTGATATCCTAAACCTTATATTCCCGCTCCAAAACCAATGTCGTTTGGACCTACTTGTTGTGAATTTCAGTACAATCACAAGTAGAGGGAAATAATCTGAGTGTGAAGGTGTCTAGAATGTATATTCATTATAGTGAAGGAAATCAATTCCTTTAAATATTTAGATCCAATACATAAAAGAACATGTTTGCTTTAAGACAGTGTTGATGCAAAAAAAAATGAAATGGTGAAAAATGTGTGTATTTCCTAATTAATTCAAAACGTTAACATGCTAAAATAAATAAGCTGACCCACCTTGGAGCGAAACCATGCACCATTGAAACCTTGAACAAGGGACCTTGCCTCTGCGAGATCTCCAGTTTTAAAAGGAAGAATCAGATCCATGCCCAGCCAATCTAAAGGCATTATCAACACAAGAAACACAAGTTCGTTAGCACAACATTGGGTGTGTAGCCTACCATATGCACATGTAACAGTGTGTAATCTAAAACATTAATAAGAATGTTATAATGGAGCATTAACAGAACAACCATAGCCCCAGAAGATCACATGGGTTGCTGTGATAAGAAGTGGGTCTAAATATAAATAGACTAGTATAACATCCAAAAGAATGAACCTCATTAAGAGAACCAAGATAACAGTAACAAAAGCACAAGAGAAAAAAAAGTCTAGTATGGGCAAAATGAAAATGTATTGTTGATTGGGCAAACTGTCTTGATCCAAAAATCAACTTTAAATACAATGATGGCACCCGGATTTTTTGTGCAAGTTCCATTTTTACTAAACTGCATCTGCACACTTTTCATTAAGCTATGTTTTACTTTCCCACCTTGTTGCTGAGAAAGTGGAGATGAACTTTTCTGAATCAACCAATACTTAGAGCAACTCCAACAGCCAGTGGTAAAAATTGACATTTAGCGCGCGGGGTGGGGTGGGGGGCTGGCTCCAGCAGTGGCGGCAAAAAAAAACGTGCATGCTAAAAAAATTCCCACGCGCGGGATATAGTGGCAGCGCACGTGGGATATTTAGCACGTCGCATCCAGCGCGTGCAATAAAAGCCACGGACACGTGCGCTCCCGAACGGCCAGACAGTTCCCGCCACTTTGTCATGCTCAACGGGGACGTTCTATGTGGAGATCCCCGCTGCCGGAAGCCGCATCATCCTCGGGACCTTCACCACGACAGAGGAGGCCGCGCGCGCCTACGACGCGGTGGCTCAGACGCCCACGTCACGGCATGAACTTCCGCGACTGCGAGTCGCGCAAAGAAGCCAAGTTCCTGGCGGGGGCAGCGAACGTCATCACCGCCGAGCAGCGCCGTCGCGGAGGCGGATGAACGCGCCATGGAAGCGTGGCGCCAGGCTTTCCCGCAGGACATCGCAGACGACCATGACTTCTTCGCGCAAAAAAAAAGGCCAAGCGCAGGACGGAGAAGGAGGGCGTACGCTGGCGCAAGGCCTTCATCCAGGCGCGCAGAGGGAAGACCCCCAAACAATTAGTGACAACAATGATCGCTGGGCGGAAAAGTTCTTGACCACTCCAATTTCTGGGAGGATAGCGTTATTTTAGTATTGCAATGTTTATTGCATTTAGTATTTTATTTACATTGTCGTATGTTTTATCACATTGTAATAAATATGTCTTTTAGTTTAGTTCTGCTATCTACGTTTGATCTTATTTTGAGAAATTTCATCACCGGATCATGTTTGTGGCGTGCTATTTTTCGCTACTTTCCGCGCGCTGCACTAGACCGCCTCCGGTGGAGGACGCGCCGACACTGCATGCTAAATCCTATTGTAGTGAGCTGTAAACACGATTTACAACGCCGGGTTTTGGCGCGGCTGTGGAGTTGCTCTTAAGAAAATCCTAGCCCACTAAGACTTAGCAAAACCCTACAAAGAAATGGTATAGAAAATTAAGTACGAATAAAAGTACAAAGTAAGTTAGACAAAAATGCATCGAGCACACATTTGGGCATTTCTAATTTGCAAGGTGCAAGATTCTAAAAACATAGGATTACATGTCGAGCTCAATCAAATTCTACATGATTTCATATCCAACAAAATTTGGTTGATTCCATCACAAGAAAACCAAAGAATTTTGAAAAAGGTTTGAGTGTATAATAGTTTTCTATGAAATCTAGTGCAAACAATCTCTTCAAAAAATCTATATGAGATTCAAACCTACAAATCAAACAATCACCATAGGAAAAATCATACGGATATGAATCTCCAAAAAAAATCATATGAAAATCCTTTGAAAGTAGCCATTAGTAACATGAAAAATCACAATTACCCCCCAACAAATAATACACACCCCAAAGTTAAAAAAGTATAAAACAACAAAATAAAAAATAAAAAATGAGTTCATAGTTATGTTAAATTAGATTATTATGTCTAAGGCAAGGACGATAGCTGTCGAATATTATCGTATCTCATTCATTGATACAAAAATCTCAAGACATTGACGTTGAACAATTTAGTATATCGATTTTAGACATTTCAAAATAGCTACCTACAACGGTCTAGACTTTTGCGCGTGGTTCCGAGTGATCACTGCATCGCTAGCCTCCTCAGATCCTTTTCTTCCAACAAACACCTGCCCAACATAGCTAGGCCCATCCAAAAGGAGATCCAACCACCAGTCTACGCACAAACATCAAGCAAGCACAAGAAGCGAACCGACATTTTCAATACATCTATGCTGAAAAAATAAAATGAAAATGATCTAGAGCATCTAATCTATGTATCAAAAAAAAACCGAGCGCAACATTTTTTGTGCGCATGTAACATCATTTGCACTAATTTTCTCAAAAGTTGTAAAAACTTGGGATGTGTACCATTTTGAACACAGGCATGTCGAAAACTAGCAACATATGCACCAAATCCAAGTTTGGTTGTAGCATAAAAGCGAAAATAGCATGTTGCCCGTTTGAAACATTTTCAACCCACTCATGTAGCAAAATCAAAGAAAGTGTGCAACAAATACAATTTTGGTTATATTAAATTAGCATGACACCATTTGCAACATTTTTAACATGTAGCAAAAATCATATGTGCTTGTAGCAAATTGTAGCACCGCATGCAACATCAAAAAATTCCAAAAAGTAGAATTATTGTAGCACTTTGTCTGTACTTACGCAACAAAAATGATGCATAGATGTAGCAATTCGTACCATATGTAACTTTGACAAAATTTCACAAAATTTTGATCTTTCACAATGAACATGGAGTCACCGCCATGGCCAATTCAAGCTATCCACCCATGAACCAACCCACCACGTCGAAGCTCGGTAGAAGCTAGATCTGCTGAAACCGCAACCAATCCATGCACATGTCTGTCTTCTTCGAATTCGATGGCGTATGGGCAGGTCGTCGTCCATTGTTTACAAGGCGAGCGATCCATCTTCTCTAGTATGGCTAGGTGTGGGAAAATGGTCATCGTCCATGGCATACTATCGAGCCTTCAGATAGTATGGCGTGGAATGTGGGACATCATACGGGGTAGCAACTACCTAGCCATCTAGAAACTAGCTATAGCTAGCAATTTGCTCGCATGCATGCACGGTTGATTTCTCATGTGTGCACGTGCCACGCAAGCCTAGAGCATGCGTGACTAGGAATAGGAAACGCTGGTAGATATATACATGTTCAACGCACGGATAGGCCGACGACCTATTGGGGAGGTTGGCCGCGGAGGGATGTGTGATGCTAGGAACAACTGAATCCCAGAGTGACGTGCGATGCTAGGAATCGGCCGATGCATTAGGTAGTTGTAAGATATACATTTTCTTTAAAAAACTAAGAAGACTTAAATTTAGTAAAACGATAAAAGGTGGTAAAATAAGAAATTTTGGAAAAGTAAAGATTGACAAGTCTTAATATGATTAATCACAAACTGCACAAAAAAATACAAAAGTGTTAAAAAATAAAACAAAAAAACAAAAAAGATGATTTATGATTAAGATTTTTATGTGCAAGTCAATGGTGCTAACCATTGTTAGCACTTATTTTGGTTAGATAGCCAGCTAAGGCGAGGACCAGTAGACGACTTAGGATTAGACAGACGTGTCTAGTTTTAGGCTGAATTTAAAGAGGAGCCAGAGGGGTGGACCAACTTAGATGCGGAGGAGCAAGGCACCACAATCAAAGAAAATTTAGAAGCCGCACCAAGCAAGAACAAATATGGGCTGGCTTATGCCCAAAAGCCTATGAAGCAGCCAAGGCAAACATGAAGACAAGGCAAGACTAACTTCAACATGGAAGGATAAACACCATTTAGAGATGAGCTACACAGGCGCTTGGCCTGCGCACCTTTAGCTTGGTTGTGGATTTGAAAAAACGAAAGTAGGTTTTCGGGTTTAAAAAGCGCTAGCCAGATTGTCTTACATATCGCGCTTTCAGCCAACCTCTTGCGGCGTGAGTAGCGGAGTACGTCCCCAGAGGCGCCGGACATACATAAGGAGGTGTTCATGGGACGCTTTTCAGGTGCAACAATCATCAGATCTGATCAAATCTACTTTACTTCTACAAATCGAAGGAGTCGATACATAAAGTTTAGATGTAAAACATCTGACAAACTTTAGATTTACCAAGTCCCTAAAAAAGGTTTACCTAAGAAATGTTTAAAAATTTATCTAAATTTAGATGTATGTAGACTCGACTATTTAACATCCAAATTTAGACAAATCTAAATTATCTTTTATAGAGAAGCAATAAAAAAAACGTTTGCAAAAAGTAAAAAAAGGGAAAGTCATACTAGAAATCATTATATAAAAAAATCAGAAGTTGTAACAAATTAATCAACATAAAAATATTTGCTATAAAATCCACCCTCAGATCTACACGAATAAGAATAGTCACTTTTCTAATGACTAAGATTCGACTTTCTATTGTGGAAAATTTTCCCCATCCGTGCTGAAAGATTGACCAATAAAAAAACAAGAAAAAAAAGGCACACAAAGTGCTAAAAAGCAGAGCAGGAAAACGCACTTTCGATTTTGCAGAACTGAGAAGATTTGGAGAGGCATGGAGAGGGGGACGCACCTGAGAAGAAGGTCTGCTGCGAAGCCTGACCGCCACCCGCTCCAGATCTAGTCGGCCGCCAGATTCATCCCCTAGTCTTCCTCTAGGGTGGCAGCAGAGCTGCTGCTACTGGAACGGAATATGGCCGGCAGCGTCGCCTTTAGCCCTCTTCTACGGCAGCGGCAGCCCTGGCGGTCCGATGTGTGTAGCCGCCGCCGGCTCGGGTGAATCTGCTCAGAGCTACTCCATAGTCCAGAAAAAAAGTTGGTAGCGACTGCTTTATATAATTAGCGTGGACCGCATGATCCAAGGGTATTAGAAACAGATTCCGGCCTTCTTCGGACATGGGTCTAGGCAGGCTGATGGCCTCGCACAGCAAGGCCCGTTCAGTAATCAATTGAAATCTATGTTTCGCATCCGGGCCGAGCGGGCCTCAACAAAAATAACCAGGACCGAGGGACCCCTCACAAAAACTAGAAAAAAACAGGGCCCCAAGGCGGGGAAAACCTATACACTGGTCGGGTATGGGCCAGGCCCATTAGTTTCTATTTAGCCTGTAGCAGTTCGTTTTTCTTTTTTTCTTTTCTGGTTTTTTTTTTCTGTTTTCTTTTTCTTTCTTTTATTTTCGGTTTTGTTTATATTTTTTCAGATTCGAAAATTTCAATTTTTAAAATTTGTTCAAATTGAAAAATGTTTAAATTCAAAAAATGTTCAAAATTGAAAATCGTTCAAATCCGAAAATCGTTCAAATTCGAAAATCATCCAAATTTGAAATTTGTTCATATTCAAAAATTGTTCTAATATGAAAATTGTGTTCAGATTCGAAAATTGTTCAAATATAAATTTTGTTCAAATTCGGAAATTGTTCATAGAGTAAACTGCATTTTTGTTCAAATTAAAAAATGTTCAAATCTGAAAAATGTTCAGATTTTTAAAAAGTTATTTATTTTTAATTTGAATTTTTTAATTTTGACAAATGTTCAGAATTTTTAAAAAATCTTTAAAAAAAGAAAACAAACAACAGAAAACAAAAAGAAACGAAAAAGAAAAAACGAATTACCTGATGTTGGGCCGTGGCCTAGCTAGCTACCCGGGAGCGCGAGGGTGTGCGGCATCCTCCCAGCGCCGACCAGGTCGGTGTCGAGGAGCTCCCCCCAAGGCGAGGCAATCACCATAGGACGACTCACACCAGAAAAATCTCTATCTCTACTATTTAAAAAAATGAATTTTTTTGGGTTTCTAAGCCTCCTAAAAATGCTGGACATTGTCCAAACACTACACATCAAAAACACAGCAGGAGTAAGGATACACTCGTCAACAGACTGTGGACTTAAAAGAAATCTAAAATTTGAAAAAAGAAGTGTGTTAATGTAGAGAGCTGCTGACGAGGAAACTATCTAATGGAGGAGGTAGGGCTGCTGACATCACGTCCATCCTGGTGCACTTTAAAAAAAATTGAGATGCCACTAGAGGACCAAAGAATAAGGAAAACAAAAGTTTCAAAGTATTTTGGAAAAGTTAACGGCCGCCGTGATAGGCTGATTAACTTCTAGTACAGTAGCACTCTTTGTACAAGACCTGCTGAAGTATCTCTGAGTAAAGCCGTGGTATTTCTCCATTAGTTAAATTACCAGGGATTTCATTTCCGGCTACGTAATATGTTTCTTTTGATTCCGATTGATAAGTTAGCTTATACATATGATTCTACCAAAACAGAACCTCCGCCGCCTTCTAATAGCGCCCTCTACACCTCCGCCTTCTTTATAGATTGGTTTCCCCTCCTCCGGCCAGTCTCGCTGGTGTCATGAGGGGTGGGAAATCCGATTTATGTGTGGAGTTTTTATTGGAAGTAGTATTTTCTAGGGTTTGGTAATCATCTTTTTGTTGGCATCCGTCTCAGTGGGAGATGACATCCTCTACGATAAGTGATTTTCAGCTCTTCGTTCGACAATGGAATCTCCTTCTCAACGTTGGTGATGTTGGAAGATTACAATTTTCTAGCCATAGCCTTCTGATCTTGCTTCACTAGATCTATTTTGGATCTTTTCTCATGGTTTGCCACGAGGATGATTGTCCTTGCAATATTTGTATCGGTTTCTACGTACTGACCAATCGTGATTCGTACTCTCGGCTCCCCAACGATATTGACAAAGTTGTCCGGTTATTCTGCCCTAACATTGTGGCTTAAACTAAAATTATTGAAGAACCTTCATTGATATTTACAGGTTTGTGTTTTGGTATTTGCGTCTGCCTTCTGGAAAATATAAGATTACGTTATGGAAGAGAAATATTTGAAAACCTCGAAGATTTACTTTTTAGACTTTATTTTGTAATTGCTGGAGACAGCTCATATATCTCTATTATTTACATATGTGATATTGATTGCAAAAGAAAAATTATACATACGATTTATTTCTTCTCACTGTTTTCCTTAGCTTTACGTTTGCAGGGCTTTGCCTGTCATCGTTTCACCTTTTAATAGTTTGTGTCCGGGTCACTAACCAGCATTCATAGTTCAATAAATTGTGTGCATAATTCTAACAACTCTGTTCATTTCAGATCACCGATGCCTAAGCCCTCGAAGAGACCACTGAGACGAAGACATTGAGTGTTTACTCGTCCTCTTATCTTGATGACTGTTTTTGTCTTTCCGTCGCGGTATCTGGTTCATGAAGGTGATACGTTTACATTTACTGCTTGGCTTGCCATTTTCAGACAATCATAACCTCTGTTTGCTTTTTTTTTTTTTTTGACTTGACCTCTGTTTGCTTTTGAGAGAGTTGTAACCACTGTCTTGGATCTATCATGTGTTGCATTGGAATGTTTTGCATCATAATATGCTATGCTTGTACTGTCAAGTTGTCCAAAAGTTGTCTTGCAGTTTTGAGTTGCTCAAACAGTCTTCATGGCGTCCCACATGTCAGCATCTTCATCCTGCTAGTCTTCTGATTAAATTGTTCGTTTCATAGCCGAAATCAAGCTTAGAACCGCTTAGATAGGGAGGGAGGGAGGGAGAGAGAGAGTCGCGTGTGACAAGTTTAGAAAAATCAAGAAATGTGCTATTGTGGAACTAGTGCATCATAGTTCTTTTTCACGATGAACTTTGGTCAATTTGTTTCCCCCCAAAAGACCGAGAAGAACAATCATGATAAAACCAAGACCACTGATATATATGATCCATTGATCAACAACTGTTCATCATTGGGGGATTGTCTAACCTAATGTATTGGCACCAGATATCAAAAATGCCCACATCCTATAGTCCTTACACCAACTTCCTAACAAAATTCCAGGCAAACGACATGATATTTTTCTAACTTTGCCCCTGTCTTCCTCCGCTTATGTTCAATTTGAAGAAAACTAGGAGGTTCTGTTTTTCCTCACGGGTTCCTGGTGTGACATATCTGATCCTGACACTCTCATCAGAACAACAGTCAATCAATGGATCATGCTCTAGACACTCTGATCAGAAATGCTGCGACAAGAGTCCTCGTAAGCCGCCAATGTGGCAGATTTTGCAAACATCTACTCGACACTATCTAGAGCCATGCATATCAACTATTATCCCGTAACAGCCGCGATCCCACGGGGCTGGCATGAAGTGCAGAGTTGCAAGCTTATTTCTGCTGCACCTGTGCGTTCTTCACAAGCTTCCGGGCTCGTAAGGGGTACCGGCGGGTTCTGGTTTCGTTCGAGGGCCTGCTCGGTTCTGCTGTGGTACCTTTGATAGTGTCAGGAGGCTGCAGCTCAACAACCTCTGACAGAGGTAGCTGTCGCTTACTGGAACTGTGGGTACCTTGTTGACTATGATCTGATGATTTGTGTGTCGAGGTCAGCCTCAAATTTTCCTGAGCTTCCTCTTCATCTGTGTTGCTCTCTTCTATATCTGCATCAAGGGAATAGCGAAGATGGTAAGTTTTCAGGGACTAACATCACTGTGACGTCCTTTATTTCTTCACATACGTACATGGAAAGTGACAAGAAAACTAATACACTTCACTGAATCGGATCAATCAAATATCAGAGCTGTGCTCAGGCAACAAAGCAACTAGAACTAAGATTCCAGATTTTTGGATAAGGGAAAAGACCCACTACCCGTATGGGTAGCTATGCACCCCTGCATTATACCAATATTCAAGCCATATTAAATTGTATTAGCTTGTTTTCCTAGTAGAACGTGGAATTCTGGTGTACAAAAGTGGTTTCCGAATTTTGGTTTGAACTTTTTTTTGTCAAAGAAAACTCCTATTAAAAAAGTCAACGCAAATACGTTGATGAGTTGACTTGGACCAAAAAAGTATTCATATCAAAATTTTGAAACTACTTTTGTACACCAGAAATATGTGTTCTACTAAGAAACCAAGCTAAAACAAGTTAATATGGCTTGAATATTGGTATAATGCAGGGGTACGTAGCTACCCATGCGAGTAGTTATTTGGATAATGTGGTCAATAATATGGCTGATTACTAATTTGTTAGTCAAAACATTAGGACAGCTCACTTAAAGGAAAGTAGAAAGACCACATGGCACATTAACCTATTGCCTTTTAATTTTCAAGTTTCAACACCGAGATCAATGTCTAGAGACAGAGTAACTCTCTTAATCTATGTAATTCAACTAGCCTGAAAAGTTATCCTTGTGTTTCCTCTAATTTCCTCATGATAATGTACTTGTTGTCTTGAAAATATAATGATTCAGTGTGGCTTAATGTTTGTTACTTTCCAACTTATGATCTTCGCTCTCTAGAATTATGTTCAGTACTGAAAACTCCAATCCAACATGAAATTTCATTTGACCAAAGTTTCCTAATGTGCATTATAGCAATACAATATCCACAAAAGATCAGCAGTACCTGTAGGATGAATCAGACGAGCAGCATGCCAGCTTTTCCCATTTACCTGACACCATAAATAGATACACTATATGATGTCCACAAAATAGACAATAAATTATGTTTTATTTGAGGAATATATAAAAGAATCCGCTAAATTCAATAAACCAACCCAAACTGGTCAAGAATCACCCTCAACACCCTACGACAAACATTAGTTAACAAAATGTATTTAGAAGCTAGACCTTGGGCATTAGAAACTTACCGCTGAAAGAGGTACAGTCCAACCTTCAATGATAGACCAATCAAGCGCGGGCCTCAGGTCCTTATGGTTAGCGGCATGAGGGGGCCCACCTTCACCTATGGGAGGTTCGAACAGAACCACCTGTAGAAAAATGTCAAGCAGGAAAATGTGAGTATTTATCTCTGGTAAATTTTGTTATAATCTTGGTCAGAAAACATATAATCAGCATGAAAACATGGTGATTAAATGATAGCATAATTTGTCCCACTTCATATTTTAATCATTGCACAGAACTTGGAAATTCTTATGATGGGATTTTATCAGTGTGTCATCTTCATCATCAAGAAAGTTGATTGTGCACTACACGACTACCAGCCCATAACACCATTGGACCACCAGGTAACAAGCAAAAGAACTTAACTGAAGTATCGATAGGTCAGATTCACGAAACATAGTGGTCTATGATAACAGTGAACAACAAGAAAGTCGATATGGGCAAGAACAAATTCCTGGCTTAAACAGCAAATTATTAAGTGTTTACCTCAGCCACATCTTCACTGATCAACCTAACAACTTTTGCAGTCCAGTAACAATCTTCACACAACCATTCAACCGAATCACCTACTTTCCAGGTATCGTGAACACTGGCTATCAGCTCACTCTTTGGGAAGTCCTTAGGAACTTGATCTCCCCTATACCACTTAGGAAAGGGAGGACGCAACATGATTTGACTACCCGCACTTGATTTCCTTTTCTGGCATGCTGGGTTGAAAGGGTTCTTTTGAAAGACTCGAACCCATTCGTTGGCTGCAAAGGAAGGTCATGAGGAGTAACTATATGAGGTGTACAGAGAATCAATGTTCATAGTCTTGATCAGATTCAAGTGTTCCAAGATCTGCTGGTGTCTAGCCGCCAGTGTAAGGGTAAAACTGATCATGACAAGAATTTTTGGCCATACTTACAGGCACCAACTTAATTGCCCCCCCTCCAGTCAAGACCAACATTTGGGCAAGAAAGCACATGCTTTGGAGGGTACTGGACAAATGGTGCACTGATTGATGAGTTGTCGGGTAAATTTAAATGCAAGGTATAGTCAGATTAGATGTTTCCATGTTTTTACTAGCTCTGTAGATTAGAGTATATGCTTCGCAATTTCCTGCTCAAAACCAAACTCGTCAATTCTGATATGTACAGTATGCTCCATTTTTGGGGAGATATAAAGGGAGGGATCACATGGTTTTTCAAGTGCTGCATGATCTATCCCATTGAAGGTAAAACAGTATTTGCTAGACATTGTACATCATCGACTAAAAGCTGGAAAAAATATTATAAGATATTTAGAACACAGATGTTTCTTGATTATATATTGTATAATTCCAGCTGGACTGGGGGCACTACACAGAAAAAAGTTAAGTAACATAGCTTAACATGTGGGCATATTTCTAGATTGAAAAAAAAACTAAAGAAAATCATTTCCATACATAACATGTTCTTGTTTAAATGTTGGGTATTCCTCTGATATAAATAGAAGTGTGTAATTAGAAAATCCACTTACAAGAATCGCGTGCATAATATAAAATATAGCAGCTGCCTCCAGGCCTGAGTGGTGCATACAAGGATAATTCCAAAGTTTGAAGTACAAATTATATCTACCAAAATGAAAACCATGGTGCTTGGGCCACCATATCCTTAAGCTAAGAGTTCAAGAATGGGTCGTCAAATTGATTTATTGCATGTAGTTCCTTCACAATCTCTCTTCAAACAACAAAAGGATATGCAAAAGAAAAGGTTGCACAAGAGAGAATAGGGCTAGTATAAAGATAAGCTTACCTTCTTCAGTATAGTCAATATACTCCAAGTAATACTCAAGGTGCCCAGATTCTGTGACACGCATATCATTTATCTGAAAAATAATGCAATATGTGTTAGTAAAGTCCCACTGCCTTACTTTGGAATGAGTAAAGGGAAGTGTTTTGTCTATAGTCCATGAAATCATGGTCAAGCGGTAAGAGCTTATGTTTTATTTACTGTTACTATGAAAGTAGTAGCACACCAACAAATTATATTGGCAAGAAATCTTTATCATCTATATTTTGCATTATGTATTCAAGTACACAAGATTCAACCAAACTTCTCTGTTGCCTTTACTTCTACCCAGCAGTAAAATAACCCAGAAGTGTAGCATAGACCTTTGTCCACACAGAGGCAAATGGTCATGAGTTTTATTCTCGCAAAATACTGTCAGTGTGCTAGCTGTGTGGATTTCATTATGATTTTCTGATGTTTAAACAAGTGAACTATGAGTCATGAGCCTTAAGATGATTAGTTCACAATAAGGTGAAGGTCGATACATTAAACAATGTACTCTACTCGGAAACAACTTAGTAAGAAAAAATGTGTACTTATTATCAGCCTTCAAGAGGACAACTGTTGTTACTCGGTCATCTTTTAGTGATCACTTCAGCTATTACTAAATACAAGATAAAGTTCAGCAAAAAGGCATAGTATGAAAGTTCCACCGGCTGGAGAAGGGCTGGAGATAGGTGTAGGTCCAAAGAGGGAGGTGCCACCTGATCAAGACCTAAGGAGGCTCCACGATGGAGGTGTCTGCATATGACCCACAACTCTGGGGAGGAAGTAAGCCTGGTGAGTAACTATTATCCAAAATTGTGGGGAAGATGTGTGCGGAGGCCCGTGGCTACCTTTATTGGAACATGCCCCACTGGACCGCGCACATGAGTACATGACCAAAGATTAAATAAAGTTCAGAAATAAAATAAAATCCTAGAAGAAAGATGCCCCACAAGGATAAAGAACTGGAGAAGTAAAGAGTTAAGGTCCACCCTATTCCATGATCCAAACTTGGGAATTGGGGAATAGATAGGGTTTTGGGCGTGTGAGGCTGCCAGCAGGACCCGCGAGCAATATCCGACGTGGCGGTAGGTGTCGGCGCTCCCCACCGGCCCTTGTGCGTAGGGGTCGGCATGGGGTTGGTGGAAGTTTTACTGGGCTCCAAACTGTGCCGGTGGATTATGGGGGCCACTGGTGTGAGCCCAAAATGTAGCAGGCACCCCAATAGGCCTATTGGGGGTGCTATTGGGGCCGCAGGCTCTAGACCTATATAAACCACACTTGGGACCATTTATAACCATAGTCTCTTTGACCTAGTTCGTGCAGAAGATTCTGTAAAGAGAATGAGGTAGTTACCCTGAGAGTATTGTAGTGATATCCTAAGAACCTATCTTGACCCTCTCAACCTTGTGTCGTTTGGATCCAGTCGTAGGGCAACCGAGTTTGTATAGATATCCATATGTCGCTATTTCCATCCACGTACAACGACCCTTTCTGACGCTAGCGTACCCACGAGTTTCACTATAACAACAAGTAGAGGGAAATGGTGTGAGGAATTAGCTCAAGTATTACAAGTGCACAAAGAATAAGCGGCATGTGCACTCTGCTACCACTAGGGAAATACATTCTCCTCTAAATATTTTGATTGAAAACATAAGAATCATGGCACATTTGTCTCACAATGTACTTATGGTATTACAATTTTGTTTAGCCGGGTAAATATATAGCAATAAATATAATTGGTCAACCTTCTACTTTAGAGACCATTTTGATGCGGAAACACATGCAGGGAGAGTAGTTATTTGCTTCCTGAATTACTGAAATCCAAGGTTAAAAAAGTGCTAAGCGAGCAGTGAGGCACGCTCAGAGGAACTGAAACTCAAGTGTTTTGCACGGAACCGTACAGATAGAAATTGTTTAGCCGGGTAAATATATAACAATACAAATTATAGGTCAACCTTCTACTTTAGAGACCATTTTGATGCGGAAACGCATGCAGGGAGAGTAGTTATTTGCTTCCTGAATTACTGAAATCCAAGGTTAAAAAGGCGCTAAGCGACCAGTGAGGCACGCTCAGAGGAACTGAAGCTTAAGCGTTTTGCACAGAACCGTACAGATAGAAAATAGGCAAGCAATTCTGGGCATTCAGGAGCAGAGAAGTAGAGGAGAGTGGTGTTTGCTCCGAGGAAGGAGAGACGGCGGAGGCAGGGAAGGGGCTACGTCGGTAGTGCCACCTTTTTTGCTGTGCATGTGTTCGTGAAAGTGAAGACGTGGGAAAAAGAGATAACAGAGTAGATGGACGGCTCAGATTAGAAATGATAAATAGTTTGGATTGGGTTAGAGGACTAGGGTTTGATACTGTGCCTCACTAGGCCAGCTCTGTAGGAGGAAAGAGATCGTTAGCATGAGTCTCGTATGCCCTAACTGCGCTAATGGGCCTTGTCAGCGCTTAAGTAGCCGCTTAGGGCCTAAGCAAAGCGTTTTGGCATTCATTGCTCAACGCTTAGTTATGCTTTTTGAACCATGAAATCATACAAGTACTAATATAAATTAGACGTCCCACCTTGGAGCGAAACCATGCACCTCTGTAACCTTCAACAAAGGTCTTTGATTCTGCGAAATCTCCAATTTCAAATGGAAGAATTAGATCCATGTCCAGCCAATCTGAAGGTATTACCAAAAAAAATATACAAGGGGTTAGAATATGATAAAGCGCTAAATCAAAAATGATCTAGTAACAGGTCAAGTGTAACACTAGTAAATCAAGCTGCAAATGTATCACAACAATCGCAAGCTTGATTCTGTAGTATTTGAATCAAAGTTATCCAAGACCATGCACAACTATAGCAAAGTCAAAGAGTAGCGAGAGTGAAAATGGCGAGACAATCCAATGGAATACGATACATCATCAATGTTACAGTAGACCATTCGCCACCTTGGCGGGGTTTTCTACGACGTGGTAGAAATTTAGATACCACTATCCCGATGCATTGTTTCTCAAGCGTTGTATCTAAACGAGCTTTCACTTAATTGGATCTGGGACCACACTTGCATTTCATCATGGTAGCCTATTTGCGGCATAAACTAACCTGATCCATGTTTTTTTTTCAGAGATACACAAGGATGAATATACGAATTTTGATTGTACTGGTGTTCATACAAAAAAAAAGTATCAACACATTAGCATCAAGATATATTTTGGGCTGAATGGAAGAATTCATGAACATAAATTATTTTGGCCCAACCAAGTAATTTTTTAGTGCTTTTGTGTCAAGCGACCCCGGATGTTAGAATCTGTTCATAGTATATCGGCAAGCCACTGTGAGCTAATACAATTGGTAGAAGGCTCAGCATCAAACATGCATGGAACAATAGTTAGCCTCAATCTAAAAGTTTACACGGGCATCCGGGCATCCACTGATACCCATCCGTGTAACTTACAACAACCCAGGAGACACACATTTCAATTTCAGCAACTCCGTTTGATGGGAACTACCGTGCCAAACGGAACAAAACGGTATATAAGATAAGATGAGACTCTGCTGTGATTAAATCGCCGATTGAACTCGGCGGTGATATTGGGCTGGGTAGGTGGAGGGGTAGGGTGATGGGGCGGATCGGGGCAGGATCAGGGAGCGGTCCGGGGCGGAGATGACAGGGTTCACGGCATGGGGCGGGCGATAGGCGGCCGCCAGCGCGCAGAGGCAGAGGCAAAGCAGAATAGGAGCACGGCGCGACGGAGATATGCGAGGATCTGGGGAGGGCAGGGGCGCGCGCACCTGCAGTCTGCGGAGCCGGAAGGTCCGCTGCTCCCCGCCGCCGCCGCACGCTCCTGGGCCGGGATTACGGCCGCCGGCGTCGTCTCCTTGTACAGTGGCGGCACGGCGCTGCGCCGCGGAAACGGAAATCTGCGGCAGTTACTCCTGCTATTCAGGGCATGGTGGGAGCAGATGCGGGAATCGGTGGCATTTCTTAGGATGGAAGGCATTTATTCAGGGCGTGGTGAGATGAAATCGGTGGCGGCTGCGCCGTTATTTTTGCCTTGGAAGAAGGGAAAGCCTTGTTTTCCGTTAGTCCGTGCGTGAGAGTCTGTGCCATCACGTCATCGGCGCCGTGGGTGGGGTCGAATGTTTGCGCACGCGAGAATAAATTCCCGTCGTCATTCCAATATTCAATGCCGATTACTGTGCATCCGTCTAATTACAAGACCTCGATCCGATTTGGTCTTGATCGGTTGGTTTTAAATGGTTGGTTTTAAATGGAGGGGTCTTGCGGAGACGCCTCGAAACCAAGGTCCTAGACCCCAAACCACCCCCTAGAGCTCGGGCTACGTCCAGACCAAAACACACGACATCTTCCAGTGACGCTTGGAATAGAAAGAATGTCAACGGCTAAGGCCTGGCGCCGACCTAGCAAAGATTCCAAAGGCACTAGGAAGGCCACCAGCCACCGAAGCAAGACCGTGTAGAAGCAGTCAAGCCGATGTTGTGAGAGGGCTGTGATACCAGCGAGAAATCAAAGGGTGATCCACAAACCCTAGTAGCATTAGCAACTAGATCTAGTATAGAAAACTTAACGTTATTCAAAGGCGGCACATATTCATCATGGGCGCGTCGCATCCACCATAAGTACCAACAAGTTGTCATCACCACCTCCTTCAAATTTATCGTCTCAAAACCTTTGGAGAGCATTATCATTCAACCATAGGATATGCTCTATAATAGATCCTGATCTTTCAACTATTATAGCTTCTTTCCATCATTTCTTCCGAACCGAGAGTACACCATAAGTCTCAAGCAGTCAGTCATAGAAACAGAAGATGACGTACACCCTTGGCTCCTTGATTACATATCGGACATTCTCCACCCTGACCAACATGACGGTTAGCCAAGATACCGTTTAAAGGGGTGTTTCGGTGGAGAGCTCTCCATATGATTTTTTTTTCTTGTTAACATTACTTTCCTAATCATTTTTCCAAAATAGATTTTAAGCAGATGTTCCCGGTAAGCCCAATTATTGCGCCGTGGCTCCAAAGTGGTGTTTCCATAATAACCTTATCGAACTACGTATCTTCCATGTTGAGTCATACCTTAAGAAATAAAGACCTCAAAGCATTGATTATGTAACGGAATATGAAAATTACAACCAATATCAGCATCATTAAACATTTCACCATGGAGTCGCACATCCCAATTACATGTGACCGAGCTAATCAGCTCACTGACTTTCGTATATACTGCTCCACTTTTTTTTTTTTTTTGACAATATATATACTGCTCCACTTCTTGGCGACACCACTCCTCTATCATGACTTGACGAAATCCAGGGATCTGTCCAAATATATATTAATTGCTTCTCTCGTACCAATCCTCCGAATATAACCTCTCTTGAAAGTAGTTAGTCCGGCTAATATACTCCGCCAAGTGAGCGTTGAGCCAAATTTCTGTCTAGGGTTTAGGAGTTAGGGTAATACTTTGCCCTAATAACTAGGGCACATAGTGAAACTCGATTCAAAATCAGTCTCCAAACTTCCTTTGTAGCATTGCGATATTAAAAGATTAGAAATCTCTAAATCCCGTACCACCTTATTTCTTTGGGTAGCAAAGCTTCCACCATGCAAGCCAGGGGCGGCGCCAGGGGTATTCTTGCGTATGCAGCTGAATACCCAAGATTTTGAAAAAAACCTTAGAATTTCCTCATAAACCAGGATTTTTTTTGGCAAATACATGAGGATTTTGGCAAAATGAATACACATGTTGAAAATGAATACCCATCACTTCAGCTCTGGCGCCGCCACTGATGCAAGCGAATGCATATGTTTATTATTCTCATCTTCTCTCCAGCAAAATTGAGAGATAGTATTCATCACACGCTTACATAGGGTATGTTTTGGATGCTGCCATGACGCGCCCTACCAAAATTTGGAAACTAATATTTTGGCAAACGATTCGGCCGTTACCGGTTCGCCCACGTATTAGCGAAATAAGGAACTTGCATGCATGGCCTAGCGGGGCTTGCCAATTATTTGGTTCCCCACCAAAGTATCACCGGACGTTCAAGGGCGATCCAATATTTTGGCAAGGCTAGTGCTGACAAAGAACTAAATGTACCCATACTCCTTTTGGTATTTAAAATACCAACATAGCATAGATCGGGATTTCTTGGGCAACCGCTTTCAACGTATTTATTTCCTATCAATGGACAAAAGCTTCTTTTTCCCACCATTAGTTCTTTGGATAATCCTTTTTACAAAGTTTAGGAAGCATTCACTTTTGTCTGTTCCTACAAGTGTTGATAGCCCAAGATATTTATCCGAGATGGCCTCTTCATTAATATGCAAAGTCTCACAAATCTCCGCACTCGTAAACACGTTAGTATTGGGAGAGAAGAAAATTCTTGACTTCGCTGCACTCACCAATTTTCTAGAATCAGCACACTAAGTATCAAGAATTTGTTGCAAAGTTGCATTAGCCATATCAACTTTCACGAGAATCATCGATTCATCAGCTAGAAAAGTAGATGTGAGACGGTGCATTTCTGCACACCCTTACCCATCGATGCCACCAACTTCTTCATTCGACAATAGACTAGATAGATCTTCCACACGTAAAAGAAACAAATAAGGAGAGAGTGGATCCCTGCAGCAAACCTCTAGTAGGAACAAACATATCGGTATCTTTAGAACTAAACTGAACTTGGTACCTTGCAGATCTTACACAAGTCATCATAAGCTCAACCCATCGCTCCGCAAAACCCATCTTACATATCATATTCTCCAGAAAAATATTCACCACCCTGTCATACGCTTTATGCATATCAAACTTCACAACACATGACCACATAGCCCATCATCTTTTGTTATTTATAGAGTGAACACATTCATACGTCACAAGGACATTATCACTAGTTAGACTCCCAGGCACAAAGGCACATTGCATCGGAGAAATAACTTCAAATTCCTTTGAGCCTATGAGCAACCATATTCGAGATGATCTTACAGATCACATTACATAGATTTATTGTACGATACTGGGTAATTTTTGGATCATCTACCTTTGGGATGAGAACCACAATGGTACCACCCTTCTAGTATGATGAGCTTGTAACACCTCCCGCGTAATATCCTCTCCACAACTATTCCATAGTTTTTCTTTATAGAATACCGCTTGGAGACCATCCAGCCCAATAGATTTTAGGCCCTCAATGCTGAACACTACCTTCTTCTCATCCTCCGCATCAAAAGGACCCAAGATCATAGTATTCATAGCATCATCCACTCTGCGTGAATTTTTTCCATAACCGTCGGGTCAATTACCCGAACCTCTGAAGTACTAAACAAGTTAGTAAAATAATTGAGAATAAGAGGCGTCAACAGCTGTCTATCCAATCATCATCTTCATTCTTTAGTTTTTTAATGATATTCTTTTTACGTCGAGCCAACTCAAAATTATGGAAAAATGAAGTGTTCCTATCCCCATATTGCAACCAATTCACTCTTAATCGTGGCGCCCAATAATCTCGTTTTGTTCCAATAATAATTCAAACAAATTACCCATTTCCTTTGCTTTGCTTTAGCTTAATTTTCATCTGAAATAGGACCATTCATTGCCTTTTCTAATTCTCGATGCGCTTTTCGTAAGCGTCGTTTCGGGTTCTCTCATGCATGGAAGGACGCCTGCAGCGTCCCAAATGACCCAACGCTTCCTCGTCCGCGACACTATCTGTAGCGGCCTAGGCTTTTTGACCCTCCTGCCGGGGACTCACTCTCTTTGATCCATTTAGCTTCGTATCTCCTCGGACCTGACATGGTTGGCACAAGATTCTCTTGATAGGCAATATCTAACAAAAGCGGTTTGTGATCAGTCTGGATGTATCCAAGGTGCTGCATGATCGCTCCTGGGTGCATCATTACTCAAGCTCCATTTTCCATCGCATGATCTAGTCGCTCGCGGATTCTTCCTCTTTTCCATGTGAATGGCTCTCTTGAGAAGCCAAAATTTTCTAACTCACAATTGACCAGTGCATCTCGAAAAGCTTGCACACAATTTTAGGGTGGGGATTGCCACCGTCCTTTTCACGAGAGTACATAATCTCATTGAAGTGACCCATTATCACCCAAGCGAAAGGTGAATTATTTTTCAGCTCTCATAATTTCTGATGTTTTGTGCCCCAACATGATTCGTCATGGATATGGATACCGTTAGCCTCTAAATTTTCTCCGGGCTCGGGCACTCTACCACTCGCACATCAATGTACTTTTTTTTTTAAAGTTCAAAAAAAAAATACTTCTTTTTTTATTGAATAGAATAACACCCCACTCCTTCCATCACTTGAATTACATATTTTAAAATTTACATTTAACTTTCTTTTCGAACACTTGATAGTCGTTCAGGTGTGTCTCTCAGAAACATCGTCTCAGAGCAACAACGTTTCCTCATGGAAGGCCACCGACGTTTCCTCATGTGATCAGACTGGATGTATCCAAAGTGTTGCACGATCGTTCCTGGATGCATCATGACCCATGCACCATTTGCTTACTGATTTAGTCGCTCACGGATTCTTCTCGTTTCCATGTGAATAACTCCTGAGAAGCCACAATTAACATAATTAACTAGTGCATCTCGAAAATCTTGCATACAATTTTGGGGGTGAGGATTGCCACCCTCCTTTTCATGAGAGTAAGAAATCTCCTTAAAATAGCCCATCATAAGCCACAATTAACATAATTAACTAGTGCATCTCAAAAATCTTGCATACAAAAGAGAATTCCTTATTTGACATTGCTTAAAGTTTTGATTCCTTATTTGGCCCTCAAAAACTTTTTCTTCCCTATTTGACCACGCCTCAAATTTTCTTTCCTTGTATGACACTCTAGTTCATTGTAAGCACTAACGGTGTTACAAAGGGACATGAAAAGTCGTTTTTGCCCTTGGTACATTATGTCACCGAAAATGAACATGTCATATATAAAAACTAGTGGATTCATCTTTATGCCATATATATATGTAACTATCTCGCGGGCGGCGGTGATGATTCGGACGGCGACTCTTCGTCGCGGCGACGAGGAGCCTAGGTGTGGCGACGTAAGTGATGCTGGGCTCGGCTGCCTACTTCCGACGGCTACGACGACGACGTCGCGATCTCTTCGCGTCGGTCGTTGGCTTAGCTTCGAGGGTGCCCGTCGATCCCGGGCTTGACGTGGCGCCTGGATGCCGGGGAGGCGGCCCCGGTTTGGTGGTTCTCCGTCGTGCCGAGCTAGAAGGTGGCTCTGGCATGATGCGGTTCTCGCCCCGGCGCCTAGTTCTGTTGTTTGTGGCCGCAGAAGTCAGGCGCGTGGGGCTGGCGTTGCTGTGTGTGGGTTGGGGATGGTGGTTCGGCCGGTCCTCAAATGGCGGGTGCGAGGTTTGCGACTACCTGCCGGACGAAAGCGTTGCCGGACCATCCGAGCTGCCGGCGCCAAAGGAGGAGGCCGACGACGTCGACAGCTGGTCCTTCGACTCCCCGCGCCGCTAGATGTTTATTTTTAGTTTTTTAGTTTAAATCGTGTTAAATTTGTACAAATTTCGTTCGAACTACGTATAAATATCGTGTTGCAAATTTGTATTTAAATTTCAAAATCTATCGGGACCGTTGTTTGGGACGTTGGTGTGGGAGCAGCGTTCCCAAATAGAAGATGCTGTGCCGGCGCTCCCAAACGAAGGTGTTGGCATCCCTGCCGGCGCCTATTTGAGGCTACCGGTGGAGATGCTCTTATGCGTATAACCAACTGATGATCTCTTAGATGTGGTGTACGTGCAGGAATAGTTAATCGGAGATCTGCAAGTGAGAAAAAAATGTATGACAGCAGAGGAACGGGCGCACATATGGTACGTAGCTATCGTCACCCAAGCCTGCACTGCAGAGTGCAGTCGCACCCAACCCTGCAGTTGGGCACGCATAGACGAGGGGTTCTCTCTTTTTTAGCTGGGGGTTTCAAGGAATCGACAGGATTGCCGAGTTGCCATCGACAATTGAGGGGTAGTTTGGTCCTAGAGAAGAAAAAATAACGGAGGAGCCTCACAGAACGGACGGCGATGTCAAATAAGGAATGAAAATTTGAGATGTGGTCAAATAGGGAAGAAAAAGTTTGTCAGGGCCAAATAAGAAATTAAAACTTTAAGTAGTGTGAAATACGAAATTTTCTCTACAATTTTGGGGGTGAGGATTGCCACCCTCCTTTTCATGAGAGTAAAAAATCTCCTTAAAATAGCCCATCATCGAATAGAGATTTCGTAAGCGATCTCATTTTTTGAAAAAATAAAATATATATTTGTAATTTTAAAAATATACTAAAAATAATTCTCCCGCCTATTGTTAATGAGGTATCAACAAACGTGTATAATATTAATTTTAAACACTTTATATTCCGAGCAACACAAAAATAAAAGAAGTGTAGATCTAAGTTGTATATTTTCAAATCTTCAAAACATATCAAATTTTATTATTTTATCTAGTATAAAATAAAATAAAAATTAGTTGTAAATTTTACAATCTCTAAAATTATTTTTCAGATTTTCTAATAACATATCAAAAATCTTTTTTTTTAAATAACGAGAGCACTGGAGCTCGGCATCCAAAACACTTTTCACCCATTATCACCCAAGCGGAAGGTGAATTATTTTTCAGCTCTCGTAATTTTTTCATGTTTTATATTTATGCTTCTAACATAGTTTGCCATAAATATACCATTAACCTTTGTATTTATGCTTCTAACATAGTTTGCCATAGATACCATTAAGCTCTAAATTTTATCAGGGCAACAACGCTACTGGAGATCTATAAGAGGATGAACTATCAAGCAGTTTCCGAGAGGCTGATGGGATGGCTGAGTTAATATTTGTTATATTTGTTGCATCTCCACTTCAGATCCACTCTGTCATCATTCGAAAAAAAAGGAAAAAAGATGATCGTGCTCGGGTGGAAGAGGGAGTCAGAATCATACTAGTTCCATGCACATTATTTATTAGTTCCATGCACATTATTTATTCACGCTCCCATCACGGTCCAGGAGCCCCAACTTAAACAGTACACAACACTTACAACTGACACGTACTACCGACACTTCGCTACACAGCCTAGACAGTCACACAGCACACTTTCTACCCATCTTAAAACGCCACTACCACTTGGCCCTTCTCCTGGTGATCTTCTCCGACCTTCAGCCGTTGACGACGACGCCACCTGCAATCCAAGCACACAGCACGCGCGATCAATTAGCATCCGTATTAGCGAAGATAGAGTTAACGAACGACACTTGTTGGTAATTACCGTTGGGGTGGAGGACCTGGCCGGACATGTATGAGGAGTCCTGCTCGCTGGCGAGGAAGACGAAGCATGGCGCGACCTCGCTGGGCTGCCCTGCGCGCTTCATCGGCACCTCCGATCCGAACTGCTTCACCTTCTCCTCCGGGAACGACGCCGGGATGAGCGGCGTCCAGATGGGCCCCGGCGCGACGCCGTTGACCCGGATGCCCTGCTCCGCCAGCTGCATCGACAGCGCGCGCGTGAAGGCCACGATGGCGCCCTTGGTGGCCGTGTAGTCCAGCAGCGTGGTGTTGCCCTTGTACGCGTTGATGGAGGTGGTGTTGATGATGCTCCCGCCGCCGCCCCGCTCCTTCATGCGCTTCACGGCGTACTTGGCCATGAAGAAGAAGGAGTAGATGTTGGTGCGGAACACGCGGTCCAGGTCCTGCTCCGTGATGTCCGTGATGCACGGCCGCACGTACTGCTCCGCCGCGTTGTTCACCAGGATGTCGATGCGGCCGCCGTGCGCGTTCGCCACCTCCTCGACCACCTTGCGGCAGTTCTCCTCGTAGCCCAGGTCGGCCGGCAGCGCCATGGGGTCGCCCGCGCCGCCGCCGACGCGGGACTTGATGTCGCGGAGCGCGTGCAGGGTCTCCTCCGCGTCCTTGTCCTCGTGCCCCTTGAGGTACGTGAAGGCCACCGTGGCGCCCTCCATCGCGAAGCACAGGCACACCGCGCGCCCGATGCCCGAGTCGCCGCCGGTCACCAGCGCCACCTTCCCCTGCACAGGCGCATGCAGATCAACCGCGTCTCAGTTAGTTGAAGCACAAAAACAGACGTCGCCGGCGGCATGTAGTACTGTCGAACACTTCATAGTTTTACCTGGAGCTTGTTGGCGGCTTTGTAGTTCTTGATGATGGCCTCGGGGCGGGGCTCCATGAGGTGCTCCTTGCCGGGCTGCGAGTCCTGCTTCTGCGGCGGGAACTGCTGCGACGCCATTGCTCTGCTACCCCTAGGACTCTGTTTCGCTCTCGGCGACGATGCGGCGAAGGAAGCTAGCGCCCTGCAGGCCGGGAGAGCGCGCGCGTAGCCTTGACGTGGTGGTGGATGAAACTGCTGGAGGAGGCGGAGTGCGCGCATGGCACGGTGGAGGAGGCCAGAGGTGGCGAGAGGTGGATATAAAGGAGCGCCAGAGGTGGACACGCACGGCGCGTGGCGGCGGACGTGGCGGGGGTCTCGCAGCTGTGGCCGCCACGCGGCCGAACTGGCCGTGTCTCGAGTGACCCAGTGAACTGTCAGCTGCACCGCACGCCGCTTAGAGTTGGACCAAGCTGCTACGTGTTTCTTCTCGGCGTAAAGCATCCGTAGAAATCTTTAAAATGCGATTAGGCCGTCGATCGAGTGCCACTGTTGAATTTATTGCAAAAAGACGTTCATTAATAAAAATGACCACATATGAGTGCAAATGATAAAAAAGATCATGTCGGATGTGACGGCAGAGCCCAGCCGACACGTGGAGCTTACCGCCCTAGCGTGTGGGGGCAGCGTCGTGCCGTCGCTCGAGGTGGCAGCACGTTAGGCGCAGCAGCTCGCCGTCCGGCCGCCGTCGACTGTGTGGGCCATGCCGCCCCATGAAATGGCGGCAGGCTTGCGTGGACCATGGCTCCACCCTCCCTAGCGGCAGGCTGTGCATGGCTAGCTCGCGCGGGAGAGCCTGGCCGGCCGGCCGACAGTCTGAGGTACTGATTTTAATGCGATGCGACGTGACTGCTTTACCTAAGATTCCCGCTTGATTTGTACAGAAAATTAACTACCAAAACCAGCATATTCGAAAATTAACTACCAAAACCAGCATATTCGCGTAGGAGTTCTGTACTGATACAGTAAATAGAGCACCGACAGCCTATGCTAATTATTGTGCTCTAATTTTTTGGTACACTTTTCATACTAATTGAAGGCTATATAAGTGATTCGTGCCCGCATACAAAGCACACAAATCGAAACAGCAGCATCGAGTTTGCCTTCTCCCCATCTCTCTTTCGTGCGCAAAATATTCGAGTGAGTATGAGTGTGCCTTGCTCGGACCAGAATTTTAGGCCGATGCAGGGGAAGAATGCAAGCTTGCCACCGGGGTGAGAGCAGAGAGGTGTTGGTGCGGCCACCTTTGCAAGGATGAAGTAGGTGGTTGATTTTCTGATAAGTTCGGCATGAAATATTTCATGTGCTAGAGCTATGATCATGATCCACCCAGACAAACAAGTTCATCGTTCTCGAGGCATGCGGTATGCTCTAACAACATGATTAAAAATTATATGTGTATGTCATTAATTTTTGTTTATTAACCGTATTATTTGTGTTGCAGTCTCCCCCGCCCCTTTGCATGTGGTTTCACTGGATAGACCAGGAGCAGCCGGATTGCGCACACCGTGAGGTGGATGAAAAACATCGGCATGCATGGGCAATGTTCCATGAGGAAGAGCGTAGGGAAAAGGCTGCTGCTAATAATAAAGCAGAGAGAGACAAATACAAAAATTAAGGGCGGAACAAGCTCGAAATCGTGAGGTGAATCAGAAGAGGATGGATGATGAGAGTGCACGTAGGTATGTAGAGTAAGAGGTGCGCAGAGAGGCCCGTGAAGCGGAAAGGAAGAGATTAAGGGAAAGAGATGTCGAGGCGCAAGCGACAGAAGAACGCGGCGACAGGTCCGGAAAATGGCCACGGTGAACACAGAGAAAGTAGAGTGATGCGTCGTATTAGCTATGGATCTTAATTTCAGTTTCAGTTTGTCATTGTATCTTAAATTTCGTTGTAGTGATAAGCCGTATTTTAATTTCAGCTATATTGTATTTAATTTCAGTTATATACTTAATTTGAAGTGAATTTGCAAATATGTTGTGTCCGAAATGTTGGCTCATCTTTTTTCCGCTCAAATACCCCAGCACTTTCCTCCCTCCGAAATTCCCCGCCATATTTTTCCGCCCAAATTCCCCACCATTTATTCCCGCCCAATTTTCCCGCCACAGTCCTACAACTCACATCTTTCCGCCGAAACTTATCCCTTTCTAGCCTATAAAAAGCCCACATCGTTTCCTTGTATTTCAGTGTGCTGTCTCTACAAGATGGATCCCCCATATAAAAATTCTCCCATCTTTTCAACGAATTTATGGCCAAACCTCTTCTAGACAGTGCCTGCTATGTGATGAGGGAGAATAAGGTAGAGACATTCGAGTAGTTCATCAGTAGCGACGCCTTGCTCCGTAAGGTGGGTAGAGAATTTGAGACTTGATCTTATGGATATCCAGTCAAGAAGATGCTTGCTCGTAGCCCACGGGAAATAAGGTGTGAGCTTATCAAGCTGAATGAGAAGTGGAAGACACTGACATGGAAGGATGAAGAAGAAAAGGAAAAGTTTTTGAGATGTCCAGCAAGGTGGGCGGAGGAGAGCGAGGACGACGATGATATCTTTGAGCCTAGCAGCAAGGCAAAGAGAGTTGCATCGTCGAAGGGCAAGAGTACCAACTCCTCGAAGGGGAAGAGTGCTGCACCGCTGGTCGTCGACTCAGACAACGACTTCGAGCCTAGTACCAAGGCCAAGAAATCTGCATCATCGAAGGGTAAGAGTGCCAATTCCTCGAAGGGCAAGAGTGTTGCAGCTCCGGCCATCGACTCGGACGACGACTTCGAGCCTAGCACCAAGACCAAGAAAGCTGCCTCGTCGAAGGGGAAGGGAAAATGGCCACGCTGGACACATGGCAGATAAAGTGATCTGTTGTACTAGCTATGTATGTTAATTTCAGTTTAACTTTCTCGTTGTATCTTAAATTTCGACGTAGTAATTAGCCGTATTATTCATTACATGTTGTATCTTAATCGTTCTTACTTATGTTGTATCTTCATTGTTGGAGTTAATTTAGAAATTAAACTTATTCGAACTAATATTAATATGTCTCTGAGATACGTAGAAAAATGTCTCAGATATAGGTTATAGTCTGTCGCGACATAGATAAATATATGATACACACAAGTAAGGCCCATGCGTATCAGTCCTGTCGACGATGACGACGGTGCTTCCGTGGCCTTGGACCGGAAGGCGACAACCAGGGACGAGGGGGATGAGGTGGGCACAAACCTCGGCCGTACTGACTTTCCTTATCCTCTGCACGTGTCTCATCAGCCGGTGATGGGGTTTGAAATACGTATTGAGATTCCTGATTTGGGAGAATCAAACTGGCATATATGCTCATAATATCACCTCCAAAGAATTCTTCAACTATCCCGGTAACATTATCGCGAGGTTGTTGGGAAGTGTTGTCGTAGTATTATGGTTGCATCTGCGTCATATCAGGCTATGCCGGGACTAAAGATTCACGCGTATCGAACGGCTCTGTCAGAAACATGCACGCAATAATCATGTATGTAATTAACATGAATTAACCTAAGTTGGTATTGAGACTGCATGTGGTCATGACCCTGCAGTGGGGGCATATTGTGGCCTAAACCAGCTCCCATGTTAGACCACGTAAAAGATTCCTGTGAACGTAAACAACATGTCATTAATAGGCATGTAAATAATCACGTGTTAGTACTAATTATTAAATATGAGCATACCTGAGTGTTGAATCTTTGTGAGTAATCGCCTTCTGTGTAGGAGTATCGTTGTCCAGATGGATATGACGGAAAATGATCGTTGTCCTATTACAATTGGAAAAAATGTGTCATTGTTGTAAGTTCAGGAGGATTACATGTACGCAAGTTGAGTACCTGTCTGGCGCCATGGTGTTGAGATATGTGTACGGACTGTGAGCGGTCAAATAGAGATGAGCCGCGTCGTGGATTAGATGTATGCGAGATAGAGGGAACTGCTACGGTTTATATGGCGGATGGCTGGCTCACACGTACCATACTCGGTCTGTTCGACGGCGCCTCCGGCATGTCAAATGCTCGACTGACAACATCATCGTGGCGACTGCAACCAACACGCCTAAGACCTTTCATGGCAGTATTAAAAATATGTTTTACCATGGATTTTCCCTCCGAACTATCCATGTTGCGCAAGTCCAAAGTGTCATGGGCGTCCCGTGCGATCTGCATAAACTCGTCAATCTAAATGAAATAAAAAAATTTAATATTGGCTATAAACACAAGTTTTCTTAATTACATTTATATAGCAAGTACTGAAGTGTCACGGTGGTAAGCTGAGGCCCATGTGAGGTTGTCGGACTCGATGGTGGGGGACCGGTGAGCAAAGTCCATGTGCTAGCGCGGTACCATTCATTATACGTTGGCAATATCTCACCGTTGTACCGTCTGCATTAGTGATAAATTACATTAGCACGTACATGATGAAAATATAAATTAAAATATATAATTACCTATTTTCGCGTATTCCATCGGACTGTGCTTCATCGATCCATTTCGTAATCCATATTTGATTATGGTGACTCCAGTTGAAACAACTCATGCCTTTATTGTCTTGTCTACAATCCAATAAGTTTTATTAAATAATAAAATAGATTAATTGAAATGAAATTCATTGTTTCTATTAGAGTGACCGAATTTACGTATGAACATCAACAACAAGTCATCTTGGTGATGGTGGGGAACATCCTGATGTAGATCAAATAAAGAGTAGGTTGCATCGTGTGAACCACAACCGTCTGTCTCGCAACATATTTGGTGGTGGTTTAACAAGACCCCAGACAGTATACACGTCGTGTTCCGTATAGGGGTCCCATTTGACCATGGTCTCCTGTAGCTACTCAAACTGTTGGTGGTATTCCGGGTAGCAACCGTGTACCACATTATTTGACCACCATTTTTTAGCATGTACCCATCGACTTCCAAAAGTAAGAGGAGCATATTGTTCGGTCTCACCACCGTAGGGGTGAATTGGGTTCATTATGTGGGGACACCTAACTGGAAGGTACTCCACGATCATAACTGAAGAAACTCTACGCTTACAACAAGTATATGTCCCTTTGAAGATGCATTTGTTTTCTTTGTTGCATCACACAACCCCCTATAGGTATACGCGAGCATTGCAGAACCAAAACTATATATAGGGCTGGGAGGTGGAGGGGAATCTACTATGTTCTCGGCTATCTTAATTAGACCCGGGAGAACAATGTCACCATGGGACGAAGGAAACATTATATCGAATAGGTACAATAAATACGCAAAAAGATGTCGTCTGATGATTGCATTATCTGCATGAGCTAGTAACTCTTGAAAATTATTGACCAACCAGCTTAGAGGGACCCCCTAGGACGTGACCCTCTGCGGCTCGTAGCAGAAATTGCCACGCCAAGACGGTTCTGTACCTCAGTCGGCCAAATACTAGAATAAGAGACAAGGACCAAAGGAGTATCCTTGATTGGCAAACAAGTGATCATGGAAACATCTTTCAGCGTAGGTGTCAGCTCCCCACAACTTAAGTGGAAGGTGTGGGTTTCAGGTCTCCAACGATCAACAAGGGCTGATAGAAGAGATGGGTCTAATGTGAACTTCTCCCTGCTTCATGTCAGCTTAGAAAATGGCAGAAGTCCATGGGCCGTGAGATGTTCCTCATAAACATTGTTAACAAGAAACATGTTCTTAATGGTTCGTACCCTGAAGGTCGGAGGTGGGTTTGAGTGGGCGTCCGGGTTCAACCAAAGGTGGCAACGGTGTCCGGCATCGCAGGATCTTCGCAAAAGATCTGGCAAATCTGACGTCATAACCTGCATCCATCGATGGTATAATCATACATTAATACATTAATCAGACATTCGTAAAAAAATAATATAAATATGTATGCATGCAGCGATGTGATAATCATACAATAATACATTAATACATCTCTCTTTATTACATCACACCAGACATACAAATATTTGAAAACAAAAAATTACATCATGCAGGGTTATTGTTAGTGCGGTAAGGTCATTCCCTTCGCGCATGACTGGGGCATCTGCAAAGGCGACAACGACGAGGTCCTCCTGCCAGGCTATGATCCATGTCATTCCTATGACGTCGATATTGGCATCGTCCCCTCACGGTTCTCTTCAACGTCGGGTCCGGAACCCATTTGGTAGTTCTTTCTGGAAACTCGTCCCTATAGTGTCCGTCGAGTCCCTAGATCCAGAACTCACCGTTCCAAGTTCCGAGTAGGTTCTGGATGTTAAAGTACAGAGTGTAGTTCTCCACGTTGATGTTCTGCGCTGCAGCCGCCCTGAGGACATGACTACATGGGTATCCTAAAAGCTTGGGCTTGTTGCAACTGCATTCACACGTGTTGGGGCCTAGTTGAACAGCTTGCTTTCTCGATCCTCTATGGTGGCCTTTCACATACTTGGCTCGTACGTGGATTTCCCACTTATTATTAAGTGCATCAATTTGACAAAAGCCATGACTTTGGATTTTTCAGCTTTCTCATCCAAATGTCGTTGCATCTTTTCAGACCATTTCTTGTTCATCACATACCGTGTGTTTGCGACCTGCACTCTGTCTGCAAAGTATGATAGAGTCTGGTTCCAAGTTTCAGCAATCAGGGCTGTGATAGGGAGGGATCGCACACCTTTTAGCACACCATTGTAAACCTCTAACATGTTGTTGGTCATTATGCCGTACCGAGCCCCCGTGTCGTGAGCTTACGCCCACTTACTTAAATCGGGGCAGTTCTGATTAATCCATGTAGTCAAATTTATTTCAGTCCTCCGGCCCCTCCGGTCTTCTCTCGGTGGCAAGGCAGCACTCTCGATTTCTTTGTTGATTCCAGCCCAAATAGCATTCATTTTCGCTGATGTCTTATGCATGCACATCGTCTTAAATAGCTTGAACCAGTCCTTGTTCTTGAACTTTGAGTAAAAATTGGCTGCCAAGTGCCTCATGCACCACCTTGTCTCCAGGTCGGGCCACCCCTAGTCAGGGTCCGAGAATTCTTGATTATTTCGAGAGCGCTCAAAAGGCCCGTGTTGCAATTTGATATGATGCAAACATCGGGCCGATCTCTCATGACTCCCATCTTCAAGAAGCTGAGGAACCATAACCAACTATCTTTGTTTTTACTCTCGACAAGTGCATATGCAATAGGCAAGAGCTAATTATTTGCGTCGGCTGCAATCGCCACCAAGAGTGTGCCCTTGTACTTTCCTGTGAGAAAGGTACCATCTATTGACAGCACCGGGCGGCAGTGATGGAATGCCCGTATAGTCTGGGGGGATGCCCAGAATAAATGATCAAGGATTTCTTGGTTTTCCTCCATAGGGTGTTTACGAGCTCTCCTGACCACTTGAGTCCTGTGGTGACCCAGCATACCACTTCATGGTGTAGTATGCAAGTATGACATAACACCAATGAAACATCGTTCCACTAGTATTACATCGCTCAGAGTGGTACAACAGAAACATATGCGGGTCCAAGGCATGTCTATAGAATTACATACAGACTCTGTTACAGAAGATCAGCACAGACTCCTACTTTACAATGAGGTAAATCTGCAAATAAACTCCAGAAGAACGATTCGTAGTCTAATCCTATCACGAACTCTACCTATAGAGGATTTGACTAGCTATAGTGGCTATGATTGAACTCTAGCTAATTAGGAGCTAGGATTAGGGAGCTAGTTCCCTTCTATTGCTAATCTAGGTTTTCTCCTTATTGGATGTGGTGTTGGACTCTTCTGACATGTTCCTGTCCCTTGAAGTAGTTGTTGACTCCTCGGTCTTCGAGTTGCACTGTAGATCCTTCTTTGATGCCTCCATATCTAAGCAGAGGATTTAAGAGTGGGATGAGCATGAGCGTACTCAACAAGTTCATTATAGGAAAGAGGTGTTTAATGCACTAGCTACGGTCAAGGACCAGAAAGTCCAAGACGATGCAGGTTTTGTAATCATTTCTTCAAAAGGTTGCTTTTATTCTGAAGAGCTCTGTCCGTCAGCCTTCACCGGTTTACTAGAACTTCATGGAGTTCCTTTCTAGCAGCGTTCGCAGTTCCATATCCTGGAACAGGGAGTGACATGTCACGATTCATTACACTCTGCAGAGGTGTGTTGCTTTACCCATAAGAGATCTTAACCTTGGTGCCAACCGAGTTGCATGCTCGTTCACACTTCCTTTGGTGTGAGGCCCGGTATAAGGTCCTAGCCAAAATTGCATTCTCCCGCAACCTCGCACACCCACCCTTTGTTGCAATCCCCGACCCTGGGTCCTCGCCGGTGCATACCTCTTTGGATAGCCCCCGACCACGACGACAATTCAGGACTCTCCCATGAATTCCTTCGCCGGTAGATGAAACCCATCATAGACCGCATTACCGTGGGGAATTATAGTGGGATCCCCACCCTACCGCTTGTCCTTAACTGGATCAAGTGTCTAAGGTAAGCGCATCCGTTGATGAACGAGAGGAGAGAACACACTTGACTACTCCGTCCCATTCCAAATCTTATGGTTAACACGGGTATTACGACACAAGAATCACTGGACGACATTTGTTGTTAATCCTAGATGGATATAAACCCTTGCAATGGAACCTCCACCACACTCATACCATGGTTCCATTGCCCACCACTTAGTCATATTCATAGTTATGAAAATAGCATTTTTCTTTTCATGCAAGAGTGATAAGTATAGTACTTTGCAAGTAATTTGGTAAAAATACTCAAATGACATGAGCAAGCGATGAACTTGCCTTTCTTGTCTGCAAGATTATGTAGGCAAGGTCTTCGATACGCAATAACTCCAAATTCTGAAATATCATCATCGTCCGGTAAGGACGATGTTTAAAAGATTGGCAAGCATGCAATAATGCATAAGTATGAGATGCAATCGCTCCAAGCATGACCTAACCCCGATGATTTTGGATAGTGAGTTGATATGATTTCTTTAGGGCGTGTTGCACTTTTAGAGATGGTTCACAAACAAGGTTCTTATTAAGGGTTGATTACTTGGTATCATAAATAATACAATACATCACAATAATAATATTAATGGCACACAACAATAGGATTTGGTATAATCCTAACATGTAATGAACAGTGGTTGGTCCTAGTACTATATGGCATGGTTAATGGTTACTTGTTATGTTCTTTAATAAAGAACAAGTATGACAATTGGATTTGTGGGGTTCTATGGTTTTCTAATTGGTTTCTGGAGTAAGTATTAGATGGATCAGAACGAAGTTAGATTCATCAATATCTAGAACTTGTAGGGTTGAGTTAAGCCAAAGCATCTTAAGAAATTAATTACACATGGTTGCTATCAAGGTTGGTTATATCTTACTGATGATAGATGGCTATCGTCTATAGGTTCTATTAGGCAGGGTTGATGGCTTTTCCTTATTTACTTCAAAAGAATAACTTTTGAAGAACATACTTCTTAAATAATAAGAAGTACCTCAATTAGAGTTGAGGTTATTTAGGGTTTACTATTAGATCTACAAAGTAAGAAATAGTTGGCTCCTAGATATGATGGTTTGTAAGTATCTAACACTGGTAGGGTTTATTGGAGTATGGTAGGTAAGGTAAATATCAATCATGGTTACTATTAGGGTTGATCAAATTGGTTTGATACTAAAGATGGGCAATTAAGGATAATGACCTTGGGAATAGGAACTAGGGTTTAGATTTGAATGATCTTATTTGATCCTCTTGGTTTGATGGGTGATACGTCGCAAACGTATCTATAATTTCTTATGTTCCATGTTACTTTTATTACAATACTTGAATGTTTTATACATGCTTTACAACATTATTTTACATTTTCCGGCACTAACCTATTAACAAGATGCCGAAGTGCCATTCCTTTTCTGCTGTTTTTGGTTTAGAAATCCTAGTAAGGAAATATTCTCGGAATTGGACGAAATCAACGCCCGGGGCCTATTTTTGCACGAAGCTTCCAGAAGTCCGAAGAGGAGATGAAGTGGGGCCACGAGGTGGCCAGACACCAGGGCGGCGCGGCCCAGGCCCTGGCCGCGCGGCCTGTTGTGTCGGCGCCTCGTGACGCCCCCTGACCTACCCTTCCGCCTACTTAAAGCCTCCGTCGCGAAACCCCCGTACCGAGAGCCACGATACGGAAAACATTCCGAGAGGCCGCCGCCAATCCCATCTCGGGATTCGGAGATCGCCTCGGCACCTGGGAGGGAATCATCACGGGGCTCTACATCATCATGCCCGCCTCCGAATTGATGCGTGAGTAGTTCATCCTTGGACTATGGGTCCATAGCAGTAGCTAGATGGTTGTCTTCTCCGCTTGTGCTTTCATTGTATTAGATCTTGTGAGCTGCCTAACATGATCAAGATCATCTATTTGTAATGCTACATGTTGTGTTTTGCGAGATCCGATGAATAGAGAATACTATGTTAAGTTGATTATCAATCTATCATATATGTGTTGTTTATGTTCTTGCATGCTCTCCGTTGCTAGTAGAGGCTCTGGCCAAGTTGATACTTGTAACTCCAAGAGGGAGTAATTATGCTCGATAGTGGGTTCATGCCTCCATTAAATCTGGGATCGTGACAGGTTCTAAGGTTGTGGATGTGCTGTTGCTACTAGGGATAAAACATTGATGCTTTGTCTAAGGATATTTGTGTTGATTACATTACGCGCAATACTTAATGCAATTATCTGTTGTTTACAACTTAATACTGGAAGGGGTTCGGATGATAACCTGAAGGTGGATTATTTAGGCATAGATGCATGCTGGATAGCGGTCTATGTACTTTGTCGTAATGCCCTGATTAAATCACATAGTAATCATCGTTGATATGTATTGAATCTTTATTTGTCAATTGCTCGCCTGTAATTTGTTCACCCAGCATGTTAGTTATCTTATTGGAGAGACACCACTAGTGAACTGTGGACCCCGGTCCATTCTTTACATCTGAATACATTCTACTGCTTTTTGTTCTTTGCAAACAACCACCATCTTCCACTCGATACGCTTAATCCTTTGTTTTCAGCAAGCCGGTGAGATTGACAACCTCACTGTTACGTTGGGGCAAAGTACTTTGATTGTGTTGTGCGGGTTCCACGTTGGCGCCGGTTTCACTGGTGTTGCGCCGCACTACATTCCTCCACCAACAACCTTCACGTGCTTCTTGGCTCCTACTGGTTCGATAACCTTGGTTTCTTTCGAGGGAAAACTTGTCGCTGTGCGCATCATACCTTCCTCTTGGGGTTCCCAACGGACGTGTACATCTACGCGCATCAAGCAACTTTTTTCTGGCGCCGTTGCCGGGGAGATCAAGACACGCTGCAAGGGGAGTCTCCACTTTCAATCTCTTTACTTTGTTTTTGTCTTGCTTTATTTTATTTACTACTTTGTTTGCTGCACTTAAACAATACACAAAAAAATTAGTTGCTAGCTTTACTTTATTTATTGTCTTGCTCTCTATATCAAAAACACAAAAAAATTAGTTACTTGTCTTTACTTTATTTGCCTAGTTTACTTTACTACTGTTATAATGGGTACTCCTGAAAATACTAAGTTGTGTGACTTCACTAGCACAAATAATAATGATTTTATATGTACTTCTATTGCTCCACCTGCTACTACAGCAGAATTCTATGAAATTAAACCTACTTTACTGAATCTTGTTATGAGAGAGCAATTTTCTGGTGTTAGTACTGATGATGCTGCTGCCCATCTTAATAATTTTGTTGAACTTTGTGAAATGCAAAAGCATAAGGATATACATGGTGATATTATAAAACTGAAATTGTTTCCTTTCTCATTAAGAGGAAGAGCTAAAGATTGGTTGCTATCTTTGCCTAAGAATAGTATTGATTCATGGACTAAGTGTAAAGATGCTTTTATTAGTAAATATTATCCTCCTGCTAAGATTATATCTTTGAGAAGTAGCATAATGAATTTTAAACAATTTGATAATGAACATGTTGCTCAAGCATGGGAGAGAATGAAATCTTTGGTAAAGAATTGCCCAACCCATGGATTGACTACTTGGATGATCATCCAAACCTTTTATGCAGGTTTGAATATTTCCTCAAGGAACCTATTGGATTCTGCTGCTGGAGGTACTTTTATGTCCATCACCCTGGGCGCCGCGACTAAATTACTTGATGATATGATGATCAATTACTCTGAATGGCACACTGAAAGAACTCCTCAAGGTAAGAAGGTAAATTCTGTTGAAGAAACCTCTTCTTTGGGTGATAAGATTGATGCTATTATGTCTATGCTTGCAAATGGTAGATCTCATATTGATCCTAATAATGTTCCTTTAGCTTCATTGGTTGCTCAAGAAGAAAATGTTGATGTGAATTTCATTAAGAACAATAATTTCAACAACAATGCTTATAGGAATAATTATGGTAACAACAACTTTAGGCCATATCCTTCTAATAATGGTAATGGTTATGGTAATTCTTATGGTAATTCTTACAACAATAATAAGAGTGTACCCTCTGGTCTTGAAGTGATGCTTAAAGAATTTATTAATACACAAACTGCTTTCAATAAAACTGTTGAAGAAAAGCTTGGTAAAATTGATATTCTTGCTTCTAAGGTTGATAGTCTTGCTCTTGATGTTGATCTTTTAAAATTGAAAGTTATGCCTAAGAAAGTTGAAGATGCTAGGTTTGCTAAAACAAATGCCATCCAAGTTCGAATTAATGATAATATTAGATTGTTGGCTGAATTGCATGCTAGGTGGGATAGAGAAGAAAAAGAAAAACTTGCTAAAGAAAATAATGTAGCTAAAGTATGGACTATTACCACCACTAGTAATGTTAATTCTTCACATGTTGCTGCACCTCCTACTATTAATGGTAAAATAATTGGTGTTGGCAATGTTTCTACTCCTAGTGCAAAGCGCACAAAATTGCCTGAAACTGCTGAAACTGCTGTTTGTGATAAAACTGCTGAAATTTTTCAAAATATTGGTGACAATGATTCCATTGCTGTAGAACATAATGGTTTAGACTTTGATGATTGTCATATTACTGAAGTTATAAAGTTCTTACAAAAACTTGCTAGAAGTCCCAATGCTAGTGCTATAAATTTAGCCTTTACAAAACACATTACAAATGCTCTCATTAAAGCTAGGGAAGAGAAATTAAAACTTGAAGCTTCTATTCCTAGGGAGTTAGAAGATGGTTGGGAGCCCATCATTAAAATGAAATTCAATGATTTTGAGTGTAATGCTTTATGTGATCTTGGTGCAAGTATTTCCGTTATGCCTAAAAAGATTTATGATATGCTTGACTTGCCACCATTGAAGAATTGTTATTTGGATGTTAATCTTGCTGATAATGTTAAAAAGAAACCTTTGGGGAGGATTGATAATGTGCGCATTACGGTTAACAATGACCTTGTCCCCGTTGATTTTGTTGTCTTGGATATCGAATGCAATGCATCTTGTCCTATTGTGTTGGGAAGACCTTTTCTTCGAACCGTTGGTGCTGTTATTGATATGAAGGAAGGTAATATTAGATATATTTTTTCTCTCAAGAAAGGTATGGAACACTTCCCTAGAAAGAGAATGAAGTTGCCTATTGATTCTATTATTAGAACAAGTTATGATGTTGATGCTTCTACTCTTGATGTTACTTGATTTGCACTTTCTGCGCCTAGCTGAAAGGCGTTAAAGAAAAGCACTTCTTGGGAGATAACCCATGTGTTTATTTTACTACAGCAATTTTTGTTTTGTTGAGTCTTGGAAGTTGTTTACTACTGTAGCAACCTCTCCTTATCATGTTTTTGTGCCAAGTAAAGTTTCTATGCTAAAGTTGATGTTATATTTGGGATCGCTGCGCAGAACAACATTGCTGTCTGTCACGAATTCTGGCACAAGTCTCTGTAAAAAAATCGAAAAAATCTGTAAATTTACGAGCGTGATCCTCAGATATGTACGCAACTTTCATTAGTTTTGAGTTTTTCCATTTGAGTAAGTTAAGTGCCCAGTCCAGATGCATCTTTACGGACTGTTCTGTTTTTGACAGATTCTGTCTTTTATTTCGCATTGCCGCTTTTGCTATGTTGAATGAGTTTCTTTGTTCCATTAACTTTTAGAAGCTATGTGCAATGTCAAGAAGTGATAAGAATGATTGTGTCACCTCTGAATATGTGAATTTGTGGTTATGCACTAACCCTCTAATGAGTTTGCTTGAAGTTTGTGTGAAGGAAGTTTTCAAGGGTCAAGAGAAGAGGATGATATACTATGATCAAGAAGAGCGAAAGGTCTAAGCTTGGGGATGCCCCGGTGGTTCATCCCTGCATATTTGAGAAGACTCAAGCATCTAAGCTTGGGGATGGCCAAGGCATCCCCTTCTTCATCGACAACATTATCAGGTCACTTCTAGTGAAACTATATTTTTATTCCGTCACATTCTTATGTTCTTTACTTGGAGCGTCGGTTTGTTTTTATTTTTGTTTTGTTTTGAATAAAGTTGGATCTCGCCATCCTTATATTGGAGATATTACGCTCCGCTTTTTCATATGGAACACTTGTGTTCTTAATTGTGCTTTAATGTTCATGGCGAAAGCTCATTGCTTCGTTAAATTGCTATTTGGTTGGAATTGGAAAATGCTGCATATGGTTTGGTAAATTTGGCAATTGTATGAGCTCTCATAGATCATGTTTAAGCTATTGCATCATGTAGTTTAATCTATTAATGAAGAACTACTGTAGAGCTTGTTTAATTTGGTTTGCATGATTGATCTCTCTAAGTCTAGATATTTTCGGGTAAAGTGTTTGAACAACAAGGAAGACAGTGTAGAGCCTTATAATGCTTGCAATATGTTCTTGTGTGAGTTTTGCTGTACCTGTTCATACTTGTGTTTGCTTCAAATAACCTTGCTAGCCCAAACTTTGTACTGAGAGGAAATGCTTCTCGTGCATCCAAACACCTTGAGCCAAACTCCATGTCATTTGTGTCCACCATATCTACCTATTATGTGGTATTTTTCTGCCATTCCAAAGTAAATTACTTGAGTGCTACCTTTAAAATTTCATTCCTTTACCTCTGCAATATATAGCTCATGGGACAAATAGCTTAAAAACTATTGTGGTGATGAATATGTAGTTATGTGTCTTAATTTTTATAAGTTGCTTGTTGAGCGGTAACCATGTTTTCTGGGGACGCCATCAACTTTATCTTTGTTGGATATCATGTGAGATGCTATGCATGTTAGTCTTGTCTGAAGTAGTGGACTTCGCGATCAAATGGTTTGAGTATGCATATGTTAGAGAAGAACATTGGGCCGCTAACTAAAGCCATGTATCATGGTGGAAGTTTCAGTTTGGACATACAACCTCAATCTCTTATGAGAATATTAACTATTGTTGAATGCTTAAGCATTAAAAAGAGGAGTCCATTATCTGTTGTCTATGTTGTCCCGGTATGGATGTCTAAGTTGAGAATAATCAAAAGCGAGAAATCCAATGCGTGCTTTCTCCTTAGACACTTGTACAGGCGGCATAGAGGTACCCCTTTGTGACACTTGGTTGAAGCATATGTTATGCGATGAGAATCCGTGTTTCCGAGATAGTAGGACAAGGTGCGAGCACTATTAGTACTCTATGCATGAGACATGCAACTTGTAGGAAGTATTATGCATAGCACATATGAATTATTACTACCGTTGACAAAATTGTTTCTATGTTTTCAAAACAAAAGCTCTAGCACAAAAATAGTAATCAATGCTTCCCTCTGCGAAGGGCCAATCTTTTACTTTATTGTTGAGTCAGTTTACCCATTCCCTTCTATCTTAGAAGCAAACACTTGTGTTAACTGTGTGCATTGATTCTTACATGTTTACTTATTGCACCTGTTATATTACTCTATGTTGACAAATATCCATGAGATATACATGTTACAAGTTGAAAGCAATTGCTGAAACTTAATCATCCTTTGTGTTGCTTCAATGCATTCTACTATGAATTTATTGCTTATGAGTTATCTCTTATGCAAGTCTTATTGATACTTGTCTTGAAAGTACTATTCATGAAAAGTTTTGCTATATGATTCATTTGCTTAGTCATTATCTTTGTTAGCAATCTTTTGTTCAGATCACTCTATTCATCTCATATGCTTTACAATAATGTTGATCAAGATTATGTTGGTAGCATGTCACTTCAGAAATTATTTGTGTTATCGTTTACCTACTCGAGGACGAGTAGGAACTAAGCTTGGGGATGCTTGATACGTCGCAAACGTATCTATAATTTCTTATGTTCCATGTTACTTTTATTACAATACTTGAATGTTTTATACATACTTTACAACATTATTTACATTTTCCGGCACTAACCTATTAACAAGATGCCGAAGTGCCAGTTGCTGTTTTTCTGCTGTTTTTGGTTTCAGAAATCCTAGTAAGGAAATATTCTCGGAATTGGACGAAATCAACGCCCGGGGCCTATTTTTGCACGAAGCTTCCAGTCCGAGAGACGAAGTGGGGCCACGAGGTGGCCGGACACGGCGGCGCGGCCCAGGCCCGGCGCGCGGCCTGTTGTGTGCGCCTCGTGATGCCCCGACCTACCCTTCCGCCTAGTTAAAGCCTCCGTCGCGAAACCCCCTGTACCGAGAGCCACGATATGGAAAACATTACTGAGAGCCGCCGCCGCCAATCCCATCTCGGGGATTCAGGAGATCGCCTCCGGCACCCTGTCGGAGAGGGGAATCATCACCGGAGGGGCTCTACATCATCATGCCCGCCTCCGGATTGATGCGTGAGTAGTTCATCCTTGGACTATGGGTCCATAGCAGTAGCTAGATGGTTGTCTTCTCCGCTTGTGCTTTCATTGTATTAGATCTTGTGAGCTGCCTAACATGATCAAGATCATCTATTTGTAATGCTACATGTTGTGTTTGGCGAGATCCGATGAATAGAGAATACTATGTTAAGTTGATTATCAATCTATCATATATGTGTTGTTTATGTTCTTGCATGCTCTCCGTTGCTAGTAGAGGCTCTGGCCAAGTTGATACTTGTAACTCCAAGAGGGAGTAATTATGCTCGATAGTGGGTTCATGCCTCCATTAAATCTGGGATCGTGACAGTAGGTTCTAAGGTTGTGGATGTGCTGTTGCTACTAGGGATAAAACATTGATGCTTTGTCTAAGGATATTTGTGTTGATTACATTACGCGCCATACTTAATGCAATTATCTGTTGTTTACAACTTAATACTGGAAGGGGTTCGGATGATAACCTGAAGGTGGATTATTTAGGCATAGATGCATTCTGGATAGCGGTCTATGTACTTTGTCGTAATGCCCTGATTAAATCACATAGTAATCATCGTTGATATGTATTGAATCTTTATTTGTCAATTGCTCGCCTGTAATTTGTTCACCCAACATGTTAGTTATCTTATTGGAGAGACACCACTAGTGAACTGTGGACCCCGGTCCATTCTTTACATCTGAATACATTCTCTGCTTTTACTGTTCTTTGCAAACAACCACCATCTTCCACTCGATACGCTTAACCCTTTGTTTTCAGCAAGCCGGTGAGATTGACAACCTCACTGTTACGTTGGGGCAAAGTACTTTGATTGTGTTGTGCAGGTTCCACGTTGGCGCCGGTTTCACTGGTGTTGCGCCGCACTACATTCCTCCACCAACAACCTTCACGTGCTTCTTGGCTCCTACTGGTTCGATAACCTTGGTTTCTTTCTGAGGGAAAACTTGTTGCTGTGCGCATCATACCTTCCTCTTGGGGTTCCCAACGGACGTGTACATCTACGCGCATCAATGGGTATGCATACATAGGATGCTAAATTATTAGTGATAGGGTTCCTATATTCTATGAGAATATGAACAAGCATTGAGTTGCTATTCTGCTTCTATGATTGAGAAGAAAGTACATGATCACCTATTATAAACTAGGGTTTTAGATTTTAGAAGCAAATTAGGGTTCACATGAAATAGTGGACCTAGGATTCCTAAATGAATTAGGGATTTAGGGTTCCACCTAAAATTATGAGGTTATAATTTTATTCATAATGGAACTAGGGTTTCCTAATTGTGATGCAACTCTTAAGGTAATCATTTGATTATGGAGTTGAACTTGTTAATAACTTTGAATTGAAAATAATATTGGATTTGGCATTTTATTATTTTTAAAGAATTAATAGTTGAGATAATTATTATTCATGGTTTAAATCCCTCTAATAAGGATTTAACAAAATAACAAATAAAGAGAATTAATTTAAATGTTTTCTTTATTTTCTTACTGGTTTTTTTATTTATTTTAGAAACTTTTCTTAATTGTTGAATTTTTAATTGAATTAAGAATAAAATAAAAGACTTAAATAATAAGTGTTAAACAATTAATTTTTTATTAAAAATAAAAAATTCATATTATATTTTTATTGGATAGAGTTTATTTTTCTAAGAATTTTGATATCTTATTCATATTTTTCTGAGTTAAAATGAATTTCATATAAATCTGCAAAGTTTCAGTAATTATTGAATTTGAAATAAAAGAGAAAATACTAAACCTACCCGGGTTGTTTCTAGCTACTGCGACTGACTGGTGGGCCTAGGCCACGTAGGCTGCCAGGAGAGATGCTGACCAGGTCAACTCGACCAGAGGGTCCTACGGGACAAGTCTCTCCACCGGCGGTTTAACGCTGGCGAGTTGACCGTCGACGTTGGCAGCGCTCTAGGGCTTGTGGGACTCCGAGAAAGACGGCAATCGGACCCCCAGAACACGCGGAACCGAAATATAGCGGCGCCCTGATGTCTACGTGTGCTTCTATTCTTGTAGACAGTGTTGGGCCTCCAAGAGCAGAGGTTTGTAGAACAGCAGCAAGTTTCCCTCAAGTGGATCACCCAAGGTTTATCGAACTCAGGGAGGAAGAGGTCAAAGATATCCCTCTCATGCAACCCTGCAACCACAAAGCAAGAAGTCTCTTGTGTCCCCAACACACCTAATAGGTGCACTAGTTCGGCAAAGAGATAGTGAAATACAAGTGGTATGAATGAATATGAGCTAGTACGGCGCGAGAAAATAGCTTGGCGTGCGTTGATGGTAGTAGTATTGCAGAAGTAAACATGCGTAGTAACGCAAGTAGTAACGCAGTAAAACAGTAAACAAGCAGCGATAGCAGTATTTAGGAACAAGGCCTAGGGATTAGACTTTCACTAGTGGACACTCTCAACTTTGATCACATAAGAGAATAGATAAATGCATACTCTACACTCTCTTGTTGGATGATGAACACATTGCGTAGGATTACACGAACCCTCAATGCCGGAGTTAACAAGCTCCACAATTCAATGTTCATATTTAAATAACCTTAGAGTGCATGAAAGATCGACACGACTAAACCAAGTACTAACATAGCATGCACACTGTCACCTTCACACCATGTAGGAGGAATAGATCACATCAATACCATCATAGCAATAGTTAACTTCATAATCTACAAGAGATCATAATCATAGCCTACGCCAAGTACTAACACGGATGCACACACTGTCACCATTACACCGTGCAGGAGGAATAAACTACTTTAATAACATCACTAGAGTAGCACATAGATAAATTGTGATACAATGCACATTGCAATCATAAAGAGATATAAATAAGCACTTCACTACGCCATTCATAACAGTGAATAAGTATTCTGTGAAATATAGCCTAAGAGACCCACACGGTGCACACACTGTCACCTTTACACACGTGGGACAAGGAGTCTCCGGAGATCACATAAGTAAAACTCACTTGACTAGCATAATGACATCTAGATTACAAGCATCATCATATGAATCTCAATCATGTAAGGCAGCTCATGAGATTATTGTATTGAAGTACATAGAGAGAGATGAACCACATAGCTACCGGTACAGCCCCGAGCCTCAATGGAGAACTACTCCCTCCTCATGGGAGCAACAGTGTTGATGAAGATGGCGGTGGAGATGGCAGCGGTGTCGATGGAGAAGCCTTCGGGGCACTTCCCCGTCCGGAGGTGCCGGAACAGAGACTCCTGTCCCCCGGATCTTGGCTTCGCGATGGCGGCGGCTCGGATGGTTTCGTGGGTTTCGTCCTCCGTAATAGGGTTTTCGCGACGGAGGCTTTATATAGGCGGAAGGGCAGCCTCGGAGGGGCCGGGGCCACCACACCATAGGGCGGCGCGGCCCCCTCTGGCCGCGCCGGTGTGGTGTGGGGCCCCGGGCCTCGGCGGCTCTCGGGTGTTGGATGGTTGGGAAAAATAGGAACCGGGCGTTGATTTCGTCGATTGAGAATATTTCGTTACTAGGATTTCTGAAACCAAAAACAACAGAGGCGGCACTTCGGCATCTTGTTAATAGGTTAGTTTCAAAATGCACGAATATGACATAAAGTGTGCATAAAACATGTAGGTATCATCAATAAAGTAGCATGGAACATAAGAAATTATCGATACGTTGGAGACGTATCAGCATCCCCAAGCTTAGTTCTGCTCGTCCCGAGCAGGTAAAACGATAACAAAGATAATTTCTGAAGTGACATGCCGTCATAACCTTGATCATACTATTTGTAAACATATGTAATGAATGCAGCGATCAAAACAATGGTAATGACATGAGTAAACAAATGAATCATAAGGCAAAGACTTTTCATGAATAGTACTTCAAGACAAGCATCAATAAGTCTTGCATAAGAGTTAACACTACAAGAAAAGTTGCCATGGCCGACGAAGTTGAAGTCGCGCCGTGGTTGCTGGTGTACCATGGCCGACGATTTTGGTCCCTCCGTGGTGCATGTCAAAACTTTTTTTTCTCGTTTTTGAGGCCACCTAGCCCGACGAAAGCGGCCAAAACGTGGCGTATGGTGGCCCGGGACGTGGTGCATCTCGAAATCTCGGGTTCGCCGGCCGAGTCAACGCAAATCCGCACCGCCGAGGGATGTAGGGCCCAGATGGCAGCCTCTCTGGCATTGTTTTTTTTCTACATCGCGCCATCTCGTTCAACGAGCCGTTTACGATGCAGGATCATGGGTCCCGCATGTCATCCTCTATGAACCAAAATTCTTTCTATTCTTGGATTTTTTTGACCCCCTGATTTCTGGCTACTTCCTTTTTCTTTTGATCCCTTGCCGCCTTGGAAACGTTGAGACCGCTGCTGCTAAATGGGACCCGCATGTCATCCTCTATGTGCAATCAACTTTCTTTTCTTGGAGTTTTTTTGGCACCTCAAATTTGGTCACTTGCCTTTTTCTTTCGATCCCCGCCTCTCAAACGGTGATACCGCTGCTGCTAACTGGGACCCGCATGTCATCCTCTATGTACTATAAAACTTTCTTTTCATGGATTATTTTTGGCACCTCAAATTTGGTCACTTGCCTTTTTCTTTCGATCCTGCCGCCTCTCAAACGGTGATACCGCTGCTGCTAAATGGGACCCGCATGTCATCCTCTATGTACTATAAAACTTTCTTTTCTGGATTATTTTTGGCACCTCAAATTTGGTCACTTGCCTTTTTCTTTCGATCCTGCCGCCTCTCAAACGGTGATACCGCTGCTGCTAAATGGGACCCGCATGTCATCCTCTATGTACTATAAAACTTTCTTTTCTTGAATTATTTTTGGCACCTCATATTTGGTCACTTACCTTTTTCTTTCGATCACCTGCCGCCTCTCAAACGGTGATACCGCTGCTGCTAAATGGGACCCGCATGTCATCCTCTATGTACTATAAAACTTTCTTTTCTTGGATTTTTTTGGCACCTCATATTTGGTCACTTGACTTTTTCTTTCGATCCCCTGCTGCCTCTCAAACAGTGATACCGCTGCTGCTAAATGGGACCCGCATGTCATCCTCTATGTACTATAAAACTTTCTTTTCTTGGATTTTTTGGCACCTCATATTTCGTCACTTGACTTTTTCTTTCGATCCCCTGCTGCCTCTCAAACAGTGATACCGCTGCTGCTAAATGGGACCCGCATGTCATCCTCTATGTACTATAAAACTTTCTTTTCTTAAATTATTTTTGGCTCCTGATATTTTTTCACTTGCCTTTTTCTTTCGATCTCATGCCACGTTTGAAACGTTGAGGAACCTGCAGGCTCATGGGACCCGCATGTCATCCTCTATGTACTATAAAAGTTCTTTTTCTAGGTTTTTTTTCACCATCTGATTTTTGGCAATTTCTTTTTTTCTTTTGATCCCCTGCCACCTCTCAAACGCTGATACCGCTGCTGCTAAATGGGACCCGCATGTCATCCTCTATGTACTATAAAACTTTCTTTTCTTGAATTATTTTTGGCTCCTGATATTTTTTCACTTGCCTTTTTCTTTCGATCTCATGCCACGTTTGAAACGTTGAGGAACCTGCAGCTCATGGGACCCGCATGTCATCCTCTATGTACTATAAAAGTTCTTTTTCTTGGTTTTTTTTCACCATCTGATTTTTGGCAATTTCTTTTTTCTTTTGATCCCCTGCCACCTCTCAAACGCTGCTGCTGCTAAATGGGACCCGCATGTCATCCTCTATGTACTATAAAACTTTCTTTTCTTGAATTATTTTTGGCTCCTCATATTTGGGCACTTGCCTTTTTCTTTCGATCTCATGCCACGTTTGAAACGTTGAGGAACCTGCTGGCTCATGGGACCCGCATGTCATCCTCTATGTGCTATAAAAGTTTCCTTTGTTGGATTTTTTTCACCCTCTGATTTTTGGCTTGCCTTTTTCTTTTGATCCCCTGCCCCCTTTGAAACGTTGAGTAAGCTGTTGGCTCAAGGGACCCGCATGTCATCCTCTATGTCCATCAACTTTCCTTTCTTGGATTTTTTTTCACCCCCTAATTACTAGCTACTTTCTTTTTCTTTTGATCTCAAGCCGCATTACAAACATTGAGACCGCTGCTGCAAAATGGGACCCACATGTCATCCTCTATGTACAATAAAGTTTCTTTTCTTGGATTATCTTTTGCTCCTGATATTTTGTCACTTGCCTTTTTCTTTCGATCTCATGCCGCCTTTGAAACGTTGAGTAAGCTGCTGGCTCATGGGTCCCGCATGTCATCCTCTACGAACAATAAAAGTTTCCTTTCTTGGAGTTATTTTTGACCCCTAATTTCTGGCTATTTGCCTTTTTCTTTGGATCTCCTGCCCCTTTGAAACGATGAGGACGCTGTTGGCAGGTCGGTCCCACAAGTCATCCTCTATGAACAATAAAAGTTTCCTTTGATGGATTTTTTTTGAACCCCTAATTAATTTCTGGATATTTCCTTTTTTCTTCTTTGATCCCCTGCCGCCTTGGAATCGTTGAGGATGCTGCTGCCTCATGGGTCCCGCATGTCATCCTCTCAGAACGGTAAATGTTTCTTTTCTTGGATATTGTTTACCAAATGATTTTTGGCTTATTTTTTCTTTCGATATCCTTCCGCCTTTAAAACGTTGAGGACGCTGCTGGCTCACGGGTCCCACATGTCAGCCTCTATGAACAATAAGCGCTGAGGACGCTGCTGCCTCATGGGTCCCGCATGTCATCCTCTCAGAACGAAAATGTTTCTTTTCTTGGATTTTTTACCAACAGATTTTTGGTTTATTTTTTCTTTCCATCCCCTGCCGCCTTTAAAACGACGCTGCTGGCTCATGGGTCCACGATGTCAGCCTCCCCGTACAAGAAACATGTGATATCTTGATTATTTTGCAGACAATAAACAGTGTATTGCGCTCTGAGCTATTGCAAACGGATAAATTAAATCTTTATTTTTACAACATATATCTTGAATCTCCTTGTTTTTTGTTTTGGCGAAGCATAGGACTTTCCTGTTTTTTTTTTTTTGAGAAAAATCCGAACTATCATGTTCTGGAGTGGGCTGAAATTGTACGTGTCCAAAGGCCCAGAAGGATAGTTCGAAGGCCCAGATGTCTAGATGTAGCCCAATTGAAATCTTTCTTTTCTTGGATTTTTTTCACCCCCTGATTTCTGGCTACTTCATTTTTCTTTTGGTCCTGTGCCGCCTTGGAAACGTTCAGACCGCTGCTGCAAAATGGGACCCGCATGTCTATGTACAATAAAGTTTCTTTTCTTGGATTATTTTTGGCTCCTGATATTTGGTCACTTGCCTTTTTCTTTCGATCTCATGCCACGTTTGAAACGTTGAGGAATCTGCTGGCTCATGGGACCCGCATGTCATCCTCTATGTACAATAAAAGTTTGATTTCTTGGATTTTTTTCACCCTCGATTTTTGGCTATTTCCTTTTTCTTTTGATCCCCTGCCGCCTTTGAAACGTTCAGTAAGCTGCTGGCTCATAGGTCCCACATGTCAGCCTGTATGAACGATAAAGCTTTCCTTTCTTGGAGTTTTTTTGACCCCCTAATTTCTGGCTACTTTCTTTTTCTTTTGATCTCAAGCCGCATTTGAAACGTTGGGACCGCTGCTGCAAAATGGGACCCGCATGTCATCCTCTATGTACAATAAAGTTTCTTTTCTTGGATTATTTTTGGCTCTGATATTTGGTCACTTGCCTTTTTCCTTCGATCCCATGCCACGTTTGAAACGTTGAGGAACCTGCTGGCTCATGGGACATGTCATCCTCTATGTACTACAAAAGTTTATTTTCTTGGGTTTTTTTTCACTCTCTGATTTTTGGCTATTTCCTTTTTCTTTTGATCCCCTGCCGCCTTGGAAACGTTGAGTAAGCTGCAAACTCGTGGGACCCGCATGTCATCCTCTATGTACAATCAATTTTCTTTTCTTGGAGTTTTTTTACCCCCTAATTTCTGGCTACTTTCTTTTTCTTTTGATCTCAAACCGCATTTGAAACGTTGGGACAGCATGTCATCCTCTATGTACAATAAAAGTTTCTTTTTTTGGATTATTTTTCACCCTCTGATTTTTGGTCACTTGCCTTTTTCTTTCGATCTCATGCCGCCCTTGAAAACGTTGAGGAACCTGCTGGCCCATGGGACCCACATGTCATCCTCTATGTACTATAAAAGTTTCTTTTCTTTGATTTTTTTCACCCTCTGATCTTTGGCTATTTCCTTTTTCTTTTCATCCCCTGCCGCCTTGGAAACGTTAGTAAGCTGCTGACTGGTGGGACCCGCATGTCATCCTCTATGTACAATCAAGTCTCTTTTCTTGGATTTTTTTTACCCCCTTATTTTTGGTCACTTGCCTTTTTCTTTCGATCTCATGCAGCCTCTGAAACGTTGAGAAGCTGCTGGCTCATGGGACCCACATGTCATCCTCGATACTATAAAAGTTTCTTTTCTTGGATTTTTTCACCCTCTTATTTTTGGCTGTTTCCTTTTTCTTTTGATCCCCTGCCGCCTTGGAAACATTGATTAAGCTGCTGACACAAGGGGCCCGCATGTCATCCTCTATGTACAATCAACTTGCAAGATCTTGGGGCGGAAGAGCTTGTATAAGTGGGACCCATATGTCATCCTCTATGTACAATAAAAGTTTCTTTTTCTTGGATTATTTTTTGCTCCTGGTATTTGGTCTCTTTCCTTTTTCTTTCGATCTCATGCCGCCTCTGAAACGTTGAGTAAGGTGCTGGGTCATGGGACCCGCATGCCATCCTCTATGTACAATCAACTTTCTTTTCTGGGAGTTTTTTTACCCCTAATTTCTGGCTACTCTTTTTCTTTTGATCTCAAGCCGCATTTGAAACGTTGACACCGCTGCTGCAAAATGGGACCCGCATGTCATCTTTTATGTACAATAAAGTTTCTTTTCTTGGATTATTTTTGGCTCCTGATATTTGGTCACTTGTCTTTTTCTTTCGATCTCATGCCCCCTTTGAAACGTTGAGGAAGCTGCTAGCGCATGGGTCCCGCATGTCATACTCTATGAACAATAAAAGTTTCCTTCCTTGGAGTTATTGTTTACCGCTAATTTCTGGCTACTTCCTTTTTTCTTTTGATCCCCTGCCGCCTTGGAAACGTTGAGTAAGATGCTGACACAAGGGGCCCGCATGTCATCCTCTATGTACAATCAACTTGCAAGATCTTGGAGCGAAAGAGCTTGTATAAGTGGGACCCATATGTCATCATCTATGTACAATAAAAGTTTCTTTTCTTGGATTATTTTTTGCTCCTGATATTTGGTCACTTTCCTTTTTCTTTCTATCTCATGCCGCCACTGAAACGTTGAGTAAGGTGCTGGCTCATGGGACTGTACAATAAAGTTTCATTTCTTAGATTTTTTTTACCCAGTGATTTTTGCTAACTTGCCTTTTTCTTTTCGATCATATGCCGCCTTTGAAATTCAGGTCGCCGCTGGCTCATGAGTCCCACAAGTCAGCCTCTATGAACAATAAACCTTTCCTTTGTTGTATTTTTTTTACCCCTAATTTCTGGCTATTTGCCTTTTTCTTTTGATCCCCTGCGGCCTTTGAAACGATGAGGACGCTGCTGGCAGGTCGGTCCCACATGTCATCCTCTATGAAGAATATAAGTTTCCTTTTTGGATTTATTTTTGACCCCTAATTTCTGGCTATTTGCCTTTTTTTTCTGCCGACTTCGAAATGATGAGGATGCAGCTGGCAGATCGGTCCCACATGTCAGCCTCTATGAACAATAAATGTTTCCTTTGTAGGATTTATTTTTTACCCCTATTTTCGGGCTACTTGCCTTTTTCTTTGAAACGTTGAGGACGCTACTGTCTCATGGGTCCCACATGGCATCCTCTCTGAACGATAAACCTTCATTTCTTGTTAACGACAGGTTTATCAGTATTATTTTCGCAGACTAATACAAGCTCTTTGGCTCCAAGATCTTGCAAGTTGATAGATTAAATCAAGGAATTATTAGGATATGTTTTAAATTTCAAATCCACTTTATGAATTTTTAAAAATACCGTTATCCATGTGGGTATGGAGCGATCAAGGATTTTCATATTGGGCATGAGCAGTTTCAAAAATTGGAACCCTATAATTCAAAATAAATAAAAACAACTTTTATGTAGAATCTCCGTGTATTTTTTTTTGCCAATCATAGGATCTGTGTTTCATTAGAAAAGGGCCGAAATTGCATGAGCAGAAAGGCCCATTTGTAGTTATTGGGCTTCGACGGCCGGAGCAAGTAGGCCGAGAGCAATTACCATGTAGATGGCCGTTGGCAACCCAAAGTGAAATATTGGGCCCAACAGGGGAATGCTGAACAGTACTATTTTCTAATTGGAAGGTGGTACATGGCGTAATCCTGCCAAAAAAAAAGATGGACACGGGTTGCTGAAATTTGCCCATCTGCGCCTAATATCGCCGCCGCGGCTCCGCTTCCGCCGCCGCCGCCATGCCTCGTCTCGCGTCGAGCTCGCGGTACTGCCGCGTCTCGGGCACGGGGTACCGCGGCGTCCGCGCGCGCCCCAAAGGTACGTATTACGCGGAGATACGTGACGGCGGCGAGCGCATCGGCCTCGGCACCTACGAGACCGCGCACGAGGCCGCGCGCGCGTACGACGCCGTGGCGTGGCGGCTCGGGCGCCCGCGATCGTCGATGAATTTCCATGACGTGTGGACGCGCCAGCAGGCCGAGGATCTCGCGCCGCCGCCGTACATCGTTAGACAGGAGGAACAGCACCGCCGCCGCGAGACGGAGCGCCGTTTGCGCATCGCCGAGCGGGACGAGCGCGCGGCGCGCGAGTGGGCGGCCCGCTTCCCCGAGGACGTTGCCGCCGAGAACGAGCACTTCCGCAGACGGAGGGCGGAGAAGGCGACGAGGCGGGCAGCGAAGAAGGAGGACCGCGCACGACGGAGGGCGGAGAAGGCGACGAAGCGGGCCTTCATCGAAGCGCAGCTCGCCGGGCCGACCACCATTGGCGAGGACGACCCCCGTTGGATTGACCTCTTCTCGTCGGATCCGGTGTCGGGCACGACACCGGACTCGTCAGATGTCGAGTTTTAGTTTAGTTTTATCGCACTACTTTGTACAAATATGAACTACGGAGTATCTATCAAGCTAATTTTATCCTATTTTATGTCTATTTCTAGTCTTTGTTTGATCTTCTGTTTTACTGCACTCTATTTTTCATTATATTCTGTTTTTGGCGCTGCATTTATAGCGCCTCTGAAAATACGCTGTTTCAGCCCTGCATTTGGCCGCCACAGTTTGCAGCTTCCGGTGAAGCTATTGCCGGCTCCATGCGCAGCATCAGCCATTCAGCCCACAGCGCCTAAATATAGAGCCACTGCTGGAGTTGCTGTAATATGTTTGTCAGCAGGAGCTTACCTAATTAGTTAAAAAAAAGATGTTCAGCGTGGGATTCGAAAAAAAGATCTTCATGTTTTTTTCCTAGCTATCCTAGTTCGGACTTTTCATTGTGTTGGCTAGTGCATGAAGCTTGACACCTGTATTATGTGATCCTGATATGAGGATAAGAACACCTTCAGGTTGCATTGCTAATGGTGTCTACTGCAGCAGTGGCGTACCTTCAATGGAGACTGATGCAAGAGAGTTGGTACTGGTGAACCTGCACCTGACATCATCGTGCCACCTGAAGTAGGTTGTGTATTGGGATTAGACTGATAAGCATAGCACCTTGCAAAGAACAAGATGCTGCTAGTGTTGGTTAACGTGATTTTACGACAAAAGTCATGTATGCTCAACAGGTGCCGTACCTAGTTTGGATATTGTGTTGTTACCCTTTTGTGGTTTGGTGTTTGTCCAACAGAGAAAGCTACTCTTTTCCCGTGTAAGTGTTATTATGTGAACAAAAGTTGTATGTACATATATATCGGTCAGAGAACCAAGATTGCATATTCTTGCCTGGTTATAACACATAAGTCATAATAACAATTAAAGAGAAAAGGAACATTTGCCTTTGCAATGTGATTGTGCCAAGTAGATTAGACAACCAACCACAAACATTACAGGTCAACAGCCAAACGCATGCGAAAGTCCTAAGGTAAGCTCCATAATACATGTTGAAACCAAAAGCCTAGAAACCATAAGAAAGGTAGCTCGACATCACAGTTCCACGACAGCAGCATACTGATCATAAAACATATATCAAGTCAGGACAGCTGCACCACTGGGTAAGCATCCATGGGGTCTGGCTCAAGAGCGAAGACTGTGTGAATGCTGCAAAATGTGGCTCTTGCCTCACCCCACCCATACATCTTATCATGGAACCTTACCAAATCAGCATGAATCATCTTGACATAAACATAGCTCCTCTCTCCATGCTGATGGGATTGAACAATGCGCCAGTTGCAGTGCTTCAGCTTGTCAAACAGTATGCAGGAGATAACGAAGCATGCTGGCTGGTCTTTTGTAGTGACAATGGCTTGGAGTAGCTGGTCCTGTGAACCACCCAACTGGATCTTTAGAGCTTGAAGGACAGTCCGTGCCATATAAGCTACCGTTGCTGACTTCAGCTCGGGTTCAGGTGAATGACAGCTGACATCTTGTCCTCGAGATGCAGATCCTTCTTGATCAGATTCAGCGGAATCATCACCACTACTTACAGGTGCATCAGGTTCTACAGAAGGCACATCAGGTACATGCTCAAGTTCATAGGAGTTGGGTGGGACAGCACTGTTTGCTGAAATCTCTACAATACCAGCTCCAGGTAGACCACCAGTATCTACAGAGGGTAAACCACCAATATCCACTTCAGAGGATTCTCGTGGCACGACACCTTTCGCTAGAGGCTCTACCATACCAGCTCCAGGTCCACCACCAGTCAGTACTGTGGGCATAGTCATGACGGGTTCTACCAATACAAAACCTCCTTCGGGTGGCGTGGCAACTTCGGGTGCAGGATCATCAGATGCAGATCCTTCTTGATCATCACCACTACTTACAGGTGCGTCAGGTTCAACAGAAGGCACATCAGGTACATGCTCCGGTTCATAGGAGTCGGTAGCACGGTAGAACCTAAAGGGATAGTAGGACCAGATATGTTCTCGGACAGGACCGCTTGCTGAAATCTCTACAATACCAGAGGGTAAACCACCAATATCCACTTCAGTTAGAGGCTCTACCCTACCAGCTCCAGGTCCACCACCAGTCAGTACTCTGGGCAGGACGGGTTTTAACAATGCAAAACATACTTCAGGTGCAGGATCATCAGTAGCAACTCCAGCATCAGCACCAGTTATATCGGTCTTGACAATAGGTAAACCGTTTTGCTCCAGTTCAGAGAATTCCCGTGGCACGACACCGTTCACTAGAGGCTCTACACTAGCAGCTCCAGCTGCACCACCAGTTTCTACAGCAGGGGGTAAACCCAATCCACAACCTTCTTCATGTGACACGATGATGCCAGGTATAGGCTCATCAGTACCAGGTCCAGCTGCATCAGTCTCCATAGACAGTAAACAAGGTGGCGTCGGAGGTTTAAAAGACTGGCATGCCATTTCACCTTTGTCATCAGACAATATAGAGTTTTCTTCAACTCTATGTTTCTGCAATAATAAGCACATGAACAGAAATTAGACCAGAGCATCTAGCCATCTAACAGGGGCAGCGGCAAAACAAGCGTCGGTCCATATGTTTACCTTGTCATCTGGGATATCAGAACACACAGATTTAGAAGTCATTTCACATAGCATCCGCTTTTTCGTTCCTTCCCCTACGTCCATCTGGAATAAGTAATACTATTGATCACATAAAACTAATTAATCAAATATATGCATATGTTGAGAAGTTTGCACGGCAAATTGTGGATTCTGCTTTTATCACCTACGAATCGTCGTTCTATATATTTACCTTGTTATCTGGGATATCAGAAGTCAAAGAATGAGAAGTCATCTCACTAAGTATCGGTTTTTTCGCTCTTTCCCCTCCATCCATCTGCAATAAGAAGTACTATTGATCACATAAAGCCAATTCATTGAATATATGCATATGTTGAGAAGTTTGCACAACAAATTGTGGATTCTACTTCCAATCACCAAGTAATCTCGTGAGAAATGCATGATCAAGATATGTTTCTCCCTCTTGATCGACATCTGCATCTCCATTAAGACTAATCATCGTGCGATGGTGCTAGCGCATACACTTCCAATCACCAGACAAGCAAAAAATTGTTGATTCTAGTAATGCTTAATCAGCAGTGGCCATGGAACGACCACAGATCGACCAAGCAAAAAAATAAATCATCAGCCTACTGACCACCAGGCAAAACAAACTAGGCCCATACATGGCCTCACAAATCATCATCAAACGTCGATCAAACTAGCAAGTTTGAACATGGATTACTAATTTATTTTCTGATAAAGTGAGTATATTAATATCGAAAGATATTGATTACACTGAGCCTCTGCAACAACGCAATACCTTACTGGTAGTACGGATGCACATGGATTCCTAATACTCCCTCTGTTCGGTTTTAATTAGTCGACGAGAGGGAGAGAAGAAAATGAACTGTCGATGCTTTCAACTAGAGTCAATTAAATACGAACGGAAGAAGTACGTAGTAGTATTGACAAATATCCGGATCTAGTCTAAAAACAAATTGGCATGTAAATCCTAGTAGTCTACTAAACTAGGATCAATACCCTAGATTAGGGTTGCAAGCGGCGTCCGCGAATCGTCCCGCAAAGCAGAAAATTAGAGCAAATAGTGGTTGAGATTAGAGCAGATTTAAAGCACTCGCACTGAAACTAGCTAGCCCGCTACCCACCCCGCTTGACACCCTGCCCTAGATGTGAATCTACACCAAATATTCAAACAAGGATGAGCAACCGCCAATAAAATTTTATCCGCACATCATCATCTCTACCATACAAAAGGGTATGGTGATTTCACATACAGCCATTGTTGCCGCGGGACGAGGATGAGTGATGCGCCGCGGAGAAGGTGCCTCACGCCTCTGTCGCCGCCGCCGTCGAAGATGAAGTCGAAGCCGCGCGATTGTGGTCCGTCGCCGATATGGAGGTGGAGCTACTAGGGAAGAGATGGAGGTGGAGGTGGAGAGGGAGTGATGGTTTGTACTAGTGGCGGCCGGTGAGATAGTTATAAATACAGCCTCTCTCTCTTTTTTGGCAAGGAATGCAGCTTCTCTTGGAAGGCAACGAGGCAACGCACTCCAGATTATTATAATAATATGGACGGAGAAATTTGGTCGCATCTGTGTTGTCTTGTCAAATGAATCACCAGGATTTGCTTTTAGTACTCCAGATTTGGGCGACCCAAGGAAGTAGAGATAGTAATGTACGCCATCTAGCTGCACGCTATCAAATCAAATAAATGGTCATGCCATTTACTTTTAAGATGGTGCAGCAGTTATTCTGACCAAAGAAACATGCACGTCTGCTGATTATTTCTGATGGGTATACATTTACCGTCCGCTAGCAAAGATTGTTTGGCACATTGTTCTTATGGCTTTCAACATCACACCCCTTAATAATATTATTAATCAATGTTTGGGCAATCAATTGAGTGTGTTAATAAAAAATTAAAACCCACAAATCCAACTGTACTATTTTTAGGACCATATGAAAGACAAGGAATGATTTTAAATGCCATATAGAGTACCTCCAACCATGTGAAATATGGTTCTGTCATGCAGGTGATACCCATGGCTTCGCATTGGATCTGTATGTTGTCCTACATACAGTCAACTATGAAGTACCACGATTTGGTTTTTGGGTGCAACCGGCTAGAGAATGATGCACGGGTTTGTACAGCCAGTACAATTCACATTAAGATTTTCTGATAGGATGTTGATGTGTATATGTAAGAATCATACACTAGAATGTCTTCTATGTTTAGATGGTTGATCTACGTTTATACTTTCTGTGAACCATGAGGTTAAGACCTTTGTACTGTAATAAAGATTGCTAAATAACAGTATATATGTATGCCTCTAGGGACACTGAAACAGCCAAACAACCATGCATGTGTATAGACCGTATTTGATCAAATTAAAAGAAGCGCCTGGGTTCATGCAAATAGCATAAATTTATCACCTAAGTACATTAGCTATAAATAGTTAAATAGGAGTCAAGACCAACTGAGCTAGCTAGTAGTATGATCCTACTATTACATAAATATCCCTAACTCTGATTGTCTTTGTTCCAGTCCAGCGCGTTGGTGTAGCTTGGGATGAACCAAAACCCCGTATGCCAGTTGGCCCCTGGACCGCTGCTTGAGAAAGATATGCTTTGGTGGTCTTCGCCATTTAGACTGAAGCGGAAAATTTCTTGATGTGATGTGTCAAACTGAGAGCCAATGGCCTGAGGCGTGGTGTAGATGCAGTTTCTTCTTGTCAAATATCCTGGGGGAAATGTTGCACCACCCACTGGCATGAAAATCGGATAGTTCAACCCAAGGAACATAGAATAGTCTCCAAGATTAGTAACCCTTTCCCACGGGTTGGCTGGAAGTAACCGACTAGTGTCATTCGAGAATACAATGCAGGTATACCCCGAATAGCTGTGAACAGCGCGACCGCAATGGACAGAAGGGGTACTATCATAATGAGTTGGAGCACCGTCAGCGTCAAAATCCATTACGCCACGTGCATAGACCAGGAGAAGTCTAGAACGATCTTGAGATCTTGCCAGCCACCACGTACGACTATTAGAGTCAAAATCATCATCGTCATCAAATCCAGCCGTCCACGGAATGAATGGAGCAGGGAGCACTATAGGACCTTGAAAAAGGAAAGAACACGTCACATGAAAATATATTTCATGATTTATCTACTAGTGATATTGATTTGATATTGGGATGCCAATACTAGTACTTTATAAAATCATGGTCGAACATAAGATGGTTTGAAATATATTTCGAACATCTTGGTAAAACTTCATGTGGATTTAAAACATGTTCCCGAAAATATTGGTCCAAATTTTAGATGGTTTGAATATAAACAAATGAAAGTCTTTATCAATATTGCATGGCACCTTTATTGATTCTATTTCTACTCTACCTTAAATTTTCTAGGGAGTAATAATAAAGAAACTTAATTACTAGGGGGCCTTTTTCCTAAGGAACAACATGCACATTAGACCATACTAAAATTCCTATAGATGTTAAATTCTATATATGTCCATACCACAAGAGGGTTATGGTGTGCGCCTATGGAATTCCTTTAAGCCAAAAGATGCCAAGACAGTTCAACAAATAAGAGGTGAAATACTATATAAGTTACGTATATAAAAAAGATAGGGAGGAAATGTTACCAAATTGATTAGGATCCCATGCATAAACATTTCCAAGCTCAGTAACGGCGAACACAAGTCCGTTATGTATAATTGCATCGCAGTATATGGCGCCGTACTGAAACTGGTTTTCAAGAAATATCCATTCACGAGGATATTCGCCATGGAGGTAGGCAATTGCAAAGTCGAAGATTGCGACAAGGGAGAAATCTTGATACCCCCTAGCAGCTGTAGGAACTTGGCAAATAGCTATCTTCTGCAGTTGAATAGCAGAACGCTGATACTCGAATATAAGTGGATTGTGTGTGGTTTCCAACTTGTTCCTCAAAGATGGAAGCTTAATCTTGCGATGAGTGTACACATTGAGGAGGTTCCACTTGCCTTCGGGGCCAACCATGGCGATCCAATCTCCATTGGCGCCTGCCCGCTCCTCATCCTTACCGTGTGGCATTAGGCCATCATAGGAGAACCTGTCCAGCGGCAGTAGTTTGCACTTGCTGTGCACCGGCAAATCCTCCTTGAACACCGCCCATGGTTTATCCGCCGGGTCACAACAGAGAACACACGGAAGGCCAAACGGCTGAGAAGCAGGCAGAGTGGCACTGTATTTGGCTGACTGAAGAATACTTTTGGAGGAACCGACTAGGGACGCGGCGGTGATGGCGTCGCACTGGCTGATGAGCACTTCAAGGGGGCCTTCCGTAAACACCTTGTGAAACAGCCCAGATCCACAGACCCTGCTCGATTTCGCCATCACAATGAGGCAGGTGGTACAATGGGGTTGGTATTTTCTTGGGCGATCTACTGATTCGAACTTTGGGAGAGAGATGGCGATCAATGGCGGCAGGTGGGGGTTTGAGTTGGAGAACAGAGGCTCTCAAACTGGGCACTGCTGGATAGGATGCGAAACGCAGGCGCGTGCTATGGAAGATGGGCGGAGTGGGGATAGACGACGGAGGTGAACCGAGACGCTCATATACTGCCTACTGCAGTTTCGAGGAGAGTGTGAATGTGTTCAAAAAAAGAGGAGAGTGTGAATGTGTTCAAAAAAAGAGGAGAGTGTGAATGTGACCCGACACCCGAGTAGGAGCCGAGCAGACGGACTATAGGAGTAGCCCCATCATTACAGAACATTAATCGTGCTTCCTACAATAAATAAGTGAAACATCCCAGGCTTGTGTTGTCTAATCAAATCGATGGCCATGTCAGTATTATGGTGAACAAATAAAACAAATACACACCAACCTTGTTCTTTTTGCAACGTACACCAACCTAGCAAGGCATCAACCTTCTCGCCATCAACTACGACTCCGTGGCTCCGTCCCACCAAAGTTGTCTCAACTTTGTAAAAAAAATACATCTATCCATCTAAATTTTAACAAAGGTGAGACACTTTTGGTGGGACCGAGGGAGTACAAAAAAACTTCACTACTCCATGCTAGTATCGGCCACTAATTCAAATTTCAACTGAAGGCGTGCTATTTTATGGTCCTGAAAATTGCCAAAAAAAATACAACCCAAAAATGCAACAGATCCATGTTAAGGGGGTACACCCTACGCAATATACATTAAGAAACTTTGAAACTTCAGCGACCTTGTAAGAATGCCCATGACAGTGCAGTTTTGCCAAATTAGGAAGAGACGAAATATGAATTCAACCAAAGAAATCTAAACGAATCCTTAGACAATAGCATAGTTAACACGTTCAGAAAAAAATGATGACTCCAAAAGAACAACATTAGCAAGAAATAGTCCATTTTAGTTTGAATTTGCAGTCACATACATAACTAGTAGTACTGCCAAAATACTATAATACTCCGAGCTGCATTCTAGCACTCCAACTAGCTAGTAATAGTTCTGGAGTAGTAGTACTACTACTATACAAGTCCAAAATACATCCGAACGAACCCTACTTCGAACTAAACTACTCCCTCCGATCTTCGAGTAACTACATTGCAGTATGACTAAACGAAGATTATTGTATAACCTTCTTGTTGATGCAAACGCAGATAGGCAACACACGCTGCCCTCCATTCTGCTTCGCGTAACGGGGCGGCACCGCCAGGAAAGAAGTGAGCTGCTGCAACATGATCGAGCTAGGCGTCGGGGAGCTCGTCGGCTCGATTACCGCCATCAAGGTGTCCGTCGAGAGGTCACTGGTCCCAGCCGTCGCCGGCGCCGGCGGACCAATCACCAACAGCTGCGCCTTGTACATCGGAAACAAGCACGCGGCCGACCTGATGCACACACAGGACACAATGGTGGTCGGGCCGAGCGCTCCAACGGTGATGGCGAACACGCTACCGTCTTCTTCCCCACTGCCGATGAACAGGTGTCCCCGCGGTTGTACCGGAAGACGAACTATGCACCAGGCGGGTATGCCATACTGGAACGTAAACACTGGGATGGAGTGGGATGCTTGGAGGTGTACCAGGAGCTCCCGCGGCGGGCCGGTGAAGCTGCAGCCGGTATTGATGGCCTCTGTGCAGCCGCACGGACCATGCGGGCACGCGATATAGTGCTTGTAGGACTCCGTGGAGGCGACCAAGCTCTGGCAGCCGACGCACTTGACCATTGCCCCAGATCGATTCGACGGCGGCAATCTTGGCCCAGATCGATTCGACGGCGGCAACCACGCCGGCTGCTCGCACTTCTTGCACGGGTTCGGCGCAAGCTCGCCGACGCAGCGCCGACAGCCCATATGACCGCCCTTGCACTGCACGGAACAACGTACGTGGCATCAGTTGTCATTGACATTTCTCACAGGTGAACCTAAGAATGAAATCGGAAGGGAGCGACCTTGGATATGGGGGGTTTGAAGGGCAGCAGGCAGAGGGGGCACAAGAAGAGGGCCTCCTCCATCTTCAGAGAAGAGTGATCGGGAAAACGAGAACGGGATGGGTTCTTTTTTTTATACATGCCTTGGAGTGGAGTATGGATACTACTACTACTTATAGGAAGAACTTCCTTGCTAAGAATCGGCGTCGGCCGTACGCAAGCATAGATGCACCAGCGGCTCTGCAGTTTGTCAAAATAAAAGGACAGAGCTGCAGTGACTTGAAGTCTCCAAATCTCATTGTGACTTGGTGCCACCATCTACCAACCATTTGAGATCCAACGTTCCAAACTAATCTCTTATTTCGAACCTAAAAACAAAAATTACGAAAAAAATCCAGTAAAATGTAGATGCCTTGTTCTAAAATCTGTGAATATTTCATCCCACTCGGACGATTAGCTTGTGATTAAAGAGCTTTTTACGTATACGAGCACTAGTTTAAACTAAATACTCCCTCTGATTCATATTAAGGGCTCCTTTGATTTAAAGGATAGGAAAAGCATAGGAATAGGAAAGGTATAGGATTGGAATGACATGTCTACTTGAAACCTATAGGAAGATGAAGTTTGTTTGATTGTAGCAAAGGAATTTTTCCATGAGGTATGAGCTAATGCTTTTTTCCTATAGGAATTACACTACAAGATTCCTATAGGAATTTTTCCTATAGGATATGTTCCTATGAATCAAACAACATGTATAGGAATTTTTCCCATAGGAACCAAATCCTACACAATTCCTATGCAAATCCTTTGAATCAAAGGAGCCCTAATTGACTTCAATATGGATGTATCTAGAACTAAAATGTGTCTAGTACATCCATATTAGAGTCAATTAATATGAACCGGAGGGAGTATATATTTGCTCACAAACCTTTGATTCAAATCGAATGAAACTTCACCAAAATATAAATCGAAATATGCACGATTAACTGGAAGTTCTTGAAATATTTCTGAGCAATTATAATAATTATTTAGTTTAAATTCTAAGTCGATCGCATACATTGGATCTGAGATGGATGGTGGATGGTGGCACCAAGTCACTGTGAAACTTGGAAGTATCAAGTCAGTGAAGCTCTATCCCAAAATAAAAGCTTCGTGAAGGGGGCAGTTTGGTTCAAAAAAGAAGACAGTGCCAAGCAGTTGTCAAACAATACCCATATAGTCAAATGTACTCCCTCTGATTCAAATGAATTGACTCAACTTTGTCTAGATATATGGATGTATCAAGTCACTGAAGCTAAAATAAAAGCTTCATGAAGGGGGAAGTTTGGTTCGAAAAAAAATACAGTGCCAAGCAGCTGTCAAATAGTACCATAACGTCAAATGTACTCCCTCCGATTCAAACGAAATGACTCAACTTTGTATTTTGCATGTTAAAGGTTTTTCGTAAAACTTGGCCAATCTTAACATAGTTTGCCTTTCTAAAAAAAGATATAAGCCCTAAGGCTCCTTTGATTCATAGGATGGGAAAACCATAGAAATATGGAAAACATAGGATTGAGATTTAATGGCTAGTTGAATCATATAGGAAGATGAGTTGTGTTTGATTGTGCCAAAGGAAATTTTCCATGAGGTATGACCTAATGTTTTATTCTTATAGGATTTGCACTGCAAGATTCCTATAGGATATGTTCCTATGAATCAAACAACTAGTGTGGGGAAAATTCACATGTGATCTAAATCCTACATAATTCCTATACAAATCCTATATATGAATTTTAGTTGTTAGGTCACTTAAAATGACTTCACTTGAAGAGTTACATTTTTGTTTTTTTCTGAATTAGTAGTGATGCCTAACCATATATATACCTAAACCAAGAGAATCAGCATAAACTTATGTATATTAATAGTAAGCGCATATATGAATGTTTTTTTATCTACAAACCCAGGGTCATATATATGTACATAGAAACATGCATATATACTAGTTTTTGTACCTTGGTGTGTTCCTCTTTTGGGCTATCTCTTTTTTGTTCACCGATTCACAACCAACGCCCTAGATTAATTTGGCACTTAAAAAATAACATTTTGTTTTTGGCGCACTAACACAAATAGTAGTAGCACGGTCAACACTGTAGAGAAGTACAAAATAAATGTGTGTGGGAAAAAATGACTTAAAGTGACCATTACATTGAGAAAAAGGGTAGAACCAAGCATTGCACAGGGAAAAAGCAGTGTAGTGCCCAGAAGAAAAAAACAAGTTGGGTTATACTCCCTCCATCCTGAAATAATGGGTGTAGAGTTAAAATTTGTCCATAAAAGAGTGTACTTCTCGTTTTGCAATGCACTTCAAAATTTGTCCACAAAAGAGTGGTAGTAAAAAATATTTCTTTCTCATCACGAGGGATATAGTTTCTTCACGACTAGTACGTACTACCTCCATCACAAAGCTTAAGTCTTTTTTTAAGAGTCAAAGCAAGTAAAGGTTGACGAAAATTTAGAACAATCTATCAACTAATATAATATTTTGTAGATACCATACCAAAAAAAATCGTTGTCTATGTATTGATATTAATTTTGTATTTTGCATGATAATGATTTTTGGTAAAATCTTAGTTTACCTTGACATAGTTTGAGCTTCTAAAAATAATATAAGCCTTACGCTTTGGGATGGAGGTAGTAGTATTTAGCATAACTAGACCATTAAAGCGCGCGTTGCTGCGCCCGTCCATCTTGAAGAATGAAAAATTTCAATAAAATACACAGTATAGAAATGTCTAAGAAAATTTGAAAGCTTGTACGGTCTCTCAGCATGGAGTGGTAATTATCCAGAATAAGTTCGGTACGCTAAATTGAGTAAATAATGGCAGCACAAATATCAGTCTTTTACATAATATAAGCCGTTTTGGCAAGCTAAGATACTCAGTTACATATCTACATCCAAGTTCAGAAAATAAAAGTGATATGTGAATCTAAATATATGTATCATTCTCATTTACCAGTACAGTAGTATACATGCATCTATCTCATTTACATATCAACATGTAAGTGCAAAACTAAACGGTACAAATGTAGACTTATCAAAGGAAAACCCCAGCAGCAACAGGCATCATTTTTAATGAAAGGCTTACTTATGGAAATATGGACGCTACAACGTTGTCTGCATTGGAAGGTCTAGCTACATCCCATAAATTCACAACTCTCTGACTGGACCAAACATAAGATAAGTCCGAACAATCTTTCTCTAAAAGAGTAATTGCAAATTTTCTATTGCGCCACAGAGAAGTTTCATGAGCATATCATTGCATGTTTATTCACTAATATAGTTTAAAGCTTTCATTTCATTGTAGATCGATGAAAGTTCTGCATATTCTATATGCTTAGTCAAATGTGTGAAGAAATGACACTAAGATCTGTGTGCATTGATCTATTCACCACCCACATAGTAATAAGTATGTAGCTTTATCCATGCATCACAACCTAACACTTCTAATTTTATTGATATTCGTGAAGAAATTCATAAGCCCAATTCTTTTGAAGCACTCAAAAATGGGAAGAGGCTGAAAGACTTGGCAATGACAGAGGCAAGGACGGCGGCTGCCACAATGCTTGTAAGAACCGGGCAATATATTGGACAGAGGAATGATATTTATAAAGATCAATTTCAGAAATTTTAAAAGCAAAGTAAAATGCAACCTACCTTCACAGCAAGCATTTTAGCTCAATACAAATTCTTCACAGGCTTACTGCTAGTTTTCAGTTCCTACTCCACAAAATGTGAGATTCCGTATGAACAAATGCTAGAATGATGCAACATATTTAGCACGATAAGTCGCAAATAAAAATATCTAAACCATGTTTCACACCAGGATCTTGAAAGATGCAATTCATCATCAATTTATGAACAACACAATAAACAAAAGTTTGTTTGGGTGAATAATGAACAGAGCTCACCAATCTGCTAGTGTTAAAAGGAGCTATTGATGTTGGAAGTAAAGAATTGTTAATAGTGACTCAGAAACTACAAGATATAGAAAGAAATTAGTAATTCAGACCAATTTCCCATCTAATATTAATACTGGAACATAAATGAACAAATCGATTATTGTTCTCAGCCTGAAAATAAGGAAAAAAAACAAGCATCCAGAACTGGATAAGAGGATACAAGATATAACCAAACAATCCAAGAGTAATATTTGCAGTGAGTGCTATGTATAAATGATCTACACCGAGACCAGAAAACTCATCTTGGTTTATCAATCAGACATCCAACAGAAATAGCACAGCTCTATTCTCAAGGTCTGCGTGCTGCTTCCAGAGCATGAGTTTTCAGCAAAGACAGCAATAATAAGCTCTACCCTATGTTGCTTAGAACTGTAACAATAATGCATCACCATCTTGAGTATACTCCATGACTCCACATGCTTCTCAAAGATTCTAGATGTTTGCCCTCAAAGGTTTTTTGAAATTTCTTCAGCTTGCATAAGTAATATTTTTTACCTGGACAAAGGAAGAAAAAAAATACAAAGAGATACTAACATTATTAAATTTGAAGCAAGTAATTTGAACAAATGCATTCTCCATCAATATTTTTTTATCTATCATTAAGATGTTAGGGTGCTGGTTGCAGATCAGGTTTCTCAGATACATAGTCGCTGGCAATGCAGAACACAGAAAACTAAACATTTTTTCCATCAGTACACCAGTTGTTTTGACTCCACTTGGCTAAGATTCCCAATAGTAGTAGTAATCGATAAAAAAACAACAATAATATTCACCCAGATATTATCCTACCCATTAATACAAATGACCAATAATTTAAAATGTACATCAGAGACTGCAGCTACGTTGCAGTATAGTGTATCTGTTACAACGGTGGTGAATGGGAGACCATATGGAGAGGATGGAAATTCAGATGAATACCTTTGGATTCGGCATGGTCGCTAAGGACAGAGATTGGAGGTGCATGAAAGCAACAAGACGACATCAGAAGAGGTGTCGGTGACGCTACATCCTCCCACTCCATATCCTCAGTTCCTCGCGTTGCCGTGAATGAACGAGCCCTGCAGCTACCGCCGCAGCTAGGGTTACCTCCACGAACGTCGCCGCGGAGGCGCACAAGGTGTGGGTTGGAGGCATGTCGATGCTGGTATTGGAGAGGGAGAGGCCCCGTTCACATCTCCTGGAAAACAAACGGCCAATCACTGTCACCATTAGTCTGCCGTTGAGATAAGCGCACGGACGGGGCGGCCTCTAAATCGAACGCTTTGTCAATTTTTCTACACAGGTATAACCTGTGATATAGATGATTAGAAAGAGAGGAAAAGATATGACATGTGCAGAGAAGGATGCAGTTATATGCAAACATTTGGTTGAACTAAAAAAATAATAGCACCACACAGTGTAAAGGTAATTCTAATTGAAGTTGGCAAATGCATAACAAATAATTTTAAAAGAGGGGTGCAATACAATGATTCAGCAACCATACCTGTCCAGCAGCCATTGTGAAATAAAATGAACAAGACACACAGCAGCTCGCAGTTATCCGTGAATAAGAGTGCGGAATAAAGGAGGATGCCCTGCAAGAAGATAGAATAAGTTAGTTGGGTACATATTTGTCGCGACAATATAAGGAGAGATGAAATTTGAGACTGCAGCAAAGAAGAAAGAATAACGTACGCAAAGAGGATGGAAGCACTGAGGAAAGATACGTTCCTGTGTGCACATATTTATATTGAAGAGAAGGTAGAGCTGAAAGTAACGGTAGAATGATAATGAATGGGTCGAAATTACCACCATGAATCCGTCATTAAGTCTCCAGGAAATGAAGTTAAGTCGTCGGGAAGGAGAAGCGTTCTTTCTGTTCCGGTAATTCTTCTGGTCTGCTCTGCGAGCGTGAAGGTGAAGGAGGGCCATTGTTGCATTCAGTACATGGGCCTCCGATTTCGATCCACCGCGTCTAAGGAGTCGAGCTGACGGCTGCAAGGAACACAAAATTTGCCGCCCGCGGACCACGAAAAGAGAGGAGATCGGTAAACTGTGATGTACTAATATGCTAATCTGTAAACATAGTAATATCCTAATAAAATCAGTTCAAATTGAGGTGTAGTACGAAAATAATGTGTGAAATTGATAAGCTCACCTCGCTGACCAGCCGTGGGCGGGAGATCCCGGTGCTGGCGGACGAACCTGCTGTACATCCGTGGGCGGGAGTTGCGGTGCTGGCGGACAAACCGTGGCGCTCCTCTCCGCCATGGGGAAGACCAAGCTGGGGCGCGTTGCAGGCCGTGGGGAGAAGGTTCTGATGTGGCAGGGGAAGAAATAATGGGGCGCGGGCGCCCAGAAACATAGGCGGAGGCGAGCGGAGCGGAGCGGAGGTCGGTCGGTCGGCGGCGCAGGTGCTCCAACGAGGACGACGGAGGATAGTGCGGCCAAATTGTTGGAAGCCAGACCATGTTGGGCCGATCGGTGTCTCCGGGGCCCAATCAACGTGGTGAGGCTCAGATCAATCTTGGGAGCGAAGCCCTACAACGAAGATGTGCCTTTACAGGACGTGAATTCGTTCGTCAGTACCGATTCGGTGAGGCAAACAGATGTAGACCACTGGATTGTTCGATCCAACGGCTAAGAACGTCCGAGCGCTGTGGTGAGCTCCTGGTGGTTCCATTATACTGTTAACTAATATGGTTTTCTTATTTACTACATGCATTTAGATCATTGGAGGTGGAAAAGTTGAAGAGGAAAGTGATGGTCGATGACAGTTTCCCAATGTAATAATAAAATCCTTAATATGCCTTGAAAACCCACACGTACGCTCTTTCTAGGACAGAGGCAGTATGAGGTAATGCACCCACGCGCTGTCATCTGCCGGTTCGTGCTATGTCTCCCAAATCTTGAAATATCGTCAGTTATCCATTTCACGTCCACACTTCTCCCTCTCTCCACGGACTAGGAAAAAACCCTCTCTTCACTTCCCCTTCCCATTCCACCGATGGAGAGCCCAACCGACGCCGTCAACGCAGCGAAAGCGAAAGCCGCGCGGCTGGCCTTAGCCGCAGAGGAGGCGTGCAGAGCCGCGACCGCAGCACGCATGGCCGCAACGGCGGCGATCATTGCCGCAGCGGATGCCAAAGACGAAGCGGAGGCCATTGCCGAAGGTCGGGCCATCGGTCGCTCATCGGCATCTGATGCTGTTGGTAGATGGGTCCACTCTCTTGGGAAGCATCCCCTAGATGACGAGGACGAGGTTGAACTCATCTTTGAACCGCCGCCGCCGACCTTCGACGAGAATATCGTCGACGAGGGGGAGGAAGTATGTTCCGATTCACCTCTCTCCCTTATTCAACATAGCCCTGTATCGATTTGCGCTATGGTCTCTCCCTCTTTTTTTGCGCTATAGCGTTTTGAATTAGCGTCAGAATCTTTTTAGATTCATATTCAGTATTAGTTGCAACTGCTACATATTTGCTTCACATCCGATTCACCTCTCTCCCTTATTTAACATAGCCCTGTATCGATTTGCTCTATGGTCTCTCCCTCTTTTTTTTGCGCTATAGGGTTTTGAATTAGCGTCAGAATCTTTTTAGATTCATATTCATTATTAGTTGCAACTGCTACATATTTGCTTCACCTGTTTATTTGGCATGTATCAGGTTGCTACTGATGAGGTTGACAGCGATGTCGAGTCGCGTCATAGGAAGGCCAGGGCCACTCTCAACAAGCTTAAGGCGGGGAAGTTCGACAAGTATTGGAGTGAACCCTGGACTGGTGCCAGGAACAGCTGCCCCTTCTGCACAAAGAGCATAAAGGTTGACTTTCGAAGCGTCCTGCAGCATGCCGAAGCCGGTGGGTCCGGCTGTCTCAAAGTTGGGGAAACTGTTAACCGATCCGGCTTCATAGCCAACCACATGGCATATGGGCTATTCCTAAGGAAGAAATTGAACCAAGCTATCGAGACCGGTCGTGTGCCTCCTCCCAAGCCCAAGCCACCAAAGATTAAAGGTATGGGCAGCAAGAAGCAGAAGAAGCGGGACCAGGAAGAAGATGGTAAATATACTCCGTAACTGTTGTGCATGTTTGTCTCTCCTACTGCTTCAAAAGCAGCATCTTTTGTTGAACTCTGTTTATGTTTGCTGCTCAGCAGCGTTTGTGGTGAACCTATTAGCTTAATTAGGGGTTGTTGAACTATGTCTGTGTTGAACCTTGCTTAATTAGGTTGTGTTGAACTCTGTTTGTGTTGGCGTGGGAAGGGGGGCATGATGCTACCCTGAATTTGCGGGACCCCCAAAAAACTTGCAAATACGAGTGATGCATCCAAAAGGAACAAACTTCTTACATGGTAGACCCCAGTCTGAAAGCAAGAAATGCGATCGGGTCCTTAACAGCCACCGCCCGGATTGATCGGGTATTTTGCCTGCCTACCGCATGTGACTTGTGCTCACTGAAGTTTGGGACCTCACGCATGGGCACCACACGTAAGTGACAGACCTGTTGGTGTAAAAACTCGAGTGATTATTATACTGCATTAGTACAAAGTTTCCTATGGATTCAAGGGTTGGAAAGCCAAGTTAACTCATTTTCATGACTAAGAAGGAGCCAGGCTTACTTTTTCATTTTCATGTTTTAACTTGTTTAAATCTTGGTCAAACAAAGGATCTGACCAGGATTCAAGTGGGCATAAAAATTCAAAAAAGAAATCAAAAAAAAAACCAAAGCACATAAGCTTCTTATGTCATATAGTAAGCATTACAGTTGATCAACGAAGTCTAGACATATTCAAACCAGAAAAATATTGTATATACCCCCTAACCCTAAACTCTGTCTTATGAAGTCAAGCATGAAGAAAAGTGGTTTTGGGTTTCAAACATTGGAAATTGAAAAAACTCCCAAAAGCTTCATTTTGGAGTGACTAAGAAGAATCCAGGCTTTCATTTTCATTTTCATGTTTTAAATTGGTTTAAATCTTGGTCAAACCTAGGATTTGACCAAGATTCAAATGGACATAACAAATTCAAAAAAATCAAAACCAAACACATAGTCTTTTGATGTCATATAGTAAGCATTCAAGTTGATAAACAAAGTCTAGACATATTTAAACAAGAAAAATCATGTATATACTTGGCCCCTAACCCTAAACTCTGTCTTATGAAGTCAAGCATTAAGAGGAGTGGTTTTGGGTTTCAAACATGGAAATTTAAAAAACCTCCCAAAAGCTTCATTTTGGAGGGACTAAGAAGAATCCAGGCTTACTTTTCATTTTCATGTTTTAAACTGGTTTAAATCTTGGTCAAACCTAGGATTTGACCAAGATTCAAATGGGCATAACAAATTCAAAAAAAAACTAAACACATAGTCTTTTGATGTCACATAATAAGCATTCAAGTTGATAAACAAGGTCTAGACATATTCAAACCAGAAAAATCATGTATCTACCCCCTACCCCTAAACTTTGTCTTATGAAGTAAAGCACGGAGAGATATCATTTTGGGTTTCGAACATGGAAAATTTAAAAAAACCTCCCAAAAGCTTCATTTTGGAGTGAATAAGAAGGATCCACACTTACTTTTCATTTTCATGTTTTAAACTTGTTTAAATATTGGTCAAACCTGCAAGGATTTGACCAAGATTCAAATGGGCATAAAAATTCAAAAAAAAACGAAAACCACTTCTCTTCGTCCTTGACTTCATTAGACAGAGTTTAGGGTTGGGGTATATACATGATTTGTAATGTTTAAATATGTATAGACTCTCTTGATCAACATGAATGCTTACTATAACTTAAGAAGCTTAATTATGTGCTTTGGTTTTTCATTTTTTGAATTCTTTATTGAATTTTTATGCCTATTTGAATCTTGGTCAAATCCTAGGTTTGACCAAGAATTAAACAAGTCAGTAACATGAAAATGAAAAAGTAAGCCTGGATCCTTCTTATTCACTCAAAAAATGAAGCTTTTGGGAGGGTTTTTGAATTTTCCATGTTTGAAACCCAAAACCATTCCTCTTATATGCTTGACTTCATATATATCACAGAGTTTAGCCTTAGGGGGTATATACATGATTTTTCTAGTTTGAATATGTCTAAACCTTGTTTATCAACTTGAATGCTTACTATAAACCAAAAATTCATGTATCTACACCTAACCCTAAACTATGCATGAAGAGAAGTGGTTTTGGGTTTCAAACCTGGATATCTCAAAAACCCTCCCAAAAGCTTCATTTTGGAGTGAATAAGAAGGATCAAGGCTTAATTTTTCATTTTCATGTTTTAATCTTGTTTAAATCTTGCTCAAACCTAGGATTTGACCAAGATTCAAATGGGCATAATTTAAAAAAATGAAAAATCAAGGCACATAGTCTTCTTATATATGTCATATAGTAAGCATTCAATTAAGTTGATAAACAAGCTATGGACATATTCAACCCAGAAAAATCATGATGAATCTACCCCCTATATATCCCTAAACCCTAACTTATGAAGTCAAGCATGAAGAGAAGTGGTTTTTGGTATAAATCATGGAAATTTCATATTCATGTTTATTAAACTTGTTTAAATCATGGTCAAACCTAGGATTTGACCAAGATTCAAATGGGCATAAATATTCAGAAAAAACAAAAAATGGAAAATCAAGGCACATGTTTTAAACTTGTTTAAATCTTGGTCAAACCAAGGATTTGACCAAGATTCAAATGGGCCTAAAAATTTAGAAAAAAATCAAAAAGAGAATGAAAAACCAAAGCACATAGCATTCTTATGTCATATGTATAGTAAGCATTCAAGTTGATAAACAAGGTCTAGACATATTCAAACCAAAAAATCATGTATATATCTACCCCTAACCCTAAACTGATCTGTCGATCTTATGGAAGTCAATCATGAAGAGAAGTGGTTTTGGGTTTCAAACATGGAAATTTCAAGAACATCCCAAAAGCTTCATTTTAGAGTGACTAAGAAGGATCCATGCTTACTTACTCGTTTGCACGTGTTAAACTTGTCTAAATCTTGGTGAAACCTAGGATTTGACCAAGATATGATTCAAATGCGCAGAAAATTAAAAAAGTCAGAAAAATTAAAAACCAAAGTACATAGTCTTCTTATGTCATATAGTAAGCATATTCAAGTTGATAAACAAGGTTTGGACATATTCAAACCATACAAATCATGTATCTATACCCCCTAACCCTAAACTTTTTCTTATGAAGTCAAGCATGAAGAGAAGTGGTTTTGGGTTTCAAAGATGGAAATTTCAAAAACCTCCAAAAACTTCATTTTAGAGTGACTGAGAAGTTAGCATTAAAGTTGATAAACAAGGTTTAGACATATTCAAACCAGACAAATCATGTATCTACCCCTAACCCTAAACTCGGTCTTATGAAGTCTAGCATGAAGAGAATCGTTTTGAGTTTCAAACGTTTAAGCCAAAAGCCCCATTTCAAATATTTCAAACTTATTCAAAGTTGGTTCAAATTTGAAAGACATACAAGTTATAGCACACATAGTGCATACATTTTCACACATACTGCACTAGATGCTAACCCTATAGTTTGAGGCCACTTGGATGAGGTCGAAAAAGTTCTTGGATTAGAATCGTGTTGTTCGAACCCCGTAGTTGGATTTTTTTGAACCTTGATCTGTAGTACTGGGCAAAACCCTAGTTTAACCTATTTAATTATAGATTCGTATATCGATTTTTCTACCTTTTTATTATTACTATGCTGCAGATGTGCGTTTGCCCGTCGAGTGAAACTCGGAGGAAGAGGGATCACTCGGAAGGAGAGAAAAAAGGCAGAGCATTATGGTGTCTTCCCTTTTTCGGGTGATGATGATGATGTTGACTGTTGTGCAGGGTTTGTCAGTGCGCAGGAGGTGCGAGCGAGCGAGCGAGCGAGTCGAGCGAGGCCGAGAATGAGAGAGATTTGTTTTTTGTGTGAGAGGGACAACCGAAGGATCCAGAAGGACCCACAGACTTCCAATACGCATCCTGATGCGTCTTCTCTTGACAAAGAAGATGGCTGGGAGTTGGCGTACCTATTGCACGTGACTTGTGCTCACTCAAGTGTGGGACCTCACGCGTGGGCACCACACGTAAGTGACAGACCTGTTGGTGTAAAAACTCGGTTGATTATAATAGTGCATTAGAACAAAGTTTCCTATGGATTCAAGGGTAGGAAATCCAAGTTAACTCATTTACATGACATTATTTTTTCCATGAAGCAAAGTTAACACTATCAATTGGTACATTTTGGAGTGACTAAGAAGGATCAATGCTTACTTATTCGTTTAATTTCACGTGTTAAACTTGTCTAAATCTTGTTCAAACCTAGGATTTGACCAAGATTCAAATGGGCAGAAAAATAATTAAAAAACAGAAAAATGAAAAACCAAATCACATAGTCTTCTTATGTCATATAGTAAGCATTCAAGTTGATAAACAAGGTCTAGACATATTCAAACCAGACAAATCATGTATCTATACCCCTAACCCCTAAACTCTGTCTTATGAAGTCAAGCGTGTGAAGAGAAGTGGTTTTGGGTTTCAAACATCGAAATTTCAAAAACCTCCCAAAAGCTTCATTTTAGAGTGACTAAGAAGGATACATGCTTCCCTTTACATTTTCATGTTTTAAACTTGTTTAAATTATCTTGGTCAAACCTAGGATTTGACGAAGATACAAATGGGTGGGCACAAAATTCAAAAAAATCAGAAAAATGAAAAACCAAATCACATAGTCTTCTTATGTCATATCGTAAGCAATCAAGTTGATAAACAAGGTCTAGATATATCCAAACCAGACAAATCATGTATCTACCCCCTGTCGATCTTATGAAGTCTAGCATGAAGGGAAGTCGTTTTGGGTTTCAAACATTGAAATTTAAAGAACATCCCAAAAGCTTCATTTTAGAGTGACTAAGAAGGATACAGACTTCCCTTTTCATTTTCATGTTTTAAATTTGTTTAAATCTTGGTCAAACCAAGGATTTGACCAAGATTCAAATGGCCCTAAAAATTCAGAAAAAATGAAAAGAATGAAAAACCAAAGCACATAACATTCTTATGTCATATGTATAGTAAGCATTCAAGTTGATATACAAGGTCTAGACATATATATTCAAACCTAGGATTTGACTAGCTAAGATTCAAATGGGCATAACAAATTCAAAAAACAAAAACCAAACACATAGTCTTCTGATGTCATATAGCAAGCATTCAAGTTGATAAACAAACTTGTTTAAATCATGGTCAAACCTAGGATTTGACCAAGATTCAAATGGGCATAATTTTAAAAAAATGTAAAATCAAGGCACATAGTCTTCTTATGTCATATAGTAAGCATTCAATTAAGTTGATAAACAAGGTCTAGACATATCAAACCAGAAAATTCAGGTGTCTAGCTAGCTACCCCTAACCCTAAACTCTGCACGAAGAGAAGTGGTTTTGGGTTTCAAACATGGATATTTCAAAAACCCTCCCAAAAACCTTCATTTTGGAGTTAATAAGAAGGATCAAGGCTTACTTTTTCATTTTCATGTTTTAATCTTTTTTAAATCTTTGTCAAACCTAGGTTTTGACCAATATTCAAAAGGGCATAATTAAAAAAAATGAAATATCAAGGCACATAGTCTTCTTATGTCATATAGTAAGCATTCAATTAAGTTGATAAACAAGCTCTAGACATATTCAAACCAGAAAAATCATGATGTATCTACCCCCTATATATCCCTAAACCCTAACTTATGAAGTCAAGCACGAAGAGAAGTGGTTTTTGGTTTAAATCATGGAAATTTCAAAAACCCTCCCAAGAGCTTCATTTTGGAGTGACTAATTAAGAAGCATACATGCTTACCTTTTCATATTCATGTTTTAAACTTGTTCAAATCTAGGTCAACAAACCTAGGATTTGATGAAGAATCAAATGGGTATAAAAAATTTAAAAACAAGCTCTAGATAAGCTCAAGTTGAAAAACAAGTTCTAGACATATTCCAACCAGAAAAATCATGCATGTACCCCCTATATATATATATATCCCTAAACCCTGACTTATGAAGTCAAGCATGAAGAGAAGTGGTTTTTGGTTTCAATCATGGAAATTTCAAAAACCCTCCCAAGAGCTTCATTTTGGAGTGGCTAAGAAGGATAGATACTTAATTTTTCATATTTATGTTTTAAACTAGTTTAAATCATGGTCAAACCTAGGATTTGACCAAGATTCAAATGGGCATAAAAATTCAAAATAAATGAAAATAAATGAAAAACCAAGGCACGTAGTCTTCTTATGTCATATAGTAAGCATTCAATTAAGTTGATAAACAAGGTCTAGACATATTCAAACCAGAAACATCATGTATCTAGCTACCCTAGCCCTAAACTCTGTCTTATGAAGTCAAGCATGCATGAAGAGAAGTACGTGGTTTTTTGGTTTCAAACATGGAAATTTCAAAAACCCTCTCAAGAGCTTCATTTTGGAGTGACTACGAAGGATACATGCTTAATTTTCATATTCATGTTTTAAACTTGTTTAAATCATGGTCAAACCTAGGATTTGACCAAGATTCAAATGGGCATAATTTAAAAAAATGTAAAATCAAGGCACATAGTCTTCTTATGTCATATAGTAAGCATTCAATTAAGTTGATAAACAAGGTCTAGACATATCAAACCAGAAAAATCATGTATCTACCCCTATATATCCCCAAAAACTCTGTCTTTATGAAGTCAAGCATGAAGAGAAGTGGTTTTTTGGTTTCAAGCATGGAAATTTCAAAAACCTCCCCAAACTTCATTTTAGAGTGACTAAGAAGGATACAAGCTTGCCTTTTCATTTTCATGTTTTAAACTTGTTTAAATTATCTTGGTCAAATCTAGGATTTGACAAGATTCAAATGGGCAAACATATGATAAGTGATGCAAATATCATTTCTAAGTGCGGGCAAACCAGAGATATGTGGTTTTTGGTTTCAAACATATTCAAACGAGAGAAATCATGTATCTACCCCCTAACACTAAACTCTGTCTCATGAAGTCAAGCGCATGCATGAAGATATGTGGTTTTTGGTTTCAAACATGGAAATTTCAAAAACCCTCCCAAGAGCTTCATTTCGAAGTGATTAATTAAGAAGCATACATGCATGCTTAATTACTTTTTCATATTCATGTTTTAAACTTATTCAAATCTTGGTGAAACCTAGGATTTGACCAAGATTCAAATGGGTATAAAAATTTAAAAAATACAAAAAAGGTCTTCTTATGTTATATAGTAGGCATTCAATTAAGTTGATAAACAAGTTCTAGACATATTCAAACAAGAAAAATCATGCATGTATCTACCCATAACCCTAAACTTTGTTTCATGAAGTCAAGCATTGTGGTTTTTGGTTTCGAACATGGAAATTCAAAAACCCTCCCAAGAGCTTCATTTTGAAGTGACTAAGAAGCATACATGCTTACTTTTTCATATTCATGTTTTTAACTTATTCAAATCTTGGTGGAACCAAGGATTTGACAAAGATTCGAATGGGTATAAAAATTCAAAAAAAACAAGGTCTTCTCTTATGTTATATAGTAAGCATTCAATTAATTTGATAAACAAGGTCTAAACATATTCAAACCAGGAAAATCATGTATCTACCACCTAACCCTAAACTCTGTCTTATGAAGTCAAGCATGCATGAAGAGAAGTGGTTTTTGGTTTCAAGCATGGAAATTTCCATGTTTGAAACCCAAAACCACTTCTCTTCATATGCTTGACTTCATATGACAGAGTTTAGCGTTAGGGGGTAGATACATGATTTTTTGGTTTGAATATGTCCAGACCTTGTTTATCAACTTAAATGCTAACTATATGACATCAGAATGGGCATAAAAATTTAAAAAAATTAAAAATGTAAAACCAAAATTTAATTGGGAGGAAAGGGTACATGAATTACAATTAAAAAACAAGGTAACTTAAATACTTGGATGCCCCAAGATGTGTGGAAGCCCAAAACAATGGCAAAACATATCATGTGCGCATGCTGCATCCAATTCAAGTAGAACACATAGTAGGCACCGATAGTTTGACCTAAATTTGAAATCAAAGAGAAGGTGGTTAGAAAAAATCAAAATTGGCAAAGCAAAGCATGAAATCAAAAAATTGTGATGCACTCTAGCTATGAAAATTATCAAACAATGCAAACCAAAATGATTTTTTAGAGGAATACTAGTTCAACTTATTTAATTTTTTATTTGTAGGCCAAAATCAAACCCCGTAGTTGGATTTTTTTTTCAACTTGATCTGTAGTACTGGGGAAAACCCTAGTTTATAACCTATTTAATAATAGATTCGTAGTCGATTCTTTTACTTTTTTATTATTACTATGCAGCACATGTGTGTTTGCCCGTCGAGTGAAACTCGGAGGAAGAGGAATCACTCGGAAGGAGAAGAAGGGAGAGCAGTCACGGGGCCCCTCTTATTGATGGTGTATATTCTTTTTCTGGTGATGTTGACTGTTGTGCAGGGTTTGTCAGTGCGCAGGAGGTGCGAGCGAGCGAGCGAGCGAGTCGAGCGAGGCCGAGAATGAGAGAGATTTGTTTTTTTGTGTGAGAGGGACAACCGAAGGATCCAGAAGGACCCCAGACTTCCAATACGCATCCTGATGCGTCTTCTCTTGACAAAGAAGATGGCTGGGAGTTGGCGTACCTATTGCACGTGACTTGTGCTCACTCAAGTGTGGGACCTCACGCGTGGGCACCACACGTAAGTGACAGACCTGTTGGTGTAAAAACTCGGTTGATTATTATAGTGCATTAGAACAAAGTTTCCTATGGATTCAAGGGTAGGAAATCCAAGTTAACTCATTTACATGACATTATTTTTTCCATGAAGCAAAGTTAACACTATCAATTGGTACATTTTGGAGTGACTAAGAAGGATCAATGCTTACTTATTCGTTTAATTTCACGTGTTAAACTTGTCTAAATCTTGTTCAAACCTAGGATTTGACCAAGATTCAAATGGGCAGAAAAATAATTAAAAAACAGAAAAATGAAAAACCAAATCACATAGTAAGCATTCAAGTTGATAAACAAGGTCTAGACATATTCAAACCAGACAAATCATGTATCTATACCCCTAACCCCTAAACTCTGTCTTATGAAGTCAAGCATGTGAAGAGAAGTGGTTTTGGGTTTGGGGGTATATATACATGATTTTTATTGTTTAAATATATATAGACTTTGTTGATCAACATGAATGCTTAATTACTATATGACATAAGAAGTTTATGTGCTTTGGTGTTTCATTTTTTTGATTTCTTTTTTGAATTTTTATGCCCATTTGAATCTTGGTCAAATCCTAGGTTTGACAAAGATTTAAACAAGTTTGAAACATGAAAATGAAAAAGTAAGCTTGGATCCTTCTTAGTCACTCCAAAATGAAGCTTTTGGGTGGGTTTTTGAAATTTCCATGTTTGAAACCCAAAACCACTTCTTCTCTTCATGCTTGACTTCATAAGACAACGTTTAGGGTTAGGGGGTAGATACATGATTTTTCTGGTTTGAATATGTCTAGACTTCGTTGATCAACTTGAATGCTTAGTATATTACATAAGAAGACTATGTGGTTTGGTTTTTGATTTTCTTGATTTTGTTTGATTTTTTATGACCATTTGAATCTTGGTCAAATCCTAGGTTTGACCAAGATTTAAACAAGTTTAAAACATGAAAATGAAAAAGTAAGCATGGATCCTTCTTAGTCATGACAATGAGTTAACTTGGCTTTACTACCCTTGATGAATCCATAGGAAACTTTTTGTACTAATGCAGTATAATATTCTGGTTTGAATATGTCTAGACCTTGTTTATCAACTTAATTTGAAAGACATACAAGTTATAGCACACATAGTGCATACATTTTCACACATACTGCACTAGATGCTAACCCTATAGTTTGAGGCCATTTGGATGAGGTCGAAAAAATTCTTGGATTAGAATCGTGTTGTTCGAACCCCGTAGTTGGATTTTTTTGAACCCTTGATCTTTAGAACTGGGCAAAACCCAAGTTTAACCATGCAAGATTCAAATGGCCCTAAAAATTCAGAAAAAAATCAAAAGAATGAAAAACCAAAGCACATATATAGCATTCTTATGTCATATGTATAGTAAGCATGCATTCAAGTTGATAAACAAGGTCTAGACATATATATTCAAACCAGAAAAATCATGTATATATCTACCCCTAAAACTCTAATTAAACTATGTCTTATGAAGTCAATCATGTAGAGAAGTGGTTTTGGGTTTCAAATATGGAAATTTCAAGAACCTCCCAAAAGCTTCATTTTAGAGTGACTAAGAAGGATCCAGGCTTATCTTTTCATTTCATGTTTTAAACTTGTTTAAATCCTGGTCAAACCTAGGATTTGACCAAGATTTATGGGCATAAAATTCAAAAAAATCAGAAAAATAAAAAACCAAAGCACATAAGCATATTCAAGTTGATAAACAAGGTTTGGACATATTCAACCCATACACAAATCATGTATCTACCCCTAACCCTAAACTCTGTCTTATGAAGTCAAGCATGAAGAGAAGTGGTTTCGGGTTTCAAACATGGAAATATCAAAAACCTCCCAAAAACTTCATTTTAGAGTGACTGAGAAGGTTGCATGCTTCCCTTTTCATTTTCATGTTTTAAACTTGTTTAAATCTTGGTCAAACCTAGAATTTGACAAGATTCAAATGGGCATCAAAATTCAAAAAAATCAGAAAAAGAAAAACCAAAGCAATAGTTTTCTTATGTCATATAGTAAGCATTAAAGTTGATAAACAAGGTCTAGACATATTCAACCAGACAAATCATGTATCTATACCCCTAACCCCTAAACTCTGTCTTATGAAGTCAAGCATGTGAAGAGAAGTGGTTTTGGGTTTCAAACATCGAAATTTCAAAAACCTCCCAAAAGCTTCATTTTAGAGTGACTAAGAAGGATACATGCTTCCCTTTTCATTTTCATGTTTTAAACTTGTTTAAATTATCTTGGTCAAACCTAGGATTCGACATGATTCAAATGGGCATCAAAATAAATAAAAAACAGAAAAAGGAAAAACCAAAGCAATAGTTTTCTTATATATGTCATATAGTAAGCATTAAAGTTGATAAACAAGGTCTAGATATATCCAAACCAGACAAATCATGTATCTACCCCCGGCCTGTCGATCTTATGAAGCTAGTCTACTAGCATGTGAAGGGAACTCGTTTTCGGTTTCAAACATAGAAATTACAAGAACATCCCAAAAGCTTCTCCATTTTAGAGTGACTACGAAGGATACTGACTTCCCTTTTCATTTTCATGTTTTAAACTTGTTTAAATCTTGGTCAAACCAAGGATTTGACCAAGATTCAAATGGGCCTAAAAATTTAGAAAAAAATCAAAAAGAGAATGAAAAACCAAAGCACACATAGCATTCTTATGTCATATGTATAGTAAGCATTCAAGTTGATAAACAAGGTCTAGACATATTCAAACCAAAAAATCATGTATATATCTACCCCTAACCCTAAACTGATCTGTCGATCTTATGGAAGTCAATCATGAAGAGAAGTGGTTTTGGGTTTCAAACATGGAAATTTCAAGAACATCCCAAAAGCTTCATTTTAGAGTGACTAAGAAGGATCCATGCTTACTTACTCGTTTTCACGTGTTAAACTTGTCTAAATCTTGGTGAAACCTAGGATTTGACCAAGATATGATTCAAATGCGCAGAAAATTAAAAAAGTCAGAAAATTTAAAAACCAAAGTACATAGTCTTCTTATGTCATATAGTAAGCATATTCAAGTTGATAAACAAGGTTTGGACATATTCAAACCATACAAATCATGTATCTATACCCCCTAACCCTAAACTTTTTCTTATGAAGTCAAGCATGAAGAGAAGTGGTTTTGGGTTTCAAAGATGGAAATTTCAAAAACCTCCAAAAACTTCATTTTAGAGTGACTGAGAAGTTAGCATTAAAGTTGATAAACAAGGTTTAGACATATTCAAACCAGACAAATCATGTATCTACCCCTAACCCTAAACTCGGTCTTATGAAGTCTAGCATGAAGAGAATCGTTTTGAGTTTCAAACGTTTAAGCCAAAAGCCCCATTTCAAATATTTCAAACTTATTCAAAGTTGGTTCAAATTTGAAAGACATACAAGTTATAGCACACATAGTGCATACATTTTCACACATACTGCACTAGATGCTAACCCTATAGTTTGAGGCCACTTGGATGAGGTCGAAAAAGTTCTTGGATTAGAATCGTGTTGTTCGAACCCCGTAGTTGGATTTTTTTGAACCTTGATCTGTAGTACTGGGCAAAACCCTAGTTTAACCTATTTAATTATAGATTCGTATATCGATTTTTCTACCTTTTTATTATTACTATGCTGCAGATGTGCGTTTGCCCGTCGAGTGAAACTCGGAGGAAGAGGGATCACTCGGAAGGAGAGAAAAAAGGCAGAGCATTATGGTGTCTTCCCTTTTTCGGGTGATGATGATGATGTTGACTGTTGTGCAGGGTTTGTCAGTGCGCAGGAGGTGCGAGCGAGCGAGCGAGCGAGCGAGTCGAGCGAGGCCGAGAATGAGAGAGATTTGTTTTTTTTGTGTGAGAGGGACAACCGAAGGATCCAGAAGGACCCACAGACTTCCAATACGCATCCTGATGCGTCTTCTCTTGACAAAGAAGATGGCTGGGAGTTGGCGTACCTATTGCACGTGACTTGTGCTCACTCAAGTGTGGGACCTCACGCGTGGGCACCACACGTAAGTGACAGACCTGTTGGTGTAAAAACTCGGTTGATTATAATAGTGCATTAGAACAAAGTTTCCTATGGATTCAAGGGTAGGAAATCCAAGTTAACTCATTTACATGACATTATTTTTTCCATGAAGCAAAGTTAACACTATCAATTGGTACATTTTGGAGTGACTAAGAAGGATCAATGCTTACTTATTCGTTTAATTTCACGTGTTAAACTTGTCTAAATCTTGTTCAAACCTAGGATTTGACCAAGATTCAAATGGGCAGAAAAATAATTAAAAAACAGAAAAATGAAAAACCAAATCACATAGTCTTCTTATGTCATATAGTAAGCATTCAAGTTGATAAACAAGGTCTAGACATATTCAAACCAGACAAATCATGTATCTATACCCCTAACCCCTAAACTCTGTCTTATGAAGTCAAGCATGTGAAGAGAAGTGGTTTTGGGTTTCAAACATCGAAATTTCAAAAACCTCCCAAAAGCTTCATTTTAGAGTGACTAAGAAGGATACATGCTTCCCTTTACATTTTCATGTTTTAAACTTGTTTAAATTATCTTGGTCAAACCTAGGATTTGACGAAGATACAAATGGGTGGGCACAAAATTCAAAAAAATCAGAAAAATGAAAAACCAAATCACATAGTCTTCTTATGTCATATCGTAAGCAATCAAGTTGATAAACAAGGTCTAGATATATCCAAACCAGACAAATCATGTATCTACCCCCTGTCGATCTTATGAAGTCTAGCATGAAGGGAAGTCGTTTTGGGTTTCAAACATTGAAATTTAAAGAACATCCCAAAAGCTTCATTTTAGAGTGACTAAGAAGGATACAGACTTCCCTTTTCATTTTCATGTTTTAAATTTGTTTAAATCTTGGTCAAACCAAGGATTTGACCAAGATTCAAATGGCCCTAAAAATTCAGAAAAAATGAAAAGAATGAAAAACCAAAGCACATAACATTCTTATGTCATATGTATAGTAAGCATTCAAGTTGATATACAAGGTCTAGACATATATATTCAAACCTAGGATTTGACTAGCTAAGATTCAAATGGGCATAACAAATTCAAAAAACAAAAACCAAACACATAGTCTTCTGATGTCATATAGCAAGCATTCAAGTTGATAAACAAACTTGTTTAAATCATGGTCAAACCTAGGATTTGACCAAGATTCAAATGGGCATAATTTTAAAAAAATGTAAAATCAAGGCACATAGTCTTCTTATGTCATATAGTAAGCATTCAATTAAGTTGATAAACAAGGTCTAGACATATCAAACCAGAAAATTCAGGTGTCTAGCTAGCTACCCCTAACCCTAAACTCTGCACGAAGAGAAGTGGTTTTGGGTTTCAAACATGGATATTTCAAAAACCCTCCCAAAAACCTTCATTTTGGAGTTAATAAGAAGGATCAAGGCTTACTTTTTCATTTTCATGTTTTAATCTTTTTTAAATCTTTGTCAAACCTAGGTTTTGACCAATATTCAAAAGGGCATAATTAAAAAAAATGAAATATCAAGGCACATAGTCTTCTTATGTCATATAGTAAGCATTCAATTAAGTTGATAAACAAGCTCTAGACATATTCAAACCAGAAAAATCATGATGTATCTACCCCCTATATATCCCTAAACCCTAACTTATGAAGTCAAGCACGAAGAGAAGTGGTTTTTGGTTTAAATCATGGAAATTTCAAAAACCCTCCCAAGAGCTTCATTTTGGAGTGACTAATTAAGAAGCATACATGCTTACCTTTTCATATTCATGTTTTAAACTTGTTCAAATCTAGGTCAACAAACCTAGGATTTGATGAAGAATCAAATGGGTATAAAAAATTTAAAAACAAGCTCTAGATAAGCTCAAGTTGAAAAACAAGTTCTAGACATATTCCAACCAGAAAAATCATGCATGTACCCCCTATATATATATATATCCCTAAACCCTGACTTATGAAGTCAAGCATGAAGAGAAGTGGTTTTTGGTTTCAATCATGGAAATTTCAAAAACCCTCCCAAGAGCTTCATTTTGGAGTGGCTAAGAAGGATAGATACTTAATTTTTCATATTTATGTTTTAAACTAGTTTAAATCATGGTCAAACCTAGGATTTGACCAAGATTCAAATGGGCATAAAAATTCAAAATAAATGAAAATAAATGAAAAACCAAGGCACGTAGTCTTCTTATGTCATATAGTAAGCATTCAATTAAGTTGATAAACAAGGTCTAGACATATTCAAACCAGAAACATCATGTATCTAGCTACCCTAGCCCTAAACTCTGTCTTATGAAGTCAAGCATGCATGAAGAGAAGTACGTGGTTTTTTGGTTTCAAACATGGAAATTTCAAAAACCCTCTCAAGAGCTTCATTTTGGAGTGACTACGAAGGATACATGCTTAATTTTCATATTCATGTTTTAAACTTGTTTAAATCATGGTCAAACCTAGGATTTGACCAAGATTCAAATGGGCATAATTTAAAAAAATGTAAAATCAAGGCACATAGTCTTCTTATGTCATATAGTAAGCATTCAATTAAGTTGATAAACAAGGTCTAGACATATCAAACCAGAAAAATCATGTATCTACCCCTATATATCCCCAAAAACTCTGTCTTTATGAAGTCAAGCATGAAGAGAAGTGGTTTTTTGGTTTCAAGCATGGAAATTTCAAAAACCTCCCCAAACTTCATTTTAGAGTGACTAAGAAGGATACAAGCTTGCCTTTTCATTTTCATGTTTTAAACTTGTTTAAATTATCTTGGTCAAATCTAGGATTTGACAAGATTCAAATGGGCAAACATATGATAAGTGATGCAAATATCATTTCTAAGTGCGGGCAAACCAGAGATATGTGGTTTTTGGTTTCAAACATATTCAAACGAGAGAAATCATGTATCTACCCCCTAACACTAAACTCTGTCTCATGAAGTCAAGCGCATGCATGAAGATATGTGGTTTTTGGTTTCAAACATGGAAATTTCAAAAACCCTCCCAAGAGCTTCATTTCGAAGTGATTAATTAAGAAGCATACATGCATGCTTAATTACTTTTTCATATTCATGTTTTAAACTTATTCAAATCTTGGTGAAACCTAGGATTTGACCAAGATTCAAATGGGTATAAAAATTTAAAAAATACAAAAAAGGTCTTCTTATGTTATATAGTAGGCATTCAATTAAGTTGATAAACAAGTTCTAGACATATTCAAACAAGAAAAATCATGCATGTATCTACCCATAACCCTAAACTTTGTTTCATGAAGTCAAGCATTGTGGTTTTTGGTTTCGAACATGGAAATTCAAAAACCCTCCCAAGAGCTTCATTTTGAAGTGACTAAGAAGCATACATGCTTACTTTTTCATATTCATGTTTTTAACTTATTCAAATCTTGGTGGAACCAAGGATTTGACAAAGATTCGAATGGGTATAAAAATTCAAAAAAAACAAGGTCTTCTCTTATGTTATATAGTAAGCATTCAATTAATTTGATAAACAAGGTCTAAACATATTCAAACCAGGAAAATCATGTATCTACCACCTAACCCTAAACTCTGTCTTATGAAGTCAAGCATGCATGAAGAGAAGTGGTTTTTGGTTTCAAGCATGGAAATTTCCATGTTTGAAACCCAAAACCACTTCTCTTCATATGCTTGACTTCATATGACAGAGTTTAGCGTTAGGGGGTAGATACATGATTTTTTGGTTTGAATATGTCCAGACCTTGTTTATCAACTTAAATGCTAACTATATGACATCAGAATGGGCATAAAAATTTAAAAAAATTAAAAATGTAAAACCAAAATTTAATTGGGAGGAAAGGGTACATGAATTACAATTAAAAAACAAGGTAACTTAAATACTTGGATGCCCCAAGATGTGTGGAAGCCCAAAACAATGGCAAAACATATCATGTGCGCATGCTGCATCCAATTCAAGTAGAACACATAGTAGGCACCGATAGTTTGACCTAAATTTGAAATCAAAGAGAAGGTGGTTAGAAAAAATCAAAATTGGCAAAGCAAAGCATGAAATCAAAAAATTGTGATGCACTCTAGCTATGAAAATTATCAAACAATGCAAACCAAAATGATTTTTTAGAGGAATACTAGTTCAACTTATTTAATTTTTTATTTGTAGGCCAAAATCAAACCCCGTAGTTGGATTTTTTTTTCAACTTGATCTGTAGTACTGGGGAAAACCCTAGTTTATAACCTATTTAATAATAGATTCGTAGTCGATTCTTTTACTTTTTTATTATTACTATGCAGCACATGTGTGTTTGCCCGTCGAGTGAAACTCGGAGGAAGAGGAATCACTCGGAAGGAGAAGAAGGGAGAGCAGTCACGGGGCCCCTCTTATTGATGGTGTATATTCTTTTTCTGGTGATGTTGACTGTTGTGCAGGGTTTGTCAGTGCGCAGGAGGTGCGAGCGAGCGAGCGAGTCGAGCGAGGCCGAGAATGAGAGAGATTTGTTTTTTTTGTGTGAGAGGGACAACCGAAGGATCCAGAAGGACCCACAGACTTCCAATACGCATCCTGATGCGTCTTCTCTTGACAAAGAAGATGGCTGGGAGTTGGCGTACCTATTGCACGTGACTTGTGCTCACTCAAGTGTGGGACCTCACGCGTGGGCACCACACGTAAGTGACAGACCTGTTGGTGTAAAAACTCGGTTGATTATTATAGTGCATTAGAACAAAGTTTCCTATGGATTCAAGGGTAGGAAATCCAAGTTAACTCATTTACATGACATTATTTTTTCCATGAAGCAAAGTTAACACTATCAATTGGTACATTTTGGAGTGACTAAGAAGGATCAATGCTTACTTATTCGTTTAATTTCACGTGTTAAACTTGTCTAAATCTTGTTCAAACCTAGGATTTGACCAAGATTCAAATGGGCAGAAAAATAATTAAAAAACAGAAAAATGAAAAACCAAATCACATAGTAAGCATTCAAGTTGATAAACAAGGTCTAGACATATTCAAACCAGACAAATCATGTATCTATACCCCTAACCCCTAAACTCTGTCTTATGAAGTCAAGCATGTGAAGAGAAGTGGTTTTGGGTTTGGGGGTATATATACATGATTTTTATTGTTTAAATATATATAGACTTTGTTGATCAACATGAATGCTTAATTACTATATGACATAAGAAGTTTATGTGCTTTGGTGTTTCATTTTTTTGATTTCTTTTTTGAATTTTTATGCCCATTTGAATCTTGGTCAAATCCTAGGTTTGACAAAGATTTAAACAAGTTTGAAACATGAAAATGAAAAAGTAAGCTTGGATCCTTCTTAGTCACTCCAAAATGAAGCTTTTGGGTGGGTTTTTGAAATTTCCATGTTTGAAACCCAAAACCACTTCTTCTCTTCATGCTTGACTTCATAAGACAACGTTTAGGGTTAGGGGGTAGATACATGATTTTTCTGGTTTGAATATGTCTAGACTTCGTTGATCAACTTGAATGCTTAGTATATTACATAAGAAGACTATGTGGTTTGGTTTTTGATTTTCTTGATTTTGTTTGATTTTTTATGACCATTTGAATCTTGGTCAAATCCTAGGTTTGACCAAGATTTAAACAAGTTTAAAACATGAAAATGAAAAAGTAAGCATGGATCCTTCTTAGTCATGACAATGAGTTAACTTGGCTTTACTACCCTTGATGAATCCATAGGAAACTTTTTGTACTAATGCAGTATAATATTCTGGTTTGAATATGTCTAGACCTTGTTTATCAACTTAATTTGAAAGACATACAAGTTATAGCACACATAGTGCATACATTTTCACACATACTGCACTAGATGCTAACCCTATAGTTTGAGGCCATTTGGATGAGGTCGAAAAAATTCTTGGATTAGAATCGTGTTGTTCGAACCCCGTAGTTGGATTTTTTTGAACCCTTGATCTTTAGAACTGGGCAAAACCCAAGTTTAACCATGCAAGATTCAAATGGCCCTAAAAATTCAGAAAAAAATCAAAAGAATGAAAAACCAAAGCACATATATAGCATTCTTATGTCATATGTATAGTAAGCATGCATTCAAGTTGATAAACAAGGTCTAGACATATATATTCAAACCAGAAAAATCATGTATATATCTACCCCTAAAACTCTAATTAAACTATGTCTTATGAAGTCAATCATGTAGAGAAGTGGTTTTGGGTTTCAAATATGGAAATTTCAAGAACCTCCCAAAAGCTTCATTTTAGAGTGACTAAGAAGGATCCAGGCTTATCTTTTCATTTCATGTTTTAAACTTGTTTAAATCCTGGTCAAACCTAGGATTTGACCAAGATTTATGGGCATAAAATTCAAAAAAATCAGAAAAATAAAAAACCAAAGCACATAAGCATATTCAAGTTGATAAACAAGGTTTGGACATATTCAACCCATACACAAATCATGTATCTACCCCTAACCCTAAACTCTGTCTTATGAAGTCAAGCATGAAGAGAAGTGGTTTCGGGTTTCAAACATGGAAATATCAAAAACCTCCCAAAAACTTCATTTTAGAGTGACTGAGAAGGTTGCATGCTTCCCTTTTCATTTTCATGTTTTAAACTTGTTTAAATCTTGGTCAAACCTAGAATTTGACAAGATTCAAATGGGCATCAAAATTCAAAAAAATCAGAAAAAGAAAAACCAAAGCAATAGTTTTCTTATGTCATATAGTAAGCATTAAAGTTGATAAACAAGGTCTAGACATATTCAACCAGACAAATCATGTATCTATACCCCTAACCCCTAAACTCTGTCTTATGAAGTCAAGCATGTGAAGAGAAGTGGTTTTGGGTTTCAAACATCGAAATTTCAAAAACCTCCCAAAAGCTTCATTTTAGAGTGACTAAGAAGGATACATGCTTCCCTTTTCATTTTCATGTTTTAAACTTGTTTAAATTATCTTGGTCAAACCTAGGATTCGACATGATTCAAATGGGCATCAAAATAAATAAAAAACAGAAAAAGGAAAAACCAAAGCAATAGTTTTCTTATATATGTCATATAGTAAGCATTAAAGTTGATAAACAAGGTCTAGATATATCCAAACCAGACAAATCATGTATCTACCCCCGGCCTGTCGATCTTATGAAGCTAGTCTACTAGCATGTGAAGGGAACTCGTTTTCGGTTTCAAACATAGAAATTACAAGAACATCCCAAAAGCTTCTCCATTTTAGAGTGACTACGAAGGATACTGACTTCCCTTTTCATTTTCATGTTTTAAACTTGTTTAAATCTTGGTCAAACCAAGGATTTGACCAAGATTCAAATGGGCCTAAAAATTTAGAAAAAAATCAAAAAGAGAATGAAAAACCAAAGCACATAGCATTCTTATGTCATATGTATAGTAAGCATTCAAGTTGATAAACAAGGTCTAGACATATTCAAACCAAAAAATCATGTATATATCTACCCCTAACCCTAAACTGATCTGTCGATCTTATGGAAGTCAATCATGAAGAGAAGTGGTTTTGGGTTTCAAACATGGAAATTTCAAGAACATCCCAAAAGCTTCATTTTAGAGTGACTAAGAAGGATCCATGCTTACTTACTCGTTTTCACGTGTTAAACTTGTCTAAATCTTGGTGAAACCTAGGATTTGACCAAGATATGATTCAAATGCGCAGAAAATTAAAAAAGTCAGAAAATTTAAAAACCAAAGTACATAGTCTTCTTATGTCATATAGTAAGCATATTCAAGTTGATAAACAAGGTTTGGACATATTCAAACCATACAAATCATGTATCTATACCCCCTAACCCTAAACTTTTTCTTATGAAGTCAAGCATGAAGAGAAGTGGTTTTGGGTTTCAAAGATGGAAATTTCAAAAACCTCCAAAAACTTCATTTTAGAGTGACTGAGAAGTTAGCATTAAAGTTGATAAACAAGGTTTAGACATATTCAAACCAGACAAATCATGTATCTACCCCTAACCCTAAACTCGGTCTTATGAAGTCTAGCATGAAGAGAATCGTTTTGAGTTTCAAACGTTTAAGCCAAAAGCCCCATTTCAAATATTTCAAACTTATTCAAAGTTGGTTCAAATTTGAAAGACATACAAGTTATAGCACACATAGTGCATACATTTTCACACATACTGCACTAGATGCTAACCCTATAGTTTGAGGCCACTTGGATGAGGTCGAAAAAGTTCTTGGATTAGAATCGTGTTGTTCGAACCCCGTAGTTGGATTTTTTTGAACCTTGATCTGTAGTACAGGGCAAAACCCTAGTTTAACCTATTTAATTATAGATTCGTATATCGATTTTTCTACCTTTTTATTATTACTATGCTGCAGATGTGCGTTTGCCCGTCGAGTGAAACTCGGAGGAAGAGGGATCACTCGGAAGGAGAGAAAAAAGGCAGAGCATTATGGTGTCTTCCCTTTTTCGGGTGATGATGATGATGTTGACTGTTGTGCAGGGTTTGTCAGTGCGCAGGAGGTGCGAGCGAGCGAGCGAGCGAGTCGAGCGAGGCCGAGAATGAGAGAGATTTGTTTTTTTTTGTGAGAGGGACAACCGAAGGATCCAGAAGGACCCACAGACTTCCAATACGCATCCTGATGCGTCTTCTCTTGACAAAGAAGATGGCTGGGAGTTGGCGTACCTATTGCACGTGACTTGTGCTCACTCAAGTGTGGGACCTCACGCGTGGGCACCACACGTAAGTGACAGACCTGTTGGTGTAAAAACTCGGTTGATTATAATAGTGCATTAGAACAAAGTTTCCTATGGATTCAAGGGTAGGAAATCCAAGTTAACTCATTTACATGACATTATTTTTTCCATGAAGCAAAGTTAACACTATCAATTGGTACATTTTGGAGTGACTAAGAAGGATCAATGCTTACTTATTCGTTTAATTTCACGTGTTAAACTTGTCTAAATCTTGTTCAAACCTAGGATTTGACCAAGATTCAAATGGGCAGAAAAATAATTAAAAAACAGAAAAATGAAAAACCAAATCACATAGTCTTCTTATGTCATATAGTAAGCATTCAAGTTGATAAACAAGGTCTAGACATATTCAAACCAGACAAATCATGTATCTATACCCCTAACCCCTAAACTCTGTCTTATGAAGTCAAGCGTGTGAAGAGAAGTGGTTTTGGGTTTCAAACATCGAAATTTCAAAAACCTCCCAAAAGCTTCATTTTAGAGTGACTAAGAAGGATACATGCTTCCCTTTACATTTTCATGTTTTAAACTTGTTTAAATTATCTTGGTCAAACCTAGGATTTGACGAAGATACAAATGGGTGGGCACAAAATTCAAAAAAATCAGAAAAATGAAAAACCAAATCACATAGTCTTCTTATGTCATATCGTAAGCAATCAAGTTGATAAACAAGGTCTAGATATATCCAAACCAGACAAATCATGTATCTACCCCCTGTCGATCTTATGAAGTCTAGCATGAAGGGAAGTCGTTTTGGGTTTCAAACATTGAAATTTAAAGAACATCCCAAAAGCTTCATTTTAGAGTGACTAAGAAGGATACAGACTTCCCTTTTCATTTTCATGTTTTAAATTTGTTTAAATCTTGGTCAAACCAAGGATTTGACCAAGATTCAAATGGCCCTAAAAATTCAGAAAAAATGAAAAGAATGAAAAACCAAAGCACATAACATTCTTATGTCATATGTATAGTAAGCATTCAAGTTGATATACAAGGTCTAGACATATATATTCAAACCTAGGATTTGACTAGCTAAGATTCAAATGGGCATAACAAATTCAAAAAACAAAAACCAAACACATAGTCTTCTGATGTCATATAGCAAGCATTCAAGTTGATAAACAAACTTGTTTAAATCATGGTCAAACCTAGGATTTGACCAAGATTCAAATGGGCATAATTTTTAAAAAAATGTAAAATCAAGGCACATAGTCTTCTTATGTCATATAGTAAGCATTCAATTAAGTTGATAAACAAGGTCTAGACATATCAAACCAGAAAATTCAGGTGTCTAGCTAGCTACCCCTAACCCTAAACTCTGCACGAAGAGAAGTGGTTTTGGGTTTCAAACATGGATATTTCAAAAACCCTCCCAAAAACCTTCATTTTGGAGTTAATAAGAAGGATCAAGGCTTACTTTTTCATTTTCATGTTTTAATCTTTTTTAAATCTTTGTCAAACCTAGGTTTTGACCAATATTCAAAAGGGCATAATTAAAAAAAATGAAATATCAAGGCACATAGTCTTCTTATGTCATATAGTAAGCATTCAATTAAGTTGATAAACAAGCTCTAGACATATTCAAACCAGAAAAATCATGATGTATCTACCCCCTATATATCCCTAAACCCTAACTTATGAAGTCAAGCACGAAGAGAAGTGGTTTTTGGTTTAAATCATGGAAATTTCAAAAACCCTCCCAAGAGCTTCATTTTGGAGTGACTAATTAAGAAGCATACATGCTTACCTTTTCATATTCATGTTTTAAACTTGTTCAAATCTAGGTCAACAAACCTAGGATTTGATGAAGAATCAAATGGGTATAAAAAATTTAAAAACAAGCTCTAGATAAGCTCAAGTTGAAAAACAAGTTCTAGACATATTCCAACCAGAAAAATCATGCATGTACCCCCTATATATATATATATCCCTAAACCCTGACTTATGAAGTCAAGCATGAAGAGAAGTGGTTTTTGGTTTCAATCATGGAAATTTCAAAAACCCTCCCAAGAGCTTCATTTTGGAGTGGCTAAGAAGGATAGATACTTAATTTTTCATATTTATGTTTTAAACTAGTTTAAATCATGGTCAAACCTAGGATTTGACCAAGATTCAAATGGGCATAAAAATTCAAAATAAATGAAAATAAATGAAAAACCAAGGCACGTAGTCTTCTTATGTCATATAGTAAGCATTCAATTAAGTTGATAAACAAGGTCTAGACATATTCAAACCAGAAACATCATGTATCTAGCTACCCTAGCCCTCAACTCTGTCTTATGAAGTCAAGCATGCATGAAGAGAAGTACGTGGTTTTTTGGTTTCAAACATGGAAATTTCAAAAACCCTCTCAAGAGCTTCATTTTGGAGTGACTACGAAGGATACATGCTTAATTTTCATATTCATGTTTTAAACTTGTTTAAATCATGGTCAAACCTAGGATTTGACCAAGATTCAAATGGGCATATATGAATCTTTAGCAGGTGCGTTTTTTTACTAATCCATATGGAATATTTTGATAAAACCCTTTTAGAAGGCTTTGTTAAGGCCTCAAGGACAATGAGTTGGGAGGAGGCCAGGTAGACTGTAGCTAGGCATTGATTCGGAATTTATGATGCTTGCGACTTGCTTGCGCGGCTTGTTGATTTCCCAGGTGACGCAGCTTTTTTTGACTGCCCAGCCATGGATAGGTCATAGGAGTGCAGAGCTGTAGGCGGTGCGGATAAGTACGCGGGGCATTGATGATGTAGGTGTGTTCGGTTGCCCACGCGAGTGCAGAGTACCTGTAGGGTTATGCGAGTAGGCCTTTAAACTGGGAGGTGGCACAAGAAGATTTTAGTAAGGAATGGTTCCTTTCCAGAGGAATGGAATGGTTCCATCCCCGCGTTCGGTTTGGACAAAAAGGAGGTACAGAATGGTACTGTTTTTTGTTCGGTTGGAGGAATTGGAGAGCAGAACGGAATGTGGTTAAACTAAACTTTTGTCTAAGAATCGTAATTAACAATGGCAAATAGCCTTTTAAATCTTAAAATCGTAATTAACAACGCCTAATGGCCTTTTTAATCTTAAAATCGTAATTAATGTTATTTTTTGTATGGTCGGGGAATTTGGAGAGTAGAACGGAATGAAGTTAAAGTTTAATCTTTTGTCTAAATATCGTAATTAATAGTGGCCTTTTTAATCTCAAAATCATAATTAACAACAACTAATAATTTTTTTGGTTGGATTAGTGAAGTGCTTTGTAATTAATAGCGGCTAAGTAACAGCCGTTCCACCACATTCCACCGATTCGGTGGAATGGGTGCATTCTGCATATGGGGAGAATATTCCCTTTCGAGGAACCACTCGGTTCCGTTCCATTCCACAACCGAACACAAGAATGGGCTCTAGGTGCGGAACGGTTCCATTCCATTCCACTTGGTTCTGGAACCGAACACACCCTAAATGCGTTGCAATGGAAAATGACAGTGTGTGGTGGCCTGATGGTGAAGAAGAAAGGTCGGGCGAAGAGTTGTTGGCTAGAGTCGGTTTTATACGAATCGACGAGGTGCGGGATAGTTTGATTTTAAGGGCTCCTTTCATTCACAGGATAGGGAAATCATAGGAGTAGGAATGTAGGATTGGGATTTGGGATGACATGTGTAGTTAAATCCTATAATAAGATGAGTTGCGTTTGATTGCGCCAAATGAATTTTTCCATGAGGTAGGACCAAATATTTAATCCTATACTAGGATTTGCACTACTTGATGATTCCTATAGGATTATTTCCTATTGGATATGTTCATATGAATCAAACTACTAGTGTAGGAAATATTCCTATAAGATCTAAATCCTATTATCTTATACCAACCTAATATGAATCAAAGAAGCCCTAAAGGATTTTCGAAGGAATCATGTACGAAGTATGATTTTTCTAAGTCACCCAACATATATACTAGGAATAGAACTAAGTAGTACCATATACTTAGGCCCGCATGCACAAATATTAAGTGTGGATTGAGGAAGTCGATAACTTGGGAAAAAACTTTCGCAACTGCACACCTATGTTACCACCCTTGCGACGCTAATTGTCGTAGAGCTGACCTAGAACGAACTCTTGTCTCGGTTAACATGAGAGAGATAAGGGATAAATACAATTGTGATACACTTTCCTAATATTTTGTTGAATGAGATAATCTTGTGTTTTCCTAATAGGGTTAATTAAGTACACATTTGGCAGCTCGTGTGTTGCATACGTTGGTGAACTTTAGACCCCAACTATATATTATTATTTGAACTCACCTCTAACACTTAATTATGTATAATAAGGTCCCTAACTAACCTCAAACACAATTAGGTATAACAGCGGTCCATAACTAACCTCAAACACTTAATTAGGTCTTACATTGCCCCCTTAGACTACCCCTTACCCTCAGCGACGTACGCAACATGGTGTTTGGGTTGAATGGCCCACCCTATTTTAAAATGTTTTAGTTAATTAATTATGTAAAAAATTATCACATATAAAGTGGAAAAAAGAAAATTAGTAAGGTGTGCCCACCTGGCCTACGGTTGTTTTGTGCGTCCTCCACTGCGTACTCCTCTTGATCTGTGACGATGAACATAGTTCTTTAGAACACATGCAACACTTACAGTTGATAGGCCGTTGCAAAGCTAATCAATGATAAAACCTGCTTTCATAATCCATTGTACTTTGATTTAATTAGTCCCTCTAATGGACCCCAACTATGTGTGCTTGAGATTTAGCAAAATGCTTTGCCGCCGTGCCACATAACAAATAATAAACAGACCAATCAAGTTTTTATCATTGCTAGACCTAACTAAGTGTTCAAGTGCTCAATTTTGACCACATTAGAGTTGAGGGGCCAAACATAATTCTTAAATACGTGAGGGACCGAACATATACTTCTAAACACCCGAGGGACAAGACAAATTTGAGTACTATTGTTATTATTAGACTAGTCACAATGGGGAGTATCATATAATAGTATCATACATATGATACTAATGTACAATATTATTTTCACAGTCCATATTATCATCATGTAGTAGTATAATATGTTACATGTATTTAGGGATTTGTAGAATCTCAATACAAAAGTGTGTACAAGATTTGTTTGGCAGTAATTTTTCTAGTTCTACATGATATGATACGATATCTACCTATGATACCACTATCGTCTCTTTCATCATTAACTGATATGACACATCAACATTTTGCATGCATGTAGTGCATGATACTACTTATGATATTGCCATTGCGAGTAGTCTCCCTTTGTCCTAGAGTACAATGCCAATTTGTTTTCAGAGGCAAACTTAGACTAATACTTGGGCCCGCCAATTATGAGTTGCATGTCATTCAAAACTATATCATCGGATGCTTGTTTCGATGAACTTTCCAATGGTATATTTTGCGGATGTCATAAAATTAGGCTGGTCATACTATTTCTATAGTGGGTAGTATCATGGAGTAGTATCATAGTAATGCTACATTTATTATTTTTTAGAATCTCAATGCAAATTTGTGTACAAGATTTGTTTAGCATTAAGTTTTCTCGTTGTTTGCGCTATGATACAGTATCTACCTATGTTACACTAATCTCCTCTCTCCTACTTAATTAGCTGCCAGATCAACATTTTTGTGGGACCAATGTGTATGATACTAGCTATGATACTAGCACTATCATGTGGGTACCTAAATCTCGAGTCAAAGTTTGACACGAAACCGATGTGGACTTTATTCATGGTGGAAGGGAGTAACAATCATAAGCACATTATTATTATTGTTTGAACAACATTTTATTTGATGTGCCATAAGAAGTTTAGAAACTCCTAGCCTGCGGAGGTGGCGTTTTGGCACACGCGTGCATATGCACCAATTATAGAAAATGATTAAAAAAAATTATATAAATGTTAATTTTTTTGGTATACATTGTGACATCATATGTTCGTTCACAAGTTTTCGTGGAAAAACGACATTTTGTGTGGCGTGTAAAAAAAGGCAAAAAATATACTGTACGTAGTCGTGTTACAACATCAAAATTTGTCTTTTTTATAGGAGCCACATAATTTTTTTGTGAGAAAACTTGTGTACCAACATAAAATGTCTAGATATACATGTAAAATTTTAGTTTAGAATTTTTTGACACTTTGAAATATGGATTCACATAATGGGAGCATATGCTCCTATGAGGCAAAGTGCATTTCCGCTAGCCCCCGCCATTTCTTATATCTCTATATTGTCTATATATCTATACCTCTACCTCTACCCCCTTGGATTCCTGAACAGACGTACAGTACTAGTAGGGCCTACTATTTATTATTATTACATACTCTAAAAAAAAACCTACTGCAGCCAAAATTTAATATCATCGAGCGGTAAAATTCCCCGCCAACGCCCAAATATCTCGCGCCGCAAAGTTTCAGATCTGCGAATATTTTTTTCCTCAAAAGAAGGACTGCGAAATTCCCTTCTACTCCTCTATCGCCCAGCTTCGCCCTAGTTTCGCCCGCAAGCCCTCAGAGAAACCGCCCCTCTTGCCTACCTCCAGATCTTCCCGGCCGCCGCACTTCGCCGTTCAAGCTGCCACGGCTTCAAACCCCGAGGCTGCCCTATCCGCACCTACTCCGGCGTCCACCGCACCGTATCTCGTTCGCCGACTCTATCGACCACCGCACCTGACCAGCTTCGCCGACACCGACGCCACCGTGCACTGCACATCATCTGCTTCACCGACCTTCTAGTTCGGCCGGCGCGCTGAACACTTCATCGACCGCCCAGCATGTCCTTCTCCGACCCCCCAAGATCTGCTTCCCCGGCACCCACCGCAACAGCAGTCCCCTCGCCGACCTCCACGTCACCCGTAAGAACGCGGAACACGTCTAAACGCCGCCCAGAAATAGGTAACCAGACATCCCTGCGCGTTTTGTTCTGTTAGGAGTATTGCAGCTGACTGTATTTCTGAATTCGTGCTATATTTCTAACTTACAAGTGCTTTCGTTGATAACCACCTCATCCTTTAGGTTTAAACACGACGCATAAGTATGTTTTTCCGTGACCAAACCCACCCATTCGCTGAAACTCTACATGGTATCAGAGCCTAGGTTTCCTTCCTGCTAGCCGCCACAAACAGTACCAAACAAGTTCTTCCTTTGATCACAAAACCCACCGTTGAGATGTAGAAATCCAGGCGGCGGGAGGCCGCATCAGGTGCTCTGCGTCGGTTGCGGCTATCACACACAGCGATGTGAGCTGTGTGAGATCGGCGGCTGCTCGCGCGGGGAGAAAGAAGAGGGTGAAGATCGTTTTGGTTTAGAAAGGAGAGAAGAGGAAGTGAATCCGTGGCAGAGAGATCTGGATCCGTGTGAGGGGCAGAAGTTGGAGGCGTGCGGAGTGGGGCGAGCCTTTGAGCGCAGGGCGGAGCCGGAGGTTGGTGCTGGACGTTGACCAGCGCGAGCCGGTCGATGTGGCCAGGTGCCGTACGCCAGGTTGGCCAGGGCGCGCAGACGAGGCGCCATCCGAGTGGAAGTGAGGAGAAAATGGAGATGTGAGGCTGTGAGGATATGTGGTGATGGAGTTGATGAGGCTGCGGTTGAGTCGTGATGGAGTTGATGAGGCTGCGGTTTAGTGGTGATGGTGATGGTTGTGGATATGTCCAGGGGAAAGGCATGCGTGCCTGAGGTGAGACTGGTTGAGGCCTGACCGGGGGATAGGCATGGGTGCTTGAGGAGTGGATGGTTGAGGCAGGAGTTGGCTGGGGGTTTGTGGGAGAGACGGAAGAGGTGGCCGGGCAGAGTGGAGAAGAGAGGCTGAGGACATTGAGGCGAGTGTGGATGGTTCTGCGGAACTTGTGTGGTGAGGCAGCCGGGGTTGTTGAGGACGTGTATGGTTAGGAGTTGTGCGTATCCCAGATGGTTGAAGCTGGATATCTTCGCTGCTGATGAAGAGATGAATCGAGATGACAAGATGATGGAAAGTGCAATGCTGTCATGTATCCTAGGAGTTATGCTGAATGTTCATTACTGGTAGTTGTCATATGTGTCATGTTGTTGTTGCAAGATGGCCATGGTTGTTTACCCATGATCATCTTGAGGGGGTGTGTTACCATGAGTGAGTTTAGTAGTAGCGCTGTAGTAATATTGTATCCAGTGTGAGGCCCATAGAGGCCCATGTCCAGTAGTATTGTAACCCTAACTCAGATGATATAAATACAGTGTGGTGGTCTGAGTAACCTAACCCACCCATTCGCTGAAACTCTACAAAATATGAGCCACCAATCATGAGCCGTTGAATGCTCTACATGTCCACGATTGACAACAACAACAACAACAAAGCCTTTATTCCCAAACAAGTTGGGGTAGGCTATACAAGTCCACAATTGACACGATTACAATTTCTCACTATTTGGCCGTAGGCTACTGCTCTAGTTACATCATGTTTGATATCTTTCTGCGATCCTGTATTACATGTTTATGCACGTCATAATGCTTCTACCAAGGTTCAAAAAAGCGCTAGGCGCTAAGCGAGCGGTGAGGCACTGCTTAGAGGAACTGCTGCTTAAGCGAGCTTAAGCGCCGCTTAAGCGCTCAGGCTAAAATCGTACGAACATGAAACAGGGAAGTCAAGATGGGCACATATACCCCTATAATATGCTGTAAATTTGTATCCTAAGCATGTAATGCTACATTTCTGAGGAATACGGGGATTAATACCTTGGTTAGCCTCGGTTTTGCTCCAATTTCTTATAAACACACAAGCAGCTAAGCAAACAATGTAACAAACACAAACAAGCAGCTAAGCTTTACTGGAGTAGCAAGCAGCTAAGCAGTAGAGGAGTAGCAAGCAGCTAAGCCAGACCTAATCACCATCAATGCATCGAGCAAGGAGCAGAGCAACACAGGCAACACACCAACACTCGCATAGAGGAGATTCTAGCACAAAACACGACCAGATTCCCTGTCTCGCTTAATCGAACGCTTAGGCCAAAAGCGAAGCGGAAGACAACCGCTCAGCGCTTAAGCGCGCTTAAGCGTACCTAGGCGTACGCTTTTTTGAACCATGGCTTCTACTACTATTTGGTGTCAATTTAATTATAGCAAAGCCGTGACTCGTAACTGTTTGTTATTATTACACGTGCAGCAGGCACATCTTACACTCATAAACGTAGAGTAAAGCTCGCCTATAATCATGTAAGTACCTGCTGTTTTTTGTATATTGCTTAATGCAAACTTCTATATCTTGGACCTGTTTCTGTTTACAATTGGCCTCTCCTTCATGCAGAGGAGAAACAGTGAGGCACCAGGTTCTTCTGTCCAAGTACCCGATGAGGTCCGTGTGACTCAAAAAAAAGCTCACGTAAGTTCCCTGTTTTTTTTGGAATGTTAATTTACCTCCTGTGCATAGTTCAATTGCATCATTTTCTGTATGTTGCACTACCTAAGTTGCCTAATGGAATCTAATAAAATATAAACAATGACCATATGGAACATTGCACACTGCCTTTGACCCATCTGGCATCCGGCATGCCTGGGTATAAGTTACATGATTTGGCTATGTTAATACAAGTCCTGAAATTCTATTATGTTAATTTTTTGCCTGTTGCTTCATTGAGTTTGCCTGTTGTTCCATGGCTAGTGCATGAAGTTTGATAGAAATGATCCTAGCTGAAATGATGCACTTTGTGTTTTTTTATTGCTTTATTCCTAACCTAGCTTCCTATTCTACTTGAAACATGATTGCTTTATTCCTAACCTAGCTTCCTATTCTACTTGAAACATGGTGAAAAAATAGTTATATTACTTGTTTAAATGTCTAGCTTTGTTTTTCTGAGTCCCATTGACATGATGTGGTATATCCATATTCAAATGATCTGGCTGTTTATATAATACGCTCCATGTTCAATTGCTTCATTCAGTTTCTAGTAATCTATTATACATGATGCACATGGTGCTACTTGTTATATGCCCTTTTTTGTTTGAGTTTGATCATGAATTCAAGATTAAGCATTGCCTAAACGTTGACCAACGTAGGAAGATTCCCTCCCTTGTCTATACGTTGTGAGATAGATGATGAGACCTCTCTAGCAGCGAATTTATACGCGCTAGATAACACCCCGTTTAATTCGGTCCTGTTGGGACTCGAACCCGGGTGGGCTGGCTGCGCACTCGCAAGCCTTGCCACTGAGCTAGCACTCAGTTCTCAGATTAAGCAATGCCTCGTTATGCTTAATTTAAATGTTATGGCACTTCATACAAGCCATACAATTAATTGTTGCATTGACCTTCTGCGATGTCGAAGGCACTATCTGAGTCATGCTTAAATCAATCATACATTATTTTCCTAATAGTATCAAATCCAACATGCACATCTTTTGACTGTATTTGGCTATTTGCTAGATTTCTTCTGTGCAGTGACCTGGCTTCGTTATTGGGCACATGATGTCTAGTTGCTTGGTTCATTGTATACATCATCGCCATGATCTAGTTTGGTTTGTTCTAAGAGGCATGTGGCTTAACTGGTTTCTTTGTTGTATCTGCCCATGGTTCTTTCAAAATTATGTCAACAATGCTGTTTGTTTGCCTTGTATTGTATTGCATTTTAACTTGTTTTGTCTTAGTTTCAGCCTGCAAACAAAGCTGTAATGTCAGTAGGGACAACCCATTTATCAAGTGTTGCGGTCATTTCACAGAGCAACAGTGACAGTGGCACGTGCTCTCATTGGTCCACTGAGTCCGGTACACCAACCATTCCAGAAGAAATAGATGTACGAGGCTCTATTTTTGATTGCTTGTTGTGTTATATCAGCTCAATGATGTTCTTGAAATTGGAGGTCTTTTATTGCATCATATGATGTTGTAACTTGTTTTATCTAAATTTCAGGCTTCAAATAAAGCTACAATGCCAGAAGCAAGGGCCAATGCCTCAAGTATTGATGTTTCACAAAGCAGCAGTGAGAGTGCATATTGCTCGCATAGGCCCATGGTATCTATTGGTCAACTTAATCCGGCACAAAGAGATTTCGGGGATGCACTCCAAGAGGCAGTTGATATATTTGGGCGGGAAAACAAAGATGCTGATGAATTAATTGCCAAGACACGCCAAGAGATACATGAATTGAAAAATAGGCAAACTTTGACAGAAAATGTTCTAAAGAATCTCCTATGCACTTGTCATGGTAAGCCAGTTGTGATGTGTCTGGGAATTGAAGGTGTCTAAATAAACTTTGATTCTGTTGTTCAGTCAAGTGGACTGCTGATGCCAATGCTGTAACTAATTACTGCTCAAAATTTCGTTCAAAATTTCGTGGTCTGTAATAATTGCAAATTTTGTTGTTGTACTAAAATTAGATATGTTCCATGTGGCTGCTGTATTTTGTGTGAAATAATTTCCTGATGTGTACTTCAATTAAACCATAAATCGACTGCATGCTGAAAATTTGAATCTGAGCGCACGTGTGAACTATTTTCTGCTCGTAATGCAATAACGGCTGTTTCTTGGAAGGACTACGTACATGGGTGAAAAGTTAGAGAAGCTACAGTACTCTAACTTGAAGGTGAAAAGTTAGAGAAGCTACAGTACTCTAACTTTCCTTCCCCCAAACCATATGTCTAAAATCCAAATAATTTAAATTAATTTGCACAATACAAACTTGTGTCTTGCATTTGAAGTAATTACATGCAGAGAAAATTATGGTGTAATAAAATTTAGTTTAGTTTTTAAACATCTACAGTAATCACCTTTATTAGTTAAAGACAGTGCATAACCTTGTACTTATGCTACAGAAGCCTGACTTTGCTTCTTTATTTTTCCTGACTTAGCTCCTTCACGTTAGAGGATACGGTTCCCGTACATGGTAGCCCATTAATAATTATGCCTGCTAGCAAGATAGATGGTCCTTATTATAGTCAGGCATGTCAACTTGTATGATTAAAAGTAGTTCGTACACATTAAATCTACCATCTGCATTTTTCTCTGTAATAACTTTTCTTTTTACACAACTCAAAACTTGTCTGGCTAATATGAAATTTGAGATGGCAAAACCCGGGAAAGATAAAGATATCACCAAAAACTCTTTCCTGCGAAATGCTGGGTTTTGAAGCCCAAGTCCAAGTCTTTCTCTGCTCAAGTTTTGGAGGAACAACTCCAAGTAGAACGAGTTGCAACAGCTATGCTAAGAACAAAAGTTGACATGTTGAGATCGAGATTAGAAGCATGTGATGCCCTACTGCACGAGGCCAATCAAGTTCGTTATAATCTCCCAAAGACTAAGAAAATGCCATAGATAATTGGAGATGAACACTAACATAGTGAGTACATTGGTCTTGTGAAATGTTTCCTTAGATTAAGGCACCGTTCAGACTTTTGTTGGTGGATGCATTTATCTGCGGTTGGGATCAACTTGGTAGTTGTTCCTGTGGATGTTATATAAATTAATTGCCTAGCCTTTTTTGAATCAGTTCGAACTTAAATGGTATCATAGCCAAGGTCTCAAGTTTGAATTGTCGAACGTGTGGTTTAATTTAATCTCTGTCGGGCGGCAAAATCTCCCACCAATCCTGAAATATTTCAAACGCATTTTTGAATGGGATTAAGAAGATAGATCATGATCATGGTAGTGACCTATATTCAACGTGATGATGATTTGATTTTGCACTCGGCCATGAACAGAGGTACTAGTACGGTGTCACAATTTTTTATCATTATACTTGTACCTTAGCGAAATTCAAAATCTCATAGCGGCAAAACTTCCCGCCCACAAAATACAAAAATTTCACACGCTTCCAAATTCCCATTCTACCCCTGTGGAGATGACAGCAAAGTCGGTTGGTGAGGGGTTTGCCCGTCATTTTTTCGATCACCACCTCCCTAGCCCGGAAACCCTCCCAAAAAAATACATTTCCTTCAGTCTCTCATCTGAGACCACCCACCGGAACTTCTCAAGTCCCTCTCTCTACCACCTCCACGACCACCGCACCGGAACATCCCCGCCGGACTTCCCTGGCCTACCCGAGCCCTCGCGATCCTCGTCATCCGGCTGCCTGCCGGAGCCGCTTCATCGACGCCGTCATCAACCGGACCGGATCATCCCCGCCGAACCTCGAAACCATATGCTCATCCAGCAGTCTACCGCAGTCGCTTCAGCTGCGGTATCGTCCACCCCGCCGGAGCCGCTTCGCCGGATCCGTCGTCCACCGCATCGGATCTTGCTCACCGACACCGCTGTGCATGAACCGGATCTGCTTCACCGGCGCCGTGCATGATCTAAACTCTTCTACTGTCGCTTTTCTATTGCTTGCCTGCAAGTTCTTGTTTAATCTTGGGGGAACCTGTTTGTGCTAACGACGCGCCGTTACGTTTTTGCAGATGAGATGAGTAACCATGAAGTGTAATGGCCGTCTCTCCAACCCCAAGTAGCACATGTAGCGTACTTCATCACCGGATCTATCAACCCCAGGAAGATCTGCTGTGACTCCCACAGAGTGCTTCTCCTAATGTAAGTCCCTTGTTTTAGCGCCATGTTCTGGGTTCAGATGCTTGTTTGTCTGAAGCTCTTTTAGTTCATTCCTAGCTATGACCGTAACACGTTGCTATTTTCTACTTCATTGCTAACTTTAAGCGATTGAACATTTTGGTTTGCATTCCCTGCTCTGTAGATGTAGCCATCATAACTTCTATCTTGCTCAGTCGTTGTTACAAAAATTATACTGTAGGTATTATAGTAACATCCTGCTATTATTTAGTTCATGGCCAATTTTAAGTAATTGCACATGTTGGTTCGCATTCCCTGCTCTATAGCTTTTGGCATCGTAACTTCTATATTTGGTTTACATTCCCTGCTCTGTAGATCTAGCCATCATAACTTTATCTTGCTCAGTCGTTGTTACAAAAATTATGGCCTGCTACTATGTTGTTTGTGCCAATTTTTTACTCCATGAACATGTTGGCTTGCATTCCCTGTACTACAGGTGATGCCATTGTTTTGTATCTAGTTCATTGTAAGCTAACAAAGTAAGGACTTAGTTTGGCATGCTATCACTCTGCTATCTAGCCTGTAGTACAAATAAACTTGTCATACTACTAGATAATAATTTTGCGTGCCATCTTGTTCTTCAAAAGCTGCATTATTGACTTGTTTCTCTGACTTGGCATGACGCTCACATATGGAAAGCTGAACATATTGGTTTGCATTCCCTCTTATACAAGTTCACAGGTGATCCCACTATATTCTGTATCTGGTCCATCCTAAGCTCCAGCATTAACTATCCTCCATGTGTTGCTCATTACAAGTTTATATCCCGAAACATCTTGATTTGCATCCCCTTCACTATAAGTTCAGGAGTATTATTTAGTTCACGGCCAAAGTGAAGTAATTGCACTTGGCACATGTTGGTTCACATTCCCTCCTCTTTAGCTTTTGCCATCGTAACTTCTATTTTTGGTTTACATTCCCTGCTCTGTAGATGTAGCCATCATAACTTCATCTTGCTCAGTCGTTGTTACAAAATTTATAGCCTGCTACTATGTTGTTCATGCCAATTTTGTACTCCCTGAACATGTTGGTTTGCATGGGACTCGACAGTAGTAAGTCTGTTGTTTCATTCTAACATGCTCTGTTATATTGGCTGTTGGTATGCGGCATGCACTCTTTGTTTGCTTATTGTGCGCATTACAATGATCTTGTTATAACGACGAAATGATGAGTTCCAAATTCTTTGCCAAACAATATTGTAGTGTCTTTGCCTTTCCATTGTTGTTGTCTTAACTTGTAATGTCTTTGTTTCAGATATAGGTGCTGCATGGACAACTTAAAAGATTGCCGGATCGCTTCATTGTATTGCTAGGTTTAATTACCATTCAATTTCTCTGGGTTCTGTAATATTTTTTTCAATGCCTTGCAGCTGATGTAATATTTAGTTAGTTTTTATAGTTCTTTCGCGCATTTTTTCTTTGGTGCTTGTGGTAAGTGAGGCTATCCGAGAGAAATCAATGCTGCGTAAATATTCTCAGTATCTAAATCACGAATTCCCATCCCTTAAACGGCCCAATTAAGCGAAATCACATATGTGCCTGCCCGCAAAATCCTAAAGCGCATATTATGCCGGCATATAAACAGCAACTAAACGGGCTGGCCCACTTACTTCTTGGGCCAGCCCATTTGATTTACGGTGGACCCCACACACTAATTGGGCTGGCCCACTTGCTTTAAGGTGGACCCCACCAACTACTGGGCCGGCCCACTAATTAGTTGGGCCAGCCCATTTGCTTTTTGGTGGACCCCACATAATAAATGGGCCGGCCCTTTAAGAGGAAAGTGGGACCCACCTGTGTTTTTGGCCCGGCCCACTATCTTGTTGGGCCGGCCCACTTGCTATATGGTGGAACCCACATACTAGTTGGGCCGGCCCTTTAACAGGAAAGTGGGACCCACATGTGTTTTTGGCCCGGCCCACTATCTTGTTGGGCCGCCCACTTGCTATATGGTGGTCCCACATACTAAATGGGCCGGCCCTTTAAGAGGAAAGTGGGACCCACTGTGATTTTGGCCCGCCCACTATCTTGTTGGGCCGGCCCACCTATATGGTGGACCCCACATACTAATTGGGCCGGCCCTTTACAGGAAAGTGGGACCCACCTGTGTTTTGGCCCGGCCCACTATCTTGTTGGGCCAGCCCCCTTGCTATATGGTGGACCCCACATACTAAATGGGCCGGCCCTTTAACAGGAAAGTGGGACCCACTGTTTTTGGGCCGGCCCACTATGTTGGGCCGGCCCACTTGCTGTATGGTGGACCCCACAAACGAAATGGGCCGGCCCTTTAACTGGAAAGTGGGACCCACCTGTGTTTTTGGCCCGCCCACTAGCTTGTTGGGCCGGCCCATTTGCTATACGGTGGACCCCCCACACTAAATGGGCGGCCTTTTAACAGGAAAGTGGGACCCACCTGTGTTTTTGGCCCGGCCCACTTGCTTCTTGGGCCGCCCAGTTGCTGTAAGGTGGACCCCACATGTTAAATGGGCCGGCCCATTTAAGTTTTGACCAGTCAACCTTAGAGGTTAGGCCCGGCCCACGTAACTAATGGACCGGCCCAGCTATATAGTTGACCGGTCAAACTATGTCATCTGGCCCGGCCCGCTTAAGACGTGGCAGGCCTCGTGTGGGCCTACCATCTACCACGGGGTTTCAGCCGGTTAACGCCGTTAACTGGCAGTTAACGGCGTCTGCCACGTGTCAGTTTGCATGACGTCAGCAGTCAACGGGCTCCCGAAAACACTTCCGCAACGGTCCGATTTTCCGTGGCGGAAGGGCGCCCAAGCGCGACGGACCGAAAAAATCGTCGTTGGACTTTGCCTGACGCAGTTTCCACAACGGAACCCATATCGTCGGGTTAGGCCCATAGGCGACGAAAAATACCCCTTAGCGGACGATTTTGAGACGTTGTCTATCAGAACTTTTCTTGTAGTGTAACTCATAAAACAATAAATCAAAGTAAAGGTATTGAAGCAACACAAAGGAAGATTAAGTCTCAGCGGTTGCTTTCAACTTATAACATGTATATCTCATGGATATTGTCAACATAAAGTAATATAACAAATGCAATATGCAAGTATGTAGGAATCAATGCACAGTTCACACAAGTGTTTGCTTCTTAAGGTGGAGGAGATAGGTAAACTGACTCAACAATAAAAGTAAAAGAATGGTCCTTCAAAGAGGAAAGCATCGATTGATGTATTTGTGCTAGAGCTTTTATTTTGAAAACATGAAACAATTTTGTCAACGGTAGTAATAAAGCATATGAGTTATGTAAATTATATCTTACAAGTTGCAAGTCTCATGCATAGTATACTAATAGTGCCCGCACCTCGTCCTACTTAGCTTGGACTACCGGATCTTTGCATGCCATGTTTCAACCAAGTGTCACAAAGGGGTACCTCCATGCCGCCTGTACAAAGGTCTAAGGAGAATGCTCGCATTTTGGATTTCTCGCTTTTGATTATTCTCAACTTAGACATCCATACCGGGACAACATGGACAACAGATAATGGACTCCTCTTAAATGCATAAGCATGTAGCAATGATTATTATTCTCATATGAGATTGAGGATATATGTCCAAAACTGAAACTTCAACCATGATTCATGGCTTTAGTTAGCGGCCCAATGTTCTTCTCTAACAATTTTGCATGCTCCAACCACTAAAATGATAGATCCTTCAGACAAGACGGACATGCATAGCAACTCACATGATATTCAACAATAGTTGATGGCGTTCCCCAGAAGCATGGTTATCGCACAACAAGCAACTTAATAAAATATAAAGTGCATAAGTACATATTCAATACTACGATAGTTTTTAAGGCTACTTTGTCCCATGAGCTATATATTGCAAAGGTGAATGATGGAATTTTAAAGGTAGCACTCAAGCAATTTACTTTGGAATGGCGGAGAAATACCATGTAGTAGGTAGGTATGGTGGACACAAATGGCATAGTAGTTGGCTCAAGGATTTTGGATGCATGAGAAGTATTCCCTCTCGATACAAGGTTTAGGCTAGCAAGGTTATTTGAAGCAAACTCAAGGATGAACAGGTGCAGCAAAACTCACATAAAAGACATATTGTAAACATTATAAGACTCTACACCGTCTTCCTTGTTGTTCAAACTCAATACTAGAAATTATCTAGACCTTAGAGAGACCAATTATGCAAACCAAATTTTAGCATGCTCTATGTATTTCTTCACTAATAGGTGCAAAGTATATGATGCAAGAGCTTAAACATGAGCACAACAATTGCCAAGTATCACGTTATCCAAGACATTTTACCAATTACTACATGTAGCATTTCCTAATTCCAACCATATAACAATTTAACGAAGAGGAAACTTCGCCATGAATATTATGAGCTAAGAACACATGTGTTCATACGAACCAGCGGAGCGTGTCTCTCTCCCACACAAGGATGAACTTATTCAGAGAACTAAGATAACAAAACAAAAATAAAAATAAAAGCACACAGACGCTCCAAGTAAAGTACATAAGATGTGACCGAATAAAAATATAGTTTCAGGGGAGGAACCTGATGATTTTGTCGATGAAGAAGGGGATGCCTTGGGCATCCCCAAGCTTAGACGCTTGAGTCTTCTTAGAATATGCAGGGATGAACCACGGGGGCATCCCCAAGCTTAGAGCTTTCACTCCTCTTGATCATAGTATATCATACTCCTCTCTTGACCCTTGAAAACTTCCTTCACACCAAACTTCAAGCAAACTCATTAGAGGGTTAGTGCACAATCAAAAATTCACATGTTCAGAGGTGACACAATCATTCTTAACACTTCTGGACATTGCATAAAGCTACTGGACATTAATGGATCAAAGAAATTCATCCAACATAGCAAAAGAGGCAATGCGAAATAAAAGGCAGAATCTGTCAAAAACAGAACAGTCCGTAAAGACGAATTTAAAGCTGGCACCAGACTTGCTCAAATGGAAAAACTCAAAACTAATGAAAGTTGCGTACATATCTGAGGATCACGCTCGTAAATTGGTAGATTTTTTCGAATTTTCTACAGAGAACTGTGCCCAGATTCGTGACAGACAGCAATGCTGTTTCTGCGCAGCGATCCCAAATATAACATCAACTTTAACATAGAAACTTTACTTGGCACAAAAACATGATAAGGAGAGGTTGCTACAGTAGTAAACAACTTCCAAGACTCAACAAAACAAAAATTGCTGTAGTAAAATAAACACATGGGTTATCTCCCAAGAAGTTCTTTCTTTATAGCCATTAAGATGGGCTCAGCAGTTTTAATGATGCACTCGCAAGAAATAGTAGTTGAAGCAAAAGAGAGCATCAAGAGGCAAATTCAAAACACATTTAAGTCTAACATGCTTCCTATGCATAGGAATCTTGTAAATAAACAAGTTCATGAAGAGCAAAGTAACAAGCATAGGAAGATAAAACAAGTGTAGCTTCAAAAATTTCAGCACATAGAGAGGTGTTTTAGTAACATGAAAATTTTTACAACCATATTTTCCTCTCTCATAATAACTTTCAGTAGCAACATGAGCAAACTCAACAATATAACTATCACATAAAGCATTCTTATCATGAGTCTCATGCATAAAATTATTACTCTCCACATAAGCATAATCAATTTTATTAGTTGTAGTGGGAGCAAATTCAACAAAGTAGCTATCATTATTATTCTCATCATCAAATATAGGAGGCAAAGTATCATCAAAGTAAATTTTCTCCTCAATGCTTGGGGGACTAAAAATATCATGCTCATCAAAGCCAGCTTCCCCAAGCTTAGAATTTTCCATAGCATTAGCAACAATAGTGTTCAAAGCATTCATATTAATATGTTCCATGGGTTTTTTTAATTTTCGCATCAAACCATCCATGTCTTAAATCAGGAAATAGAATAAAAAGGTCATTGTTGTCCATTATGCCTAACTAGTGTAAACAAGAAACCAAATGTCGCAATTGCAGAGTCTAAAGGAAATAGCTTCGAGCACACACACAATGGCGCCAGAAAAGTACTGTTACCTGGAACCGGAGTATGAGTGCCTTTTACCTTTCCTCCCCGGCAACGGCGCCAGAAAAGTGCTTGGCGCGTAGTTGACGAGGGAGGAAAAGTGCTTAGTTGCCGGGCTTGCCAATGTGTGAGTGCCGTTTACCTTCCCTCCCCGGCAACGGCGCCAGAAAAGTGCTTGATGTCTACGTGTGCTTCTATTCTTGTAGACAGTGTTGGGCCTCCAAGAGCAGAGATTTGTAGAACAGCAGCAAGTTTCCCTCAAGTGGATCACCCAAGGTTTATCGAACTCAGGGAGGAAGAGGTCAAAGATATCCCTCTCATGCAACCCTGCAACCACAAAGCAAGAAGTCTCTTGTGTCCCCAACACACCTAATAGGTGCACTAGTTCGGCAAAGAGATAGTGAAATACAAGTGGTATGAATGAATATGAGCAGTAGTACGGCACAGAAAATAGCTTCTGGCGTGATTGATGGTAGTAGTATTAGGAAGTAAACATGCAGTAACGCAGTAGTAACGCAGTAAAACAGTAAACAAGCAGCGATAGCAGTATTTAGGAACAAGGCCTAGGGATTAGACTTTCACTAGTGGACACTCTCAACTTTGATCACATAACAGAATAGATAAATGCATACTCTACACTCTCTTGTTGGATGATGAACACATTGCGTAGGATTACACGAACCCTCAATGCCGGAGTTAACAAGCTCCACAATTCAATGTTCATATTTAAATAACCTTAGAGTGCATGAAAGATCGACACGACTAAACCAAGTACTAACATAGCATGCACACTGTCACCTTCACACCATGTAGGAGGAATAGATCACATCAATACCATCATAGCAATAGTTAACTTCATAATCTACAAGAGATCATAATCATAGCCTACGCCAAGTACTAACACGGATGCACACACTGTCACCATTACACCGTGCAGGAGGAATAAACTACTTTAATAACATCACTAGAGTAGCACATAGATAAATTGTGATACAATGCACATTGCAATCATAAAGAGATATAAATAAGCACTTCACTACGCCATTCATAACAGTGAATAAGTATTCTGTGAAATATAGCCTAAGAGACCCACACGGTGCACACACTGTCACCTTTACACACGTGGGACAAGGAGTCTCCGGAGATCACATAAGTAAAACTCACTTGACTAGCATAATGACATCTAGATTACAAGCATCATCATATGAATCTCAATCATGTAAGGCAGCTCATGAGATTATTGTATTGAAGTACATAGAGAGAGATGAACCACATAGCTACCGGTACAGCCCCGAGCCTCAATGGAGAACTACTCCCTCCTCATGGGAGCAACAACGTTGATGAAGATGGCGGTGGAGATGGCAGCGGTGTCGATGGAGAAGCCTTCCGGGGGCACTTCCCCGTCCGGCGTGCCGGAACAGAGACTCCTGTCCCCCAGATCTTGGCTTCGCGATGGCGGCGGCTCTGGATGGTTTCTGTGGGTTTCGTCCTCCGTAATAGGGTTTTCGCGACGGAGGCTTTAAATAGGCGGAAGGGCAGCCTCGGAGGGGGCCTGGGGCCACCACACCATAGGGCGGCGCGCCCTCTGGCCGCGCAGTGTGGTGTGGGGCCCCAGGGGCTTCCCTCGGCGGCTCTCGGGTGTTCTGGATGGTTAGAAAAATAGGAACCGGGCGTTGATTTCGTCCGATTAGAATATTTCGTTACTAGGATTTCTGAAACCAAAAACATCGAAAACAGGAACGGCACTTCGGCATCTTGTTAATAGGTTAGTTCCAGAAAATGCACGAATATGACATAAAGTGTGCATAAAACATGTAGGTATCATCAATAAAGTAGCATGGAACATAAGAAATTATCGATACGTTGGAGACGTATCACGCCCCCACGGAATGACCACCAGAGTTACTCCGACGAACACGTCTGCGGCGGCGAGCTCCGGCGAGGTACTCGGAATAGCGCCAAAGTTGATGATTAAGCATGGATTCGGGCTCTAAAGATGCGTATTCTCACCCTGAGTCTTCTGCGGGCTCGACGAGAACGATGGTTGACGCAGTCGACCATGATTTCGCCGATTCCGTCGATGACCGGAGAAAGGGAACGGCTAAATTGGCCTAGCTCCGTACTCCCCTTGATGCTGGGCTTCTACTAGATGTGGTGTACGTCGAGGCGCACCTCCTCGACCACTACACGGATGTTGGGGCGACTCCAGTCGTCGACTCCTTGCTCGGCACCGGCGGCCAGTAATTGAAGATGGCGAGAGATACAAAGAGATTGAGAGGGATTGGGATGGTGGAGACGAACAAGGGCAACACTGCGGTCCTCCTGGTGGCTTTATAGGTCATGAGATGGTCCACAATGGCGGCACGACTGCGGTGGCCGGTTGGGGATGCACGACGATGTCGGCGTGGTACTTGGGCGGGAATATTGGCGCACCCACTAGCAGCGGATGCCACTGGAGTTCTCCGCGGTTCTGGGATGGTCATTGGCATCCAGGATCGAGCTTATCAGCGGCGGGGACGTGGAGATGGTCGGCGTTGCCGTGTCGGTCTCACGGAGGAGGAAGAAGACGATTGTGTTCTGTTTTTATTTCTGAAACGGTATACGGGCTGGGCCGGTCCAATCCGTGGTGATGGTGTTGGGCTCCGTTGTGGGCTCTGCAGGTAAGTCCATTTCTTCTCTCCTTTTCTGTTTTTTTTCTATTTTGTATTTCTGGTTTGAATTCAAATATGAGCTCTTTTCTATTTTGCAGTATTTGAATATATGAATTCTATTAAGGCTATTTGGAAGAATTACTATGTTACTAGATTTTTTAAAACAATTATATGATTATATTTGTATACTTGTGAGCTTTATTCCAAATTTCACTTAGGCATGAGTTTATTATTTAGTTTCTCATTTAAGAATATGTTCCCATGGCATTATTTCATGTGCTCATGGTTGTTAAGGATTTGGAAAAAAAATTAAGGCTATTTTAAAGTATTATTGTCATCTTCTAAACCCTTAGTTTAATATGGTTAAGGTGGATCTTATTCCTCTCATGAGACTTCTATTTATTTGGGAACAATAGTTAGTTGCACCTACATAGGCATGGCTTGAAAGATAGGTTAAGTTGATATCTTGATTCATTTCAGGGTTGGCTAAATAATCCCCTATTCATATTTGAGCTTAAGCATGGTTTTAGGTTTATACTTGTGATCCCCATGTGATACACAAGTTAGGTTTTGGATAGGGGCATTGGTTCTAAATGTAAGTGGACATCTTGTTGAATTATCTAGGGTTGCTCTTCTTCACCACTCATAGGATGATTTCTTCAAGGATCACTTAAGTTGATTTAGAGGCTGAACTATACAAAGGGCTGTTGTTATTCGATTGTTCCTCTAATTAAAACACTTGGAAATGGTTTTGGGATGCTAGTAGTTCCCCTATGATTTTATGTCTTGTATAATATCTGCTTAACATATAAAGTTGCATCTAATTCTTATATCTGCATAACATGGTCATGCATTAGACATGATCAACTTGTTCTTAATATCACTACCTCAAGTTCTTAGGGTTTATAATCATTACTCAATTTATAATGATCAAAGATTTGGCTTCCTAAGGTATCTCTCATGAACTAGGTTTCTCACTTCCATGATCAAGCATTGTCTTGATCATCTAGGGTATAGTACTTCTTTTATACTTTCTTGGATGGACATGGCTATGGTTGCCTCAATGGTTTATATCCCAGGAGAATGCTTGTCGTCGTGGTGAACAGACAGATGCCATGGGATGGCTTAAGTTGGGGTCGAATGTGCGCTAGAGGATTCGGGGGAGGGTTTGGTTAACACAGGGAAAATTTTTGGGTGGAAACCGGTATCTTTATTGATGAACTCGGCCTTGGCCAGAGGTTGAAAAGAAAGACAAGCTCTCGCTACAAGGCCCTAGATCGATCGTCCAATGAACCGTCCCGCGCAGGGGTGTGCCCCTCTCCTTATATAGGGGAGAGGGTGGCTTACAAGGGAAGGAACCCTAATGGCATCTAGTGTGATGTAATCTACTTTATAAAGCTACTTTGGCCCAGCTGTAACCGATATGACTTTAAACAGGGAAGGGTGATGTCCTCCGGTATCTTTAACGTCACCTTGGTCTTTTGGCGTCACAGCTTCGATTAAAGTTACTTTGCTTCGCTCATCCTTGTCTTCTAGTCCTCGGGAGAATCTTTGACCGAGTCTTGAGCTACAGTGAAATTCATACCGGTACTCTGGTACCTCTCATGTTTACCAAACTCTGGTATACCCCTCCTGGGATACCGGTAAGCCTTAATTTGGCTCTTGCCAACTTAACTGAACCATCCAGATTATCCTTTAATCCGGTATCTTTAGAGAAACATGGCAACTTTGCCATGCCTTTGGCCTCTGGGGGCCATCCCCGACATTAGTCCCCCAGTGGTATAGTCCGGCAGATTCTATCTGACGGACCATGCCAGGTTCTTACTCCAAACGTAACGGATTAATTCTTCCGGTTTCCATTTAAACTCTTCTGGCTTCTTTGCCGGACCTAGCCCATCGTACCGTTCTCAACTAAACTTATCTGGTATCTTTTTCCGGTAGCTTCGCTATTAAAGTCTCCTCGCGTCGAGAATATCTCGGCTGCTCCTGACAGAGACATGCGCACTGTGCAGCGCTGTAGTGTCAGGGGTCAAATCGTTCGACTCCCGCGCACGCAATCAATACGCCGCACCGGGTCCGCACGGCCATTCCGGATCCTTGTGGCCTTGGTGTGGCACCTTGCCCGCGGCGCGTGTACTTCTGCGCCACGTGGCGGCCCACAGGGAAAGTGGAGCGGGCCTGCCTGCGTCCCGGTCCACGATCTCTTTGGTATAAAGGGGCGCGACGGTTCCCTTCCGTCGCCTACGCTCCCACTTCGTCCTCAACCTCTCGCTCTTGTGCTCTTCGCCGCTTGAACTGCTTTCGCTGCTACTCTACGCCGTGCCCTGGTTCTCCGGCGAGAGTCCATAGCAGCACTTCACGGAACCCCTTGGTCCTTATTCGCCGCGATTGCGCAACGCGGCTCCTCCCTTGCCGCAGGACACAACACTGCGCCTGGCTCTGAGTCGTCGTTCTCCGCCGTCGACCATCTCCTCCACGAGCTTGATACGCGTAGATGCACACGTCCGTTGGGAACCCCAAGTGGAAGGTATGATGCGTATAGAAGCAAGTTTCCCTCAGTATGAAACCAAGGTTTATCGAACCAGTAGGAGCCAAGAAGCACGTGAAGGTTGTTGGTGGAGGAGTGTAGTGTGGCGCAACACCAGTGAAACCGGCGCCAACGTGGAACCTGCACAACACAATCAAGATACTTTGCCCCAACGTAACAGTGAGGTTGTCAATCTCACCGGCTTGCTGAAAACAAAGGATTAAACGTATCGAGTGGAAGATGGTGTTTGTTTGCAAAGAACAGTAAGAACAATGATTGCAGTAGAATGTATTCAGATGTAAAAGAATGGACCGGGGTCCACATTTCACTAGTGGTGTCTCTCCAATAAGATAACTAACATGCTGGGTGAACAAATTACAGATGGGCAATTGACAAATCAAGATTCAATACATACCAATGATGATTACTATGTGATTTAATCAGGGCATTACGACAAAGTACATAGACCTCTATCCAACATGCATCTATGCCTAAATAATCCACTTTCAGCTTAGCATCCGCACCCCCTCCAGTATTAAGTTGTAAACAACAGATAATTGCATTAAGTATGGTGCGTAATGTAATCAACACAAATATCCTTAGACAAAGCATCGATGTTTTATCCCTAGTAGCAACAGCACATCCACAACCTTAGAACTTTCTGTCACTGTCCCAGATTCAATGGAGGCATGAACCCACTATCGAGCATAATTACTCCCTCTTGGAGTTACAAGTATCAACTTGGCCAGAGCCTCTACTAGCAACGGAGAGCATGCAAGAACATAAACAACACATATATGATAGATTGATAATCAACTTGACATAGTATTCTAGATTCATCGGATCCCATCAAACACAACATGTAGCATTACAAATAGATGATCTTGATCATGTTAGGCAGCTCACAAGATCTAAACAATGATAGCACATGCGGAGAAGACAACCACTAGCTACTGCTATGGACCCATAGTCCAAGGATGAACTACTCACGCATCAATCCGGAGGCGGGCATGATGATGTAGAGCCCCTCCGGTGATGATTCCCCTCGGCAGGGTGCCGGAGGCGATCTCCTGAATCCCCGAGATGGGATTGGCGGCGGCGGCGTCTCTGGAAGGTTTTCCGTATCGTGGCTCTCGGTACTGGGGGTATTCGCGACGAAGGCTTTAAGTAGGCGGAAGGGTAGGTCAGGGGGCAGCACGAGGGGCCCACACCATAGGGCGGCGCGGGCCCCCCTCTGGCCACGCGGCCCTATGGTGGCGGCGCCTCGTCGCCCCACTTCGTTATCCCTTCGGTCTTCGGAAGCTTCGTGTAAAAATAGGACCTGGGCGTTGATTTCGTCCAATTCCGAGAATATTTCCTTACTAGGATTTCTGAAACCAAAAAACAGCAGAAAACAGCAACTGGCGCTTCGGCATCTTGTTAATAGGTTAGTGACATAGGCATCCCCAATGGGCCTGCCGAAGATGGTACCCGGGGTTTACTGAAGGCCCATGACTCGAAGAATAAGAAGACTCGGAAGCCCATTTAGTGTTAAGGAAAGATAGATTGTATTAGGAAAGATAGAGATTTGTAATCTTACGGGTTGGGTACGAAACCCTCCCGAACTCTGTAACTTGTGTATTACGAAACCCTCGGCTCCACCCTCTATATAAGGGGGAGTCGAGGGACAAAGAAAGGATCGAATCTACTGTCAACATAACCCTAGTTTTCATAATCGTCGAGTACTTTTCGGCTGAAACCTTCGAGATCTACTTGCCCTCTACTTCTAGCAAAACCCTAGTCTACAATCTGTAGGCATTGACAAATTAATCCTTTGTCAATTGGCGCCGTCTGTGGGGATTAGAGGTTGCAAGGAGCTGATCTCGATGGCACGTCCAGAATCGTCGACTTCGTCGGTGGCTAGCAATGCGATGGATCGAGGTAAACGGGAAAAAACTGATCTAGTCGATTTTATTCCTCACCCGCCCTCCCGTATGGATGCATGTGCCTATCTGGAGGAGCCCATCGTCATGACGTTCGGAGAATTCCGATTTGGCGTCAACAAAGAAGGATCCTCGTCTCGAAGTTCCGATCTCGTCGGAATTTTCAGCGGTCGATTCTAACTTTTCGTCGAGTGACGAGGAGTTTTCGTCGCCACGCTTCATCGACACCAAGGCAAGCGGAAAGCTCGCCAAGATCTTCAGCAACACATCTTTCGAGTCGTCTGCGGACTCCTTTATAAGCAGCAACTCCGACAGCTTCAACTTCATTGACAAATCTGCTGCCATCGGAAAGGTCTTCACCAATCTTTATGATGGTGTCACCAATCCCGACAAAAATCAATACTCAAAATATCATCAAATCTGTGCAATTGAAGAGGCAGGATCGAGCCAGAAACGTCAGAGGCTTTCGACGATTTGGGAAATCCATACGTCGATCCCGCTGATCTCAGAAAAGGCCTAGGCACTAAATACGTCGGGTCCTCACCTCGAGAAAGAGTACAGCTCCCGCAAGAAGCGTGGGATAGGGCCGCAAGAGCCATGGATGGTTCAGAACCAATGACCACCACTGCTACTGTACAAGAACTACAAGCATATCAATATAGACTTGCTCGTGTGAGTAGAGCTGGAAAAAGAGACAGCATCCTGAATAGAAGAAAAGAGGCAGCTCCGCATCAAGCAGACGACGAGAGCTTAAGTCGACAATCAGGAACTTCGGGAGACAGTCACAGAGACGCTCGGAGGAGAGCAAGATCTCGGCTGCAAAACATACCCGAAGCAGAGAGAGGAAACATAATTCAAAATCTCGACATGTCCTTTATGTCGATTGATACAAGGGGAAATATCATCCCGAAAACGCCAGAAGCAGGATACATGGCAACGCAAGCTTACATCCTCGCGTCCAGACCACCCCCTGGGGACCCGAGAGAAGCATTGTTTAATATGGCAATGGCTGGAGTTGGAGTTATGGGAACAGCGTTCGCAGCCACGCCTCCCGAAGAAAATCCTAGGCAAAATAGTCCACGACCCACCGCAGCAGTTCAAGACCCACCAAGAACAAGTGGAGCAAGAGACACAGCAGTCCAAGTAAGGGTGGACAGAGCGCGACAAGAAAGAAGGGAGCGTCAGCACTCACCAGAAGTTGCCGACGAAGATATGTGTGGGCTCCCGTGCTTTACGAGAAGAGTTCGAAAGACTCGAGTCCCAAAAGGGTTCAAGTTACCCGAGAATTTCAAGAAATTCGACGGCCTGCAGGATCCCGAGGATTGGCTCGTTGATTATCTCGAGATGGTGAAGCTGGTAGGAGGAACCAGAGCAACAGCCATGCAAAGTATCCAAGTTCACTTGAGCGGTGCCGCGAGATCTTGGATAAAGAAACTTCCCCCAAGTTCCATCGACAGCTGGGTTAATTTTGAGGATATCTTCGTGAAAAACTTCCGATCCACCTGCAAGAAACCTGCGTCATTGGAAGAGTTAAGGGCGTGCCGACAGAAACACGACGAATCGATGAGAAAATATATACAGAGATGGAACATTATTAAAAACTGATACGTCTCCAACGTATCGATAATTTCTTATGTTCCATGCTACTTTATTGATGATACCTACATGTTTTATGCACATTATATGTCATATTTATGCATTTTCTGGAACTAACCTATTAACAAGATGCCGAAGAGCCTGTTTTTGTTTTTGGTTTCAGAAATCCTAGTAAAGAAATATTCTCGGAATTGGACGAAACTTTCGCCCAGGGTCCTATTTTTGCACGAAGCTTCCAGAAGACCGAAGACCTAACGAAGTGGGCCACGAGGAGGCCAGGGGGGTGGCCGGCGCGGCCAGGGCCCGCGCGGCCCTATCCCCTGGGCCCCTCGTGTGGCCCCTCGCGTTGACCCTCCGCCTACTTAAAGCTTCCGTCGCGAAACCCAGTACCGAGAGCCACGATACGGAAAACCTTACAGAGACGCCGCCGCGAATCCCATCTCGGGATTCGGAGATCGCCTCCGGCACCCTGCCGGAGAGGGGATTCATCTCCCGGAGGACTCTACACCGCCATGGTCGCCTCCGGAGTGATGAGTGAGTAGTTCACCCCTGGACCATGGGTCCATAGCAGTAGCTAGATGGTCGTCTTCTCCTTGTTGTGCTTCATTGTTGGATCTTGTGAGCTGCCTAACATGATCAAGATCATCTATCTGTAATACTATATGTTGTGTTTGTCGGGATCCGATGGATAGAGAGTACTATGATTATGGTGATTATCAATCTATTGTTCATGTGTTGTTTATGATCTTGCATGCTCTCCGTTATTAGTAGAGGCTCTGGCCAAGTTTTTGCTCTTAACTCCAAGAGGGAGTATTTATGCTCGATAGTGGGTTCATGCCTTCATTGAATCTGGGATCGTGACAGAAGGTTCTAAGGTTGTGATGTGCTGTTGCCACTAGGGATAAAACATTGATGCTATGTCTAAGGATGTAGTTGTTGATTACATTACGCACCATACTTAATGCAATTGTCTGTTGCTTTGCAACTTAATACTGGAGGGGGTTCGGACGATAACCTGAAGGTGGACTTTTTAGGCATAGATGCAGTTGGATGGCGGTCTATGTTCTTTGTCGTAATGCCCGGATTAAATCTCACTATATTTACCATGTCATGTATATGCATTGTTATGCCTTTCTCTATTTGTCAATTGCCCGACTGTAATTTGTTCACCCAACATGCTTTTATCTTATGGGAGAGACACCTCTAGTGAACTGTGGACCCCGGTCCTATTCTTTACATAGCATACAATCTACTTGTTTTACTGTTTTCTTTGCAAACATCTTCCACTCGATACGTTTAATCCTTTGTTACAGCAAGCCGGTGAGATTGACAACCTCACTGTTTCGTTGGGACAAAGTACTTGGGTTGTGTTGTGCAGGTTCCGCGTTGGCGCCGGAATCCCTGGTGTTGCGCCGCATCACATTTCGCGACCATCAACCTTCAACGTGCTTCTTGGCTCCTACTGGTTCGATTAAACCTTGGTTTCATACTGAGGGAAACTTGCTTCTATACGCATCATACCTTCCACTTGGGGTTCCCAACGGACGTGTGCATCTACGCGTATCAAGCTAAATTTCTGGCGCCGTTGCCGTGGAGATCAAGACACGCTGCAAGGGGAGTCTCCACTTCTCAATCTCTTTACTTTGTTTTTGTCTTGCTTTATTTTATTTACTACTTTGTTTGCTGCACTAAATCAAAATACAAAAAAATTAGTTGCTAGTTTTACTTTATTTACTGTCTTGCTCTCTATATCAAAAACACAAAAAAATTAGTTACTTGTCTTTACTTTATTTGCCTAGTTTACTTTTTGCTTATTTCATCATGCTTAATCCTAAGTTTACTTTGGAAGAGATACCGGTAGGACGAGGGTGTATCATTGGAAGAGATAATATAGAAGAATTTTTCACCCATGTTAGTATGGATGAAGATTTTGAAGATATACCATTATTAAAAACTGCTCCTACTTATGAAAGTGCTTCTGCCTGTTTGATACACATGTTAGAAACTAGATTTGTTAATCTCAATCCCATAATACAACATATGTTTCTTACACTTTCGGATATGGAGATGGGGGAAAAGAGAAATTTTGTTTTAAAAGTCCTTGTTAGAGAATTTGAGGATATAGTTAAAGAAGCTAGAAAAGTTTTTATTAAGCATAAGAGGCTTGGTTTCTTTCCTAATTTTAAACAAATACTTGAAAAGATGGATATGGATAGAATTAAGTATACTAATAATGTTAATGATGGTAGAGAAATTAAAGCGCCAATACCTAGTAAACTACTAGGGATGCATGAAGCTTTGGAAAATAACTATGCTTGGCTTGTTCCTGAAAATTTGTTTGATGAGAATAGTAAGCCTAGGAGCAATGAGAGAGGAGTTACTTATATAGACCAGATACAATGCATTGTTGAGAAAACTCCCAACACCCCTGGTAATGATGTTGATGCTTCATCTCTCGATGTTACTTGATTTGCACTTTCTGCGCCTAGCTGAAAGGCGTTAAAGAAAAGCGCTTATGGGAGACAACCCATGTTTTTACCTACAGCAATTTTTTGTTTTATTGAGTCTTGGAAGTTGTTTACTACTGTAGCAACCTCTCCTTATCATGTTTTTGTGCCAAGTAAAGTTTCTATGTCAAAGTTGATGTTATATTTGGGATCGCTGCGCAGAAACAGCATTGCTGTCTGTCACGAATCTGGGCACAATTCTCTGTAGAAAATTCGAAAAAATCTGCCAATTTACGAGCGTGATCCTCAGATATGTACGCAACTTTCATTAGTTTTGAGTTTTTCCATTTGAGCAAGTCTGGTGCCATTTATAAATTCGTCTTTACGGACTGTTCTGTTTTTGACAGATTCTGCCTTTTATTTCGCATTGCCTCTTTTGCTATGTTGGATTTATTTCTTTGATCCATTAATGTCCAGTAGCATTATGCAATGTCCAGAAGTGAAAATAATGATTGTGTCACCTCTGAATGAGTGAATTATTAATGATGCACTAACCCTCTAATGAGTTTGCTTGAAGTTTGGTGTGAAGGAAGTTTTCAAGGGTCAAGAGAGGAGAATGATATACTATGATCAAGAGGAGTGAAAGCTCTAAGCTTGGGGATGCCCCCGTGGTTCACCCCTGCATATTTTAAGAAGACTCAAGCGTCTAAGCTTGGGGATGCCCAAGGCATCCCCTTCTTCATCGACAACATCATCAGGTTCCTCCCCTGAAACTATATTTTTATTCAGTCACATCTTGTGTTCTTTACTTGGAGCGTCGGTTTGTTTTCGTTTTTGTTTTTGTTTGAATAAGATGGATCCTAGCATTCACTTTGTGGGAGAGAGACACGCTCCGCTGTTGCATATGGACACATGTGTCCTTAGGCTTTACTCATAATGTTCAAGGCGAAGTTTTTTCTTCGTTAAATTGTTATATGGTTGGAATTGGAAAATGCTACATGTAGTAATTCTAAAAATGTCTTGGATAATGTGATACTTTGCAATTGTTGTGCTCATGATTAAGCTCTTGCATCATATGCTTTGCACCCATTAATGAAGAAATACATAGAGCTTGCTAAAATTTGATTTGCATATTTGGTCTCTCTAAGGTCTAGATAATATCTAGTATTGAGTTTTGAACAACAAGGAAGACGGTGTAGAGTCTTATAATGTTTACAATATGTCTTTTATGTGAGTTTTGCTGCACTTGTTCATCCTTGAGTTTGCTTCAAATAACCTTGCTAGCCTAAACCTTGTATCGAGAGGGAATACTTCTCATGCATCCAAAATCCTTGAGCCAACTACTATGCCATTTGTGTCCACCATACCTACCTACTACATGGTATTTCTCCGCCATTCCAAAGTAAATTGCTTGAGTGCTACCTTTAAAATTCCATCATTCACCTATGCAATATATAGCTCATGGGACAAAATAGCCTTAAAAACTATCGTAGTATTGAATATGTACTTATGCACTTTATATTTTATTAAGTTGCCTGTTGTGCGATAACCATGCTTCTGGGGAACGCCATCAACTATTGTTGAATATCATGTGAGTTGCTATGCATGTCCGTCTTGTCTGAAGGTCTATCATTTTAGTGGTTGGAGCATGCAAAATTGTTAGAGAAGAACATTGGGCCGCTAACTAAAGCCATGAACCATGGTGGAAGTTTCAGTTTTGGACATATATCCTCAATCTCATATGAGAACAATAACTTTGCTACATGCTTATGCATTTAAGAGGAGTCCATTATCTGTTGTCCATGTTGTCCCGGTATGGATGTCTAAGTTGAGAATAATCAAAAGCGAGAAATCCGAAATGCGAGCATTCTCCTTGGACCTTTGTACAGGCGGCATGGAGGTACCCCTTTGTGACACTTGGTTGAAACATGGCATGCGAAGACCCGGTAGTCCAAGCTAAGTAGGACGAGGTGCGGGCACTATTAGTATACTATGCGTGAGGCTTGCAACTTGTAAGATATAATTTTCATAACTCATATGCTTTATTACTACCGTTGACAAAATTGTTTCATGTTTTCAAAATAAAAGCTCTAGCACAAATACAGCAATCGATGCTTTCCTCATTGAAGGACCTTTCTTTTACTTTTATTGTTGAGTCAGTTTACCTATCTCCTTCCACCTTAAGAAGCAAACACTTGTGTGAACTGTGCATTGATTCCTACATATTTGCATATTGCACTTGTTATATTACTTTATGTTGACAATATCCATGAGATATACATGTTACAAGTTGAAAGCAACCGCTGAAACTTAATCTTCTTATGTGTTGTTTCAACACCTTTACTTTGATTTATTGCTTTATGAGTTAACTCTTATGCAAGACTTATTGATGCTTGTCTTGAAGTACTATTCATGAAAAGTCTTTGCTATATGATTCAGTTGTTTACTCATGTCATTACCTTTGCTTTGATCGCTGCATTCATTACATATGTTTACAAATAGTATGATCAAGATTATGATGGCATGTCACTTCAGAAATTATCTTTGTTATCGTTTTACCTGCTCGGGACGAGCAGAACTAAGCTTGGGGATGCTGATACGTCTCCAACGTATCGATAATTTCTTATGTTCCATGCTACTTTATTGATGATACCTACATGTTTTATGCACATTATATGTCATATTTATGCATTTTCTGGAACTAACCTATTAACAAGATGCCGAAGAGCGATTCTTTTTCTGCTGTTTTTGGTTTCAGAAATCCTAGTAAAGAAATATTCTCGGAATTGGACGAAACTTTCGCCCAGGGTCCTATTTTTGCACGAAGCTTCCAAGACCGAAGACCTAACGAAGTGGGGCCACGAGGAGGCCAGGGGGGTGGCCGGCGCGGCCCAGGCCTTGGCCGCGCGGCCCTATCCCCTGGGCCCCTCGTGTGGCCCCGCGTTGACCCTCCGCCTACTTAAAGCTTCCGTCGCGAAACCCCCAGTACCGAGAGCCACGATACGGAAAACCTTACAGAGACGCCGCCGCCGCGAATCCCATCTCGGGGGATTCGGAGATCGCCTCCGGCCCTGCCGGAGAGGGATTCATCTCCCGGAGGACTCTACACCGCCATGGTCGCCTCCGGAGTGATGAGTGAGTAGTTCACCCCTGGACCATGGGTCCATAGCAGTAGCTAGATGGTCGTCTTCTCCTTGTTGTGCTTCATTGTTGGATCTTGTGAGCTGCCTAACATGATCAAGATCATCTATCTGTAATACTATATGTTGTGTTTGTCGGGATCCGATGGATAGAGAGTACTATGATTATGGTGATTATCAATCTATTGTTCATGTGTTGTTTATGATCTTGCATGCTCTCCGTTATTAGTAGAGGCTCTGGCCAAGTTTTTGCTCTTAACTCCAAGAGGGAGTATTTATGCTCGATAGTGGGTTCATGCCTTCATTGAATCTGGGATCGTGACAGAAGGTTCTAAGGTTGTGATGTGCTGTTGCCACTAGGGATAAAACATTGATGCTATGTCTAAGGATGTAGTTGTTGATTACATTACGCACCATACTTAATGCAATTGTCTGTTGCTTTGCAACTTAATACTGGAGGGGGTTCGGACGATAACCTGAAGGTGGACTTTTTAGGCATAGATGCAGTTGGATGGCGGTCTATGTTCTTTGTCGTAATGCCCGGATTAAATCTCACTATATTTACCATGTCATGTATATGCATTGTTATGCCTTTCTCTATTTGTCAATTGCCCGACTGTAATTTGTTCACCCAACATGCTTTTATCTTATGGGAGAGACACCTCTAGTGAACTGTGGACCCCGGTCCTATTCTTTACATAGCATACAATCTACTTGTTTTACTGTTTTCTTTGCAAACATCTTCCACTCGATACGTTTAATCCTTTGTTACAGCAAGCCGGTGAGATTGACAACCTCACTGTTTCGTTGGGACAAAGTACTTGGGTTGTGTTGTGCAGGTTCCGCGTTGGCGCCGGAATCCCTGGTGTTGCGCCGCATCACATTTCGCGACCATCAACCTTCAACGTGCTTCTTGGCTCCTACTGGTTCGATTAAACCTTGGTTTCATACTGAGGGAAACTTGCTTCTATACGCATCATACCTTCCACTTGGGGTTCCCAACGGACGTGTGCATCTACGCGTATCAAAAACTCGGCAGAGGATATATCTGACGAGAGAGCAATAGACGCGTTCGTGGCAGGAATCAGGCGGGGAGATTTCGTCGAAGACTTAGGGAGAACCAACCCTAAGACAATATCAGCATTGATGGAGATAGCCAACAAGTGGGCAGATGGAGAAGACGCAATATATAACAAGCGACATAGGTCGCCAGAAGAGGATCGCGGTCGAAATTTTCAAAATAGAAGGCGATTTTCTCGCCAGTTCTACAACAACGACGCTCCTGGCCACATATCGGCTGGTTTCCGAGGAAACTCTGGAGGGAATAGTCGAGATGACTACCAAAGGAGTAATGAGCAACAAGGCGACAATAGAGGTGATTCTCGAGGAAACAGGCAAAATAGTGGACCAAGGTTTCAAATACCTTATGTGTCCCCCGAGGAGATGATGAACGGACCGTGTTGATACGTCTCCAACGTATCGATAATTTCTTATGTTCCATGCTACATTATTGATGATATCTACATGTTTTATACACATTATATGTCGTATTTACGCATTTTCTGGAACTAACCTATTAACAAGATGCCGAAGTGCCAGTTCCTGTTTTCTGCTGTTTTTGGTTTCAGAAATCCTAGTAACGAAATATTCTCGGAATTGGACGAAATCAACGCCCAGGTTCCTATTTTGCCCGGAAGCATCCAGAACACCCGAGAGCCACCGGAGGAGGGCCCTGTGGGCCCCAGATGATAGGGTGGCGCGGCCGGCCCGCCGCGCCCCCTATGGTGTCGCCGCCTCGTCAGCCCTCTGCGCCGCCTCTTCGCCTATTTAAAGCCCCGCATCGAAAACCCTAAGAGGAAGCCACGGTGAAACCTTCCAGAGCCGCCGCCATCGCAAAGCCAAGATCTGGGGGACAGGAGTCTCTGTTCCGGCACCGCCGGAGGGGAAGTGCCCCGGAAGGCTTCTCCATCGACACCGCTGCCATCTCCACCGCCATCTTCATCACCGCTGCTGCTCCCATGAGGAGGGAGTAGTTCTCCATTGAGGCTCGGGGCTGTACCGGTAGCTATGTGGTTAATCTCTCTCTCTGTACTTCAATACAATGATCTCATGAGCTGCTTTACATGATTGAGATCCATATGATGAGCTTTGTATCGCTACTAGTTGTGTGCTACTCATGTGATGTTATTAAAGTAGTCTATTCCTCCTACTTGGTGTAAAGGTGATTAGTGTGTGCACCGTGTGGTTCTTGTCGTAGGCTATGATCATGATCTCTTGTAGATTGTGGAGTTAATTATCATTATGATAGTATTGATGTGATCTATTCCTCCTTCATAGTGTAATGTGGACAGTGTGTGCACTATGTTAGTTCTTGGTTTATTTTGCAATGATCTATTATGCTCTAAGGTTATTTAAATATGAACATTGAATTGTGGAGCTTGTTAACTCCGGCATTGAGGGTTCGTGTAATCCTACGCAATGTGTTCATCATCCAACAAAAGAGTGTATGTAGCACATAAGAGAAAGAGTTATTTATTATGCGATCAATGTTGAGAGTGTCCACTAGTGAAAGTATGATCCCTAGGCCTTGTTTCCAATACTGCAAACACCGCTTATTTACTGTTTTGTTGCATGTTTACTCGCTGCCATATTTTATTCAGATTGCTATTACCACTCATATACATCCATACTACTTGTATTTCACTATCTCTTCGCCGAACTAGTGCACCTATACATCTGACAAGTGTATTAGGTGTGTTGGGGACACAAGAGACTTCTTGCTTTGTGATTGCAGGGTTGCTTGAGAGGGATATCTTTGACCTCTTCCTCCCTGAGTTCGATAAACCTTGGGTAATCCACTTAAGGGAAACTTGCTGCTGTTCTACAAACCTCTGCTCTTGGAGGCCCAACACTGTCTACAAGAATAGAAGCACCCGTAGACATCAAGCACTTTTCTGGCGCCGTTGCCGGGGAGGAAAGGTAAAAGGCACTCATACTCCGGTTCCAGGTAACAGTACTTTTCTGGCGCCATTGTGTGTGTGCTCGAAGCTATTTCCTTTAGACTCTGCAATTGCGACATTTGGTTTCTTGTTTACACTAGTTAGGCATAATGGACAACAATGACCTTTTTATTCTATTTCCTGATTTAAGACATGGATGGTTTGATGCGAAAATTAAAAAACCCATGGAACATATTAATATGAATGCTTTGAACACTATTGTTGCTAATGCTATGGAAAATTCTAAGCTTGGGGAAGCTGGCTTTGATGAGCATGATATTTTTAGTCCCCCAAGCATTGAGGAGAAAATTTACTTTGATGATACTTTGCCTCTTATATTTGATGATGAGAATAATAATGATAGCTACTTTGTTGAATTTGCTCCCACTACAACTAATAAAATTGATTATGCCTATGTGGAGAGTAATAATTTTATGCATGAGACTCATGATAAGAATGCTTTATGTGATAGTTATATTGTTGAGTTTGCTCATGTTGCTACTGAAAGTTATTATGAGAGAGGAAAATATGGTTGTAAAAATTTTCATGTTACTAAAACACCTCTCTATGTGCTGAAATTTTTGAAGCTACACTTGTTTTATCTTCCTATGCTTGTTACTTTGCTCTTCATGAATTCATTTGTGTATAAGATTCTTCTGCATAGGAAGCATGTTAGGCTTAAATGTGTTTTGAATTTGCCTCTTGATGCTCTCTTTTGCTTCAACTCTTATTTCTTGCAGGTGCATCACCAAAATTGCTGAGCCCATCTTAATGGCTATAAAGAAAGAACTTCTTGGGAGATAACCCATGTGTTATTTCACTACAGAAATTTTTGTTTTGTTGAGTCTTGGAAGTTGTTTACTACTGTAGCAACCTCTCCTTATTATGTTTTTGTGCCAAGTAAAGTTTCTATGTTAAAGTTGATGTTATATTTGGGATCGCTGCAGAAACAGCATTGCTGTCTGTCACGAATCTGGGCACAAGTCTCTGTAGAAAGTTCGAAAAAATCTGCCAATTTACGAGCGTGATCCTCAGATATGTACGCAACTTTCATTAGTTTTGAGTTTTTCCATTTGAGCAAGTCTGGTGCCAGCTTTAAATTCGTCTTTACGGACTGTTCTGTTTTTGACAGATTCTGCCTTTTATTTCGCATTGCCTCTTTTGCTATGTTGGATGAATTTCTTTGATCCATTAATGTCCAGTAGCTTTATGCAATGTCCAGAAGTGTAAAGAATGATTGTGTCACCTCTGAACATGTAAATTTTTATTGTGCACTAACCCTCTAATGAGTTTGCTTGAAGTTTGGTGTGAAGGAAGTTTTCAAGGGTCAAGAGAGGAGGATGATATACTACGATCAAGAAGAATGAAAAGTCTAAGCTTGGGGATGCCCCGGTGGTTCATCCCTGCATATTTTAAGAATACTCAAGCATCTAAGCTTGGGGATGCCCAAGGCATCCCCTTCTTCATCGACAACTTATCAGGTTTCTTCTAGTGAAACTATATTTTTATTCAGTCACATCTTATGTACTTTACTTGGAGCGTCTGTGTGTGCTTTTATTTTTGTTTTGTTATCTTAGTTCTCTGAATAAGTTCATCCTTGTGTGGGAGAGAGACACGCTCCGCTGGTTCGTATGAACACATGTGTTCTTAGCTCATAATATTCATGGCGAAGTTTCTTCTTCGTTAAATTGTTATATGGTTGGAATTGGAAAATGCTACATGTAGTAATTCTAAAATGTTTTGGATAATGTGATACTTGGCAATTGTTGTGCTCATGTTTAAGCTCTTGCATCATATGCTTTGCACCCATTAGTGAAGAAATACATAGAGCTTGCTAAAATTTGGTTTGCATAATTGGTCTCTCTAAGGTCTAGATAATTTCTAGTATTGAGTTTTGAACAACAAGGAAGATGGTGTAGAGTCTTATAATGTTTACAATATGTCTTTTATGTGAGTTTTGCTGCACCGGTTCATCCTTGTGTTTGTTTCAAATAACCTTGCTAGCCTAAGCCTTGTATCGAGAGGGAATACTTCTCATGCATCCAAATCCTTGAGCCAACCACTATGCCATTTGTGTCCACCATACCTACCTACTACATGGTATTTCTCCGCCATTCCAAAGTAAATTGCTTGAGTGCTACCTTTAAATAATTCAAAATTTATCACCTCTTATTTGTGTCAATGTTTTATAGCTCATGAGGAAGTATGTGGTGTTTTATCTTTCGATCTTGTCATTTACTTTTGACAGACTTTCACAATGGACTAGTGGCACATCCGCTTATTCAATAATTTTGCAAAAAGAGCTGGCAATCACTACAAGAAAAGTTCTGATAGACAACGTCTCAAAATCGTCCGCTAAGGGGTATTTTTCGTCGCCTATGGGCCTAACCCGACGATATGGGTTCTGTTGTGGAAACTGCGTCAGGCAAAGTCCAACGACGATTTTTTCGGTCCGTCGCGCTTGGGCGCCCTTCCGCCACGGAAAATCGGACCGTTGCGGAAGTGTTTTCGGGAGCCCGTTGACTGCTGACGTCATGCAAACTGACACGTGGCAGACGCCGTTAACTGGCAGTTAACGGCGTTAACCGGCTGAAACCCCGTGGTAGATGGTAGGCCCACACGAGGCCTGCCACGTCTTAAGCGGGCCGGGCCAGATGACATAGTTTGACCGGTCAACTATATAGCTGGGCTGGTCCATTAGTTACGTGGGCCGGGCCTAACCTCTAAGGTTGACTGGTCAAAACTTAAATGGGCCGGCCCATTTAACATGTGGGGTCCACCTTACAGCAACTGGGCCGGCCCAAGAAGCAAGTGGACCGGGCCAAAAACACAGGTGGGTCCCACTTTCTGTTAAAGGCCGGCCCATTTAGTGTGTGGGGTCCACCGTATAGCAAGTGGGCCGGCCCAACAAGCTAGTGGGCCGGGCCAAAAACACAGTGGGTCCCACTTTCCGGTTAAAGGGTCGGCCCATTTCGTTTGTGGGGTCCACCATACAGCAAGTGGGCCGGCCCAACAAAATAGTGGGGGCCAAAAACACAGTGGGTCCCACTTTCTGTTAAAGGCGGCCCATTTAGTATGTGGGGTCCACCATATAGCAAGTGGGCTGGCCAGCAAGATAGTGGGCCGGGCCAAAAACACGGTGGGTCCCACTTTCTGTTAAAGGGCCGGCCCAATTAGTATGTGGGGTCCACCATATAGCAGTGGGCCGGCCCAACAAGATAGTGGGCCGGGCCAAAAACACAGGTGGGTCCCACTTTCCTCTTAAAGGGCCGGCCCATTTAGTATGTGGGACCACCATATAGCAAGTGGGCCGGCCCAACACGATAGTGGGCCGGGCCAAAAACACATGTGGGTCCCACTTTCCTGTTAAAGGGCCGGCCCAACTAGTATGTGGGGTCCACCATATAGCAAGTGGGCCGGCCCAACAAGATAGTGGGCCGGGCCAAAAACACAGGTGGGTCCCACTTTCCTCTTAAAGGGCCGGCCCATTTATTATGTGGGGTCCACCAAAAAGCAAATGGGCTGGCCCAACTAATTAGTGGGCCGGCCCAGTAGTTGGTGGGGTCCACCTTAAAGCAAGTGGGCCAGCCCAATTAGTGTGTGGGGTCCACCGTAAATCAAATGGGCTGGCCCAAGAAGTAAGTGGGCCAGCCCGTTTAGTTGTTGTTTATATGCCGGCATAATATGCGCTTTAGGATTTTGCGGGCAGGCACATATGTGATTTCGCTTAATTGGGCCGTTTAAGGGATGGGAATTCGTGATTTAGATACTGAGAATATTTACGCAGCATTGATTTCTGTCGGATAGCCTCACTTACCACAAGCACCAAAGAAAAAATGCGCGAAAGAACTATAAAAACTAACTAAATATTACATCAGCTGCAAGGCATTGAAAAAAATATTACAGAACCCAGAGAAATTGAATGGTAATTAAACCTAGCAATACAATGAAGCGATCCGGCAATCTTTTAAGTTGTCCATGCAGCACCTATATCTGAAACAAAGACATTACAAGTTAAGACAACAACAATGGAAAGGCAAAGACACTACAATATTGTTTGGCAAAGAATTTGGAACTCATCATTTCGTCGTTATAACAAGATCATTGTAATGCGCACAATAAGCAAACAAAGAGTGCATGCCGCATACCAACAGCCAATATAACAGAGCATGTTAGAATGAAACAGCAGACTTACTACTGTCGAGTCCCATGCAAACCAACATGTTCAGGGAGTACAAAATTGGCATGAACAACATAGTAGCAGGCTATAAATTTTGTAACAACGACTGAGCAAGATGAAGTTATGATGGCTACATCTACAGAGCAGGGAATGTAAACCAAAAATAGAAGTTACGATGGCAAAAGCTAAAGAGGAGGGAATGTGAACCAACATGTGCCAAGTGCAATTACTTCATTTTGGCCGTGAACTAAATAATACTCCTGAACTTATAGTGAAGGGGATGCAAATCAAGATGTTTCGGGATATAAACTTGTAATGAGCAACACATGGAGGATAGTTAATGCTGGAGCTTAGGATGGACCAGATACAGAATATAGTGGGATCACCTGTGAACTTGTATAAGAGGGAATGCAAACCAATATGTTCAGCTTTCCATATGTGAGCGTCATGCCAAGTCAGAGAAACAAGTCAATAATGCAGCTTTTGAAGAACAAGATGGCACGCAAAATTATTATCTAGTAGTATGACAAGTTTATTTGTACTACAGGCTAGATAGCAGAGTGATAGCATGCCAAACTAAGTCCTTACTTTGTTAGCTTACAATGAACTAGATACAAAACAATGGCATCACCTGTAGTACAGGGAATGCAAGCCAACATGTTCATGGAGTAAAAAATTGGCACAAACAACATAGTAGCAGGCCATAATTTTTGTAACAACGACTGAGCAAGATAAAGTTATGATGGCTAGATCTACAGAGCAGGGAATGTAAACCAAATATAGAAGTTACGATGCCAAAAGCTATAGAGCAGGGAATGCGAACCAACATGTGCAATTACTTAAAATTGGCCATGAACTAAATAATAGCAGGATGTTACTATAATACCTACAGTATAATTTTTGTAACAACGACTGAGCAAGATAGAAGTTATGATGGCTACATCTACAGAGCAGGGAATGCAAACCAAAATGTTCAATCGCTTAAAGTTAGCAATGAAGTAGAAAATAGCAACGTGTTACGGTCATAGCTAGGAATGAACTAAAAGAGCTTCAGACAAACAAGCATCTGAACCCAGAACATGGCGCTAAAACAAGGGACTTACATTAGGAGAAGCACTCTGTGGGAGTCACAGCAGATCTTCCTGGGGTTGATAGATCCGGTGATGAAGTACGCTACATGTGCTACTTGGGGTTGGAGAGACGGCCATTACACTTCATGGTTACTCATCTAATCTGCAAAGACGTAACGGCGCGTCGTTAGCACAAACAGGTTCCCCCAAGATTAAACAAGAACTTGCAGGCAAGCAATAGAAAAGCGACAGTAGAAGAGTTTAGATCATGGACGGCGCCGGTGAAGCAGATTCGGTTCATGCACATCGGTGTCGGTGAGCAAGATCCGATGCGGTGGACGATGCCGCAGCTGAAGCGACTGCGGTAGGCTGCTGGATGAGCATATGGTTTCGAGGTTCGGCGGGGATGATCCGGTCCGGTTGATGACGGCGTCGATGAAGCGGCTCCGGCAGGCAGCCGGATGACGAGGATCGCGAGGGCTCGGGTAGGCCAGGGAAGTCCGGCGGGGATGTTCCGGTGCGGTGGTCGTGGAGGTGGTAGAGAGAGGGACTTGGGAAGTTCCGGTGGGTGGTCTGAGGGAAATGAATTTTTTTGGGAGGGTTTCCGGGGCTAGGGAGGTGGTGATCCAAAAAATGACGGGCAGACCCCCCCACCAACCGACTTTCTGTCATCTCCACAAGGGTAGAATGGGAATTTGAAAGCGTGTGAATTTTTTGTATTTTGTGGGCGGGAAGTTTTGCCGCTATGAGATTTTGAATTTGGCTAAGGTCCAAGTATAATGATAAAAAATTGTGAGACCGTACTAGTACCTCTGTTCAAGGCCGAGTGCAAAATCAAATCATCATCACCTTGAATATCGGTTACTATCATCGTGTTCTATCTTCTTATCCCATTCAAAAACACGCCTGAAATATTTCTAGATTGGCGGGAGATTTTGCCGCCCGACTGAGATTTGATTTTGAATATGGCTATGGTCAAGTAATATAATATAATACTAATATAAAGACGGTACACCTGGTTAAGTACTAATTGCTCTGCTTCGGCAGTTAAGGCCAGCAGCCACATCAAGCCATCATCATTACAAACAAAATCAGTCAAATCTAGAAGCTAGTATAGGATAAATTCACAGCAGCATAATAAATCCAGAAAACTAATATAATACTACATAAACTGCATACAAGAGCCAAAAGCAGCCAATAACAATGTTAATGTTCACGACAAACTAATCTGAAAATAATACAAGACACAATGTATGGCCAACATGAAGATTAGGATACCCCAGGATGAACGAATATGTTCTTCATTCAGCATATATTTCTTCGTCACTCCATTGAAGGAAATTTTCATTGAACTCCTTTCGTCTGCAGTGTGCAGCCAATACATCCTCCAAACGGTATGGCCTTTGTTCATTTCTCATACCGTAGTTTCCTAATCTATTCACATGTATTGGCCACTCATCCCAGGCCTTTATATCATCAAAGTACTCTCTGATATAACCAAAATCTGTGTAGTAGATGCAGCCAGGTCGAAGTGTCGGGTGCACTCTGGTGTCGACGGAGATACACCGGATATAATGGACGAAGAAGGCACGACTGCCAATGTTATTGACGGCATGGAGAGAGCGGCTCTCAGTGTCCACACGGTACACCAATGGTTGACCTTCCTCCAAATGCTTGTTGTCCAACAACACAAGCAGCAGAGCACCATCCGACTCCACAAGGTAGAACTTGTTATTTCCAAGTTCTGGAAATGAAAATAGTGTATCCATTTTGACAGTGCTCGCACGCTGCTCCAACTGGACATTGTTGGTGCACACTAATTTTCCGAACTCAAAATTGTTCACAGCTATTGCATACAATTCACCATTGAACGGGGTAATGCAACGCAGACAATGGTGCTCGATCGAAAATCTTCCTTCTCCCCAATCTTCATCTATACCCTTAGTTGGAGTGCTCTCATCGACCCAAGCAATTTCCGCCGGGTAATCTTTGGAAACGAAGACCATAGTCGGGGACTTCATCACAGCGACTGACTTCAGAATAACGTTTGGCATATGCGCCTCAAACATAGTATTCAATGTCTTTGTGAGTGGGTTCAGAAGCCGTATCTTGTGCGGCTGGTTCTTCTGGGCAAGCACGATGACGCCACGGCAAAAGCCGACAAAGTAGTATCTAAAATATATTGATGAAGATAACATTCAGCACTAAGATGTTTACGATTGAAAATAAAAATAGATTAACTCTATAGATATGGAGGAATTTGAACCTTGCATGAACTTCCGTTAGATCGATGGTGACGTAGCGGGATGTGCGGAGGTGGAGGAAGGTGAAATCAGCAGCGCGTGGAAGGCCGTGGTCTAGCATGATCCATTCGTGCAGGTGCACGTCGGGCTCAGGTAAACCTGAGCGCCAATTTCTACAGACTTGCCTCATAGCAGAGTAGGTGTCAGCGTACTGCTCGTTCGCCAGTAAGCATTCGCCGATCTTGTGAAGTGGTCCATCAGCCGAGAGAGAGGCCCAGTTCACGGAGGCGACGGCCGCCGGCGCATTCTTCTTGTCCATCGCCGGCAGGGAGCGCGCGTGGGCGGTTGGTGTTTTTTCCTTCGATTTGGAGAAGTTGATGGGACGTGAGAGGCGTGGTTGCGTGCGTGAGTGAGAATGAGACTGTGTGCAGAGGGAGGGAGAGAGGGGGCTCTGGCAACGTGACGGTTGGTCTCGGCAGTTTCTCAAAAAAGCTAGACGTTTGGTCTCAACACGCGCACCGCCTAACCGCTGTGCACCGCGACACGCGTCCGTGGTACTGCACGTCTGCACCGTTACGTGTACTCAGTTAGCCTTACACTGGAAAAATATCTGCACTCAGTTTTCCCCTCGAGTACTAATACTGGCTAGTGCATTACCTCATAAAAAAAATACTGGCTAGTGCAATATACTCAGTTTTACCCTCAAGTGGCTGATCAACAGAGAGTCAACAAATGGGATTAAGCTATCTAATTGAGTAATTTCATGCGCAAAAAAAAATCATAGTGCCTCCTACTCATGGAGTCTTGTTAAGAAGAGGAGGTCTAATACGTGGAAAACAGAATAGCACACCACAGGTCCGAAATGATGGAAAGGGCTAGGCAATCCACTTATTATAGAACTCAACAAAAACCACATGGAACTATATTAAACTTATGCAGTAGCCAACGCAACCAAAAGTCAGAAGTGCAGGCTGAATCCCAAAGGCACAACACAAAAAGGAAACTTGCAACCTTATATAAAAGGGGCTATGCAACCCACTTATATACACATTAACAGCCATCCTCGTGTGTGACAAGAGAAATTCAACACTGGATTCGGAGGTAGGCACATGAAGCTTTACAAGGGCCAATGGGGCACCAACAATTTAAGGATGAATTGAACCACACCGTCAACAATTCAAACTCGAGACCTTGGCTCTAATACCATTTAAGTTCGAACGGATTGAAAAGGCTAGGCAACCAATTTCTAAAACATCCACAGGAACAACTACCAAGTTGATCCCAGCCGTAGATAAATGCATCCACCAACAAAATAGGAACAGTGCCTCAGTCTCAGTAAACATTTCACAATACCAAGGTACTCACATGTCAATGTCAGTGTTTTCATCTCCAATTATCTATGGCATTTTATTAGTCTTTTGAGAGATTATAACAAACTTGATTGGCCTCCTGCAGTAGGGCATCACATGCTTCTGATCTCGATCTCAACATGTCAACTTGGTTTCTTAACACATCTGCTGCAGCTCGTTCTATTTGGATTTGTTCCTCCAGAACTTGTGCAGAGAAAGACTTGGACTTGGACTTGGACTTGGACTGCAAAAACCCAGCATTTCGCAGGAAAGTGTTTTTGGTGATATCTTTATTTTTAAGTACCATGGTAAATGTCTCCATACATTCTTCTAGAGTTTTTTCCATACCATCTTTCCCGGGTTTTGCCATCTCCAATTTCATATTTGCCTGAAAAGTTTTGAGTCGTGTAAAAATAAAAGTTATTACAGAGAAACATGCAGACGGTAGATTTAATGTGTATGAACTACTTCTAATCCTACAAGTTGGTATGCCTGATTACACATCAAATGCATTTTCACAAAAACGCCTACAAGATCATATTGACATATTGCTCCTACAAATTGGCAAGTGTGTAGTTAAAAAATTTAAATCATAAAGAAGACTTACAATAACACTTTCTGCAAGTTCTCCTATCACATTATGTTTGTTCTTCTGGCATGCCTCGAACTGCTCTGCCAGAGTCATCTCTTTGTCTGGTTGCATGTTGTTTGCATGATCTACTTTCTGCATTTTTGTACAATCATATGGAGATCAAATAACGTGGTTGAAATGGAGGATGGAAATATAACATGCACACGGAGTTCTACACAATTTACGAGTAACATATGTAGCAGTACAGACCAGCGGGGCATTACTTTTTGCCAGAGATGCCCAACCAAGTGACGAGATCCTGTACGGCTTGGTAAACGTTGTTTCAAGCGGTTAGCCTGGTTCCTTTTAGACAACGTCTGCAAAAGGAGACTAGTGAGACACTGGCGCAAAATAAGTATTCGGAATTTAATCTGGTTTCACGGTCCTCATAAGCCATACCACATTCTTTGGATCAGACCAATGCTTGACAAGATCTCCCCACTGCTCGTCAGTCATACAGGGTGCAGGAGACTTTGTTCGAACATTGGCAGTAATCTGGCCAGTGAAGTATGTCGCCTTAAGCTTATAGCGGTGCTGGCGCAACAATTCTTTGAATATGGAAGCGATGACAAACTTTACATCCTCATTATCCTCATCGAATTCAAACCTTAACTGCTCACAACGGTGGAATGATTGGTGAGTTATATAGCATAGAAACAACAGTAAGCTACAAGAAATGGGACAGATCAATGTGGAATAATTTATCATTACCAGGAGAAGCATGACTTACGTGTAAATTATGCACTAAACTCTCGAACTGTGAAGGGGTGTCAACGTGCTGCTTCCACAATGGGAAGGTAGGAAGTTCATTCCTGATAAAATGGCCAACCTGTGATACAAGATATGAAGATTCATGCGGATGAAGTGGCCTTCTGCCACCTACAATAGATGTGATGCGAAATCTTGAACCCATTCCGGAAATCTTAGCTGCAAGTTTTTTTCCTACCGTTGGCCCCCTCGTTTTTATTGATCGTGGCGAACCTACCAAGTTAAGCATTACATCAAGCTATCATGGTATATAGATACATAAGGGAGCATTAAACTACAAGTCTTGAAAAAAGTATTACCTTTTTTGGCGTGGGTCTCATCATCGGGAGAGGAGTTGTCTTTCGCAGGACTAAGGGTCGGAGGGAGATCATCACCAGTTTGCTGGTGTTGTGGCAGCACTGTTTGGACATTTGAGGCTGTATCATCTGGGACTAGCATCATGTGTCCTTGGCCATTATTACCTACCACCACTCCTGATGGTGCCAATTCTTGGCTAGAATTTGCTGTGGAAACTGGTTCTGTTGGCAATTGTTGCTGAGAATCAGTATTGGCAACTGGTGGTTGTGGAATGTGTGGGCTGGTACATGCTGGGGCTACTTCTGTCTGATTCGATGGTTTGTGGTTTTTACGAGACCTTTTACTGTTATCATTCTTGGCCTGTTCGCCACCTCGTGTCAGTCTCTTGTTAGACCTTGTAATAGGAGGAGCAGCACGAGCATCAGGCTTAACTCTTTTTTTATTACGCACTGTCACCCATCCTCCGGTATCAGCCTGAGGTTCCTGTTGAGTGTTCTTCCTCCTATTCGTTCTTGAAAAGTTCTTTCCCGAATCTGCAGATGCCTGTCACACATAAATGATATTTCAATGTACAATATTATATGATGATGATATGCAGATGGAATGGAAAAACAGTCAGGCAACATATGCCAAAACATATATGAGGCGTTAACTAAGCAGGAAAAATTGTAGTAATGAGATTGAACATGGCATGGGTAACATATTTGGTAGGACTGGGATACAACAAATGGAAGTTGGGACAAATAATTCGATGACAGGACAGAGAAAACTCACCTTGTTGTGTTGCAGACGATAGTCGACCAGGGCATCTTCCTGAGTCAGCTCGCCATCACAATCAGCAGGATCAAATTCTGAATCAGAGGAATGTTCCGTATCCTTTGTGAGGGAGGTGGGTGGCGTTTTTGCACTAGACCTTGTAGAAGGATGTAGTGTTAGGCCCAACGAGGCTGCAACTCGGCTATTATGCAGAATAGTTTGCCTCCGTTGCTCTTCGTACTCATTCTCGAGTGGAAGACCTAACATGCATTGGCGAGAAATGCAGATGAGATTTATCATGGAACTGTGCATATAAGAACAAATTAATAGTAGCAGTGAGACTGCTCAAAAGGTGTAATGACAAACAAACTATGGCTCAAAAATAATTGATGTTCATATTGTCAAGCTTCATGCACTAGCCAACGCAACCGGAAGTCCGGACTGATGGAAAGGGCAAACAAATTATGGCTCAAAAATAATTTATGTTGGGCAACAAAGGGCAGCAGCAACAATTTTTAGGATAAGTATGATGTCAAGCTTCATGCAGTAGCCAACGCAACCAAAAGTCCGAACTGATGGAAAGGGCTAAGCAATCCACATATAGACTCAAACACATATAAGTGTCATTTTCATGCCAATGGTTAACCATATGGAATGGCGTGTGCTTAATATAATTGCCTAGGGTCTTCCAAATTCCAACAGATCGATCTATTGGATGAACTTGCTAGAGCATGCAATTCGAAATGGTATCAGACCTACAAGGTCCTGAGTTCAAATCCTAGCAAGTAGCAACGCAGTATTCAAAATAAATATTTGCAGCCTTCCTAAAAAAATATCTAATGATACATGCCTAAGGCTCGGTCTATTGAATGAGTGGTTTTATCACTTAGCACCACAAGTTGGGGATTTTTAATCACAAAACACCAACATTTGGGGAAATTATTTCACATAACACATTATTTGTCATTAGTCGGCTTGACAAGAGCATGACCCTACAGCGTGACACCAATTTACAGTACGTGAGCATGTTTGCTACAAACAAATGAATTTTGGTGTGAAATTTTGTAGACACTCTGTGGAAATGAGAATATGAGTCACACTTGTTACATATGCTACACACAAATGAATTACCATATGACAAATATCCACAAGAAATTATAACCACACAAGAACATGAGATTTGGGTAATATATTCTGTACCAGCATAAGGTTTTGATAATGTTTACCAATACAACTACCCTGGACATAAGATTTTATTTTGAACTGTCTGGACTTAAGATTTAACAACTAGTGTTGACAAACAGCTTTGTATTTGCGTTTAACAGCAAATACCACAAAATAAAGTCTAATTGTCTTTCTCCTGCGGTCACTCTTAAACTGACGGTGGCCGGAGGTCACTAATGGGCTATCAAACAGAGATCGTGTATTCTGCGAAACAATTACCCCAAATGTTAGTGTTTTGTGATACAAATTTCTAGGGTTGTGGTTCTGTGATAAAAAAAATCCTGAACTTCTGGTGTTAAGTGATAAAACCTCATTGGATGAACTGGCTAGAGCATGCAATTCCACATGGCGCACACAGAGTTGCAAATAGAAAAAAATACAGGCAGTTTAATACTATCAATAAATTGCTCTCCTAGCTTGACTGCTATCATAACCTTTGTAATACGTACTACCACCATCCCGAAGTTTTTATCAAAAATCATTAACATGCAAAATACAAATTTAATATCATTAAATAGATAACGAATATATTTTCGTACGGTATCTACAAAATATTATATTTCTTGATAGATTGTTCTGAAAGTTTGGTCAAACTTTACTTGGTTTGACTTTTATAAATAAGCCTTCAGGTTTGGGGTGGAGGTAGTAATGTACTATCCTCCGTCCTAAATTAGTTGTCTCAAGTTTGTTAAAATATGGATGCATCAAGACACTAAAACATGTCTAGATACATTCATATTTAAAAAAATTTGGGACAACTAATTTGGGACGTTCAAACCCCAAAAAAGTACCGCACAGAAGTGATATTTGGAAAAGAAATGCGTAACGAAAGCGGACATAAGCTCTGCCTCTCCATCAGCAGATGTAAGGTTACGATCAGCAGAGTTCCGAGATAAAAAAAATACAGGCAGTTTAATACTATCAACAAATTGCTCTGCTAGCTTGACTGCTATCATAACCTTTGTAAAATGCATACTTCAAACCCCCAAAACATATCACACAGAAGTGATTCTCGGAAAAGAAATGCATAACGAAAGCGGACATAACCTCGATCTTCCTCTCGATCAGCAGATGTAAGGTTAAGATCTCATATAGCTACGCGGCAAACAACTATCTACACTGATCTAATATCAGCAAGAATGCATTGCAAGAAAGCAACGAAAACTAGTGTAAGAAATCAAATGCATATAACAAAAGCGGACATGTAAAGTATTCATCAACCTTCGTCTGAGGCCCGGGCGGATTTACTCTTTGGTTGGGGGTGGTCGACTTTGGGGCCGCGTTTTTTGCCCATCTCGATCTCCGGTGAGGTGGACTACAGAGTCGGGGAAGCAGATCCGGAGGAGATATGGCGCGGTGAACGTCGGCGTCGAGGAAGCTAATCCGGCTTGCTAGGCAGCAAGGGAGCCGGTAAAACGTGGTCGGTCACTACGGTGGCCGGTGAGAAGGCAGTGATGGTGAGGAGGGGCGGTGGGGCACGGCCGTCGTCGTGGGAGTGTGCCTGGTAGAAGCATGAGAAAGATGTGGTGTTCGAATTGTGCTCTACAGGGAAATATCCTCTGTGGACCGATGTTTATAGGCCGACGGGCAAACCGCAGGTTTTGGGGTAGCTTGAAAATGGGACGCGCCAACAATTTCGGCGCGTGTTTTGCGGCAGAGATGAAAGTCACCCATAAGAAACTTTCCTCATGGATGCTTGTTGCTTGGTCGTGTGGACAACATATATAGTGGGAGATGCCCATAGCTAGCTAGGCCATTCATATCAAACTCGAGTGATTATCACTAAGTTTACAATGAATATATTTCATGACACTTGATATTGGCCGGATAGTAGAAAATATATTTCATGACTATCGATCCCATATTAGTTAATTTATATTATTTCAATTGCTAAAATATTTTCATATTCTTTTAGAGTTCTAAAAAACACACTACACAAGGGATATCACTACCTTCTAGGTCCCGGTCATCAGATTTAGAGTAAAGTAGCTTAGCGACAGATTTAGACCTTTGTGCAACAAATACATGAGTTGGTGATATGTGCAAAAGAACAGGTTAAGTGAGTGTTTTGTGCAACAATGACAACAATAAGTGGAGTTTCGATCGTGCAAAGGATAAAAGGTGGAAGAGGGATCACACGGAAGGAGAAATTAAGAGAAAGGGAGAGCAGTGCCTCACGGGGCCGCTGTTATTTATGGTGAAAAGAAATGCTTCACTTTTTTCGGTGAGTGATGTTGACTGGCACACAGGGTTTCAGTTATGTAGACCTGCAGTGCAGGCTACGCGCCCGTCTAATATTCATTTTTTTCAGCGACAAAAGGGAGAGAGAGAGAGAGAGAGAGAGAGAGAGAGAGAGAGTCTTGACGACGAGTCTTTACTTGACAAAGAAGATTGCTGGGAGTTTGCCTACCTACCGCACGTGACTTGTGCTCACTGATGTGTGGGACCTACACGCATGGGACCACACGTAAGTGACCGACCTACTTTATTCTAGGGGTGCCCCTCAAGCTAATACATAATCTGCAACATGAAACTATATTCGCTTATAAAATCTGAACTTTGAAATCCAATTTAATTTAAGTCTATTATTGGTCATATCAACTATCAAGTCTAAAATTACATTCTGAAACTTGTTCAACGCTTTCTCATGAATTATTATGGTAGTTTTTTAAAATCAAATGCTAATTGATTTGAGATAATAAAAAACATATATTATTGCACAACAATGGGATATTAAAATATCTATTTGTAAATAAAAATAAGAAGTCAATGTTGTGGTAAGTTAGGAGGTTCAAAGGGTAAACCAAATATAACGTTTTGTTCAATCTCATAGTTCATATTACCAAGTTTGATTATCCCTGGACAACATTGTTTGTTATAGTGTTCCCTAATTGGGCATGGTGGTGCATCTTGCCATTTCTAACAATGTTGATGACTAGACTTTTCAAGTTTTCGGTATAAAAAATCGTTTTTCATTTTCTAGATGATAAAATATGTTTTTTTGTGCATGGGGTAGAAAAGATATGGGTCAAAATGGCGCATCTACATTTTTTAAATAAATTACGCCATATTTTAATGACAAATCCCAAATTTACGGTTTTTAGTGCTTTCTAGCTAGTTTCGCACATTTAAATGACTTTATGCTGATTTATTGAAAGTAATTCAAATTTGAATTGTAGATATGTTATAACTTGGTCCTACAAGTCCCCATAAATAATTTTTATATACATATTACTTACTATATATAGAAACCAGCGATAGTACTGAAATATTCAACCCCTTTGCAGGATAATCATGTAAAACATTTTGACCTGGTTTTGAAATAAATAAATGAAACTGAAGAAAACCTGAAAAATGAAACCCTTCTACATGGAGTGTGCTTGTATGTGTTAGTTGACAGGGAAAATAAGAAACATGTGATAGGGTAGTGAAAAACAAAATGTCTTCACAAAGCGGACTATCGTGTATGAAGATTCATGGTTTGCAAGCCAAATGATATAGTTATGGCCATATTTGTGGCACAGTTTGTTACAATGTGCCCAAATTGGGCATGGTGGTGCATCTTGCCATTCCCAACAATGTTAATGACTAGACTTTTCAACTTTTCGGTATAAATTTTTTTTTTCATTTTCTAGATGACAAAATATGTTTATTTTGTGAATGGTGTACATATAAGATACGGGTCAAACTGGCAACTCTACATTTTTTAGATAAATTACGCCATATTTTAGTGCCAATTCCCAACTTTTACGGTTTTAGTACTTTCAAGATAGTTTCGCACATTTAAACGACTTTATGCTGATTTACTGAAAGTAATTCCAATGTGAAATGTGGGGGTGTTATAACTTCGTCAAAGAAATCCCCCAAAAACATAGTTTAGGGTTGGGGGTAGATACGGAGTACATGATTTGTATGTTTTGAATATGTCTATACCTTGTTTATCAACCTGAATGCTTAATTACTATATATATGACGTAAGAAGGCTATGTGCTTTGGGTTTTCATTTTTTTTGATTTTTTCTGAATTTTTATGCTCATTTGAATCTTGGTCAAATCCTAGGTTTGACTAGGATTTAAACAAACTTAAAACATGAAAATGAAAAGGTAAGCCTGGATCCTTCCTAGTCACTCTAAAATTAAGCTTTTGGGAAGTTTTAGAAATTTCCATGTTTGAAACCCGAAACCACTTCTCTTCATGCTTGACTTCATAAGACAAAGTTAAGGGTTAGGGGTAGATACATGCCTTTTCTGTTTTGAATATGTCTAGACCTTGTTCATCAACTTGAATGCTTATATATATATATATATATATATATATATATATATATATATATATATATATATATATGACATAAGAAGGCTATATATATATGTGCTTTGGTTTTTGGTTTTTGTTTTTTCTGAATGTTTATATATGCCCATTTGAATCTTGGTCAAATCCTAGGTTTGACCAAGATTTAAACAAGTTTAAAACATGAAAGTGAAAAGGTAAGCATGGATCCTTCCTAGCTAGTCATTCTAAAATGAAGCTTTTGGGGGGTTCTTGAAATCTCAATGTTTGAAACCCAAAACCACTTCTCTTCATGGTTGACTTCATAAGACATGCAGAGTTTAGGGTTAGGGGTAGATACATGATTTGTCGGGTTTGAATATGTCTAGACATGCTTGTTTATCAACTTGAATGCTTACTATATGACATAAGAAGGCTATATATGTGCTTTGGTTTTTCATTTTTCTAGTTTTTTGAATGTTATATGCCCATTTGAAGATTTTGGGTGGTTCTTGAAATTTTCATGTTTGAAACCAATACGACTTCTCTTCATGCTAGACTTCATAAGATCGACCGAGTTTATGGTTAGGGGCTAGATACATGATTTGTCTGGTTTGAACATGTCTAAACCTTGTTTACCAACTTGCAAGGCTTACTATATGACATAAGAAGACTATGTGCTTTTGTTTTTCATTCTTCTATTTTTTTATTTTATGCCCATTTGAATCTTGGTCAAATCCTATGTTTGACCTGGATTTAAACAAGTATAAAATATGAAAACGAAAAGGTAAGCCTGGATCCTTCTTAGTCACTCTAAAATGAAGCGACTTTTGGGATGTTCTTGAAATTTTCATGTTTGAAACCCAAAACCACTTCTCTTCATGATTGCTTCATATATAAGACAGAGTTTAGGGTTAGGGGCAGATATATACATGATTTTCTAGTTTGAATATGTCTAGACCTTATTTATTAACTTGAATGCTTACTATATGACATAAGAATGCTATGTGCTTTGGTTTATCATTCTTTTGGTTTTTTCCTGAATTTTTATGCCCATTTGAATCTTGGTCAAATCCTAGGTTTCACAAAGATTTAAACAAGTTTAAAATCTGAAAATTAAAAGGTAAGCATGGATCCTTCTTAGTCACTCTAAAATGAAGCTTTTGGGAGGTTTTTGATATTTCCATGTTTGAAACCCAAAAACCACTTCTCTTCATGCTTGACTTCATAAGACAGAGTTTAGAGTGTTAGGGGTAGATACATGATTTGTCTAGTTTGAATATGTCTAGACCTTGTTTATCAACTTGAATTCTTACTATATGACATAAGAAGGCTATGTGCTTTGGTTTTTCATTTTTCTGGTTTTTTTGAATATTATGCCCATTTGAAGATTTTGGGAGGTTCTTGAAATTTTCATGTTTGAAACCAATACGACTTCTCTTCAGGCTAGACTTCATAAGATCGATCGAGTTTATGGTTAGGGGGTAGATACATGATTTGTCTGGTTTGAACATGTCTAAACCTTGTTTATCAACTTGAAAGCTTACTATATGACATACGAAGACTATGTGCTTTTGTTTTTCATTCTTCTATTTTATTTTATTTTATGCCCATTTGAATCTTGGTCAAATCCTATGTTTGACCTGGATTTAAACAACTATATAATATGAAAACGAAAAGGTAAGCATGGATCCTTCTTAGTCACTCTAAAATGAAGCGGCTTTTGGGATGTTCTTGAAATTTTCATGTTTGAAACCCAAACCACTTCTCTTCATGATTGACTTCATATATAAGACAGAGTTTAAGGTTAGGGACAGATATATACATGATTTTCTAGTTTGAATATGTCTAGACCTTGTTAATCAACTTGAATGCTTACTGTATGACATAAGAATGCTATGTGCTTTGGTTTATCAATCTTTTGGTTTTTTCCTGAATTTTTATGCCCATTTGAATCTTGGTCAAATCCTAGGTTTCACAAAGATTTAAACAAGTTTAAAATCTGAAAATTAAAAGGTAAGCATGGATCCTTCTTAGTCACTCTAAAATGAAGCTTTTGGGAGGTTTTTGAAATTTCCATGTTTGAAACCCAAAACCACTTCTCTTCATGCCTAATTGACTTCATAAGACAGAGTTTAGAGTGTTAGGGGTAGATACATGATTTGTCTAGTTTGAATACGTCTAGACCTTGTTTGTCAACTTGAATTCTTACTATATGACATAAGAAGGCTATGTGCTTTGGTTTTTCATTTTTCTGATTTTTTTTGAATTTTATGCATGCCCATTTGAATCTTGGTCAAATACTAGCTAGGTTTGACCAAGATTTAAACAAGTTTAAAACATGAAAATGAAAAGGTAAGCCTCGATCCTTCTTAGTCATCACTCTAAAATGAAGCTTTTGGGGGGTTTTTGAAATTTGCATGTTTGAAACCCAAAACCACTTCTCTTCATGCCTTACTTCATAAGACGGAGTTTAGGGTCGTTAGGGAGTAGATACATGATTTGCCTGGTTTGAATATGTCTAGACCTTGTTTATCATCTTGAATGCTTACTATATGACAGAAGAAGACTATGTGCATTGGTATTTCATTTTTTTTTGAATTTTCATGCCCATTTCAATCTTGGTGAAATCCTAGGTTTGAGCAAGATTTAAACAAATTTAACACGTGAAAACGAATAAGCATGGATCCTTCTTAGTCACTCCAAAATGTACCAATTGATAGATGTGTTAACTTTGCTTCATGGAAAAAATAATGTCATGTAAATGAGTTAACTTGGATTTCCTACCGTTGAATCCATAGGAAACTTTGTTCTAATGCACTATAATAATCAACCGTGTTTTTACACCAACATTGCCAACAGGTCTGTCACTTACGTGTGGCGCCCATGCGTGAGGTCCCACACTTCAGTGAGCACAAGTCAAGTGCAGTAGGTACGCAAACTCCAAGCCATCTTCTTTGTCAAGAGAAGACGCATCAGGATGCGTTTTGGAAATCTGTGGGTCCTTCTGGATCCTTCGGTTGTCCCTCTCACAAAAAAAAACAAATCTCTCTCATTCTCGGCCTCGCTCGACTCGCTCGCTCGCACCTCCTGCTCACTGACAAACCCTGCACAAAAGTCAACATCATCACCCGAAAAAGGGGAGACACCATAATGCTCTCCCTTCTTCTCTCCTTCCGAGTGATCCCTCTTCCTCCGAGTTTCACTCGACGGGCAAACACACATGTGCTGCATAGTAATAATAATAAAAAGGTAGAAAAATCAACCTACGAATCTATAATTAAATACGTTAAACTAGGGTTTTGCCCAGTACTACAGATCAAGTTCATAAAAAATCCAACTACGGGGTTCGAACAACCCCATTTCTAATCCAAGATTTTTTTCGACCTCATCCAAATGGCCTCAAACTATAGGGTTAATTAGCATCTAGTGCAGAATGTGTGAACATGTATGCACTATGTGTGAACATGTACGCCGCTACTTTAGTCACCATCGGCGATGGCGCTAAAGCCTCCTTCTGGTCTTCTTCTTGGTTAAATGGCACCCCACCTAAAGACCTGGCTCCTCTTATATATGTGGCGTCAAAAAGAAAACCGGACTGTCCGAGACGCCCTTGAAGGTCTGCGGGTGGTGACATTTCGGTCGAGGCTTTCACCGTCGATCATATGGAGCAATACGTTCGCCTTTGGGATCTCCTTTCGGCTGTTCAACTTTCGCGGGAGGACTCCATAGTTTGGACGACTCCCAAGGGGTGTTATACGGCGTTCCGCCTACAAAGCTCGGTTCTTGCCCGCTTTGCCTTGCTCTTTTGGTAACATCGTTTGGAAACCTTGGGCTCCACAAAATGCCGTTTCTTTGCATGGCTTGCGGTGCAAAACCGCCTGGACTGGACCGTCTTGCCAAACGAGGTTGGCCGCATCAACCTTCTTGTCGCTATGCGGATGCTCCCGAAACGGCTCGGCACCTGCTCTTCGAATGCCGCTTCTCTAAGAGAATTTGGATTGCTGCGGCTTCTGGTGGACTGCCGGACCTTATCCGCTGCCTCGGGGCGGGGAGGTCTAGAGTGTTGGACTACGGCATGCTATCGCAAAAACTCCCACTTCCTCTCCCAAAGGTTTACGACCGCAATCATGCTTATCGGTTGGGAGATATGGAAAGAGAGGAATGAGCGGGTCTTCAACAACAAATCTTCCTTGCCCTTGGTTGTCATGCAAAAGATCAAGGATGAAGGGAAGGAAGTCGTCCGGCGCTAAGAATCGGCGGAGCTTATAGGCTGATCGTGCTTGTACCTTTAGAGGCGGGTTCTTCTTTTCCCGCCTTCTCTCTTTTTCTTTTTGGCTCTGCCACCCATGTTTGCTTCTCCTATATTAATATAAGGCAAAGGTTTTTTTGCCCGTTTCAAAAAAAAATAACTTGTATGTCTTTCAAATTTGAACCAAATTTGAAATATATGAAATGGGGCTTTTGGCTTAAACGTTTGAAACCCAAAACGACTTCTCTTCATGCTAGGCATCATAAGACCGAGTTTAGGGTTAGGGGGTAGATACAGGATTTGTCTGTTTTGAATATGTCTATACCTTGTTTATCTACTTGAATATGCTTACTATAGATATATATGACGTAAGAAGACTATGTGCTTTGGTTTTTTTTTATTTTTCCAGAATTTTTATGCCCATTTGAATCTTGGTCAAATCCTAGGCTTGACCAATATTTAAACAAGCTTAAAACATGAAAATGAAAAGGTAAGCTTGGATCCTTCTTTGTCACTCTAAGATGAAGTTTTTGGGAGGTTTTCAAAATTTCCATGTCTGAAACCCAAAAACACTTCTCTTCATGCTTGACTTCATAAGACAAAGCTAGTTTAGGGCTTTAGGGGGTAGATACATGATTTGTCTAGTTTGAATATGTCTAGACCTTGTTTATCAACTTCAATTCTTACTATATGACATAAGAAGACTATATGTGCTAGCTTTGGTTTTTGTTTTTGTTTTTTCTGAATGTTTATATATGCCCATTTGAATCTTGGTCAAATCCTAGGTTTGACCAAGATTTAAACAAGTCTATAACATGAAAATGAAAAGGTAAGCATGGATCCTTCCTAGCTAGTCATTCTAAAATGAAGCTTTTTTGGGGGGGTTCTTGAAATCTCAATGTTTGAAACCCAAAAACCACTTCTCTTCATGGTTGACTTCATAAGACATGCAGAGTTTAGGGTTAGGGGGTAGATACATGATTTGTCGGGTTTGAATATGTCTAGACATGCTTGTTTATCAACTTGAATGCTTACTATATGACATAAGAAGGCTATATATGTGCTTTGGTTTTTCATTTTTCTAGTTTTTTGAATGTTATATGCCCATTTGAAGATTTTGGGTGGTTCTTGAAATTTTCATGTTTGAAACCAATACGACTTCTCTTCATGCTAGACTTCATAAGATCGACCGAGTTTATGGTTAGGGGCTAGATACATGATTTGTCTGGTTTGAACATGTCTAAACCTTGTTTACCAACTTGCAAGGCTTACTATATGACATAAGAAGACTATGTGCTTTTGTTTTTCATTCTTCTATTTTTTTATTTTATGCCCATTTGAATCTTGGTCAAATCCTATGTTTGACCTGGATTTAAACAAGTATAAAATATGAAAACGAAAAGGTAAGCCTGGATCCTTCTTAGTCACTCTAAAATGAAGCGACTTTTGGGATGTTCTTGAAATTTTCATGTTTGAAACCCAAAACCACTTCTCTTCATGATTGCTTCATATATAAGACAGAGTTTAGGGTTAGGGGCAGATATATACATGATTTTCTAGTTTGAATATGTCTAGACCTTATTTATCAACTTGAATGCTTACTATATGACATAAGAATGCTATGTGCTTTGGTTTATCATTCTTTTGGTTTTTTCCTGAATTTTTATGCCCATTTGAATCTTGGTCAAATCCTAGGTTTCACAAAGATTTAAACAAGTTTAAAATCTGAAAATTAAAAGGTAAGCATGGATCCTTCTTAGTCACTCTAAAATGAAGCTTTTGGGAGGTTTTTGATATTTCCATGTTTGAAACCCAAAACCACTTCTCTTCATGCTTGACTTCATAAGACAGAGTTTAGAGTGTTAGGGGTAGATACATGATTTGTCTAGTTTGAATATGTCTAGACCTTGTTTATCAACTTGAATTCTTACTATATGACATAAGAAGGCTATGTGCTTTGGTTTTTCATTTTTCTGGTTTTTTTGAATATTATGCCCATTTGAAGATTTTGGGAGGTTCTTGAAATTTTCATGTTTGAAACCAATACGACTTCTCTTCAGGCTAGACTTCATAAGATCGATCGAGTTTATGGTTAGGGGGTAGATACATGATTTGTCTGGTTTGAACATGTCTAAACCTTGTTTATCAACTTGAAAGCTTACTATATGACATACGAAGACTATGTGCTTTTGTTTTTCATTCTTCTATTTTATTTTATTTTATGCCCATTTGAATCTTGGTCAAATCCTATGTTTGACCTGGATTTAAACAACTATATAATATGAAAACGAAAAGGTAAGCATGGATCCTTCTTAGTCACTCTAAAATGAAGCGGCTTTTGGGATGTTCTTGAAATTTTCATGTTTGAAACCCAAACCACTTCTCTTCATGATTGACTTCATATATAAGACAGAGTTTAAGGTTAGGGACAGATATATACATGATTTTCTAGTTTGAATATGTCTAGACCTTGTTAATCAACTTGAATGCTTACTGTATGACATAAGAATGCTATGTGCTTTGGTTTATCAATCTTTTGGTTTTTTCCTGAATTTTTATGCCCATTTGAATCTTGGTCAAATCCTAGGTTTCACAAAGATTTAAACAAGTTTAAAATCTGAAAATTAAAAGGTAAGCATGGATCCTTCTTAGTCACTCTAAAATGAAGCTTTTGGGAGGTTTTTGAAATTTCCATGTTTGAAACCCAAAACCACTTCTCTTCATGCCTAATTGACTTCATAAGACAGAGTTTAGAGTGTTAGGGGTAGATACATGATTTGTCTAGTTTGAATACGTCTAGACCTTGTTTGTCAACTTGAATTCTTACTATATGACATAAGAAGGCTATGTGCTTTGGTTTTTCATTTTTCTGATTTTTTTTGAATTTTATGCATGCCCATTTGAATCTTGGTCAAATACTAGCTAGGTTTGACCAAGATTTAAACAAGTTTAAAACATGAAAATGAAAAGGTAAGCCTCGATCCTTCTTAGTCATCACTCTAAAATGAAGCTTTTGGGGGGTTTTTGAAATTTGCATGTTTGAAACCCAAAACCACTTCTCTTCATGCCTTACTTCATAAGACGGAGTTTAGGGTCGTTAGGGAGTAGATACATGATTTGCCTGGTTTGAATATGTCTAGACCTTGTTTATCATCTTGAATGCTTACTATATGACAGAAGAAGACTATGTGCATTGGTATTTCATTTTTTTTTGAATTTTCATGCCCATTTCAATCTTGGTGAAATCCTAGGTTTGAGCAAGATTTAAACAAATTTAACACGTGAAAACGAATAAGCATGGATCCTTCTTAGTCACTCCAAAATGTACCAATTGATAGATGTGTTAACTTTGCTTCATGGAAAAAATAATGTCATGTAAATGAGTTAACTTGGATTTCCTGCCGTTGAATCCATAGGAAACTTTGTTCTAATGCACTATAATAATCAACCGTGTTTTTACACCAACATTGCCAACAGGTCTGTCACTTACGTGTGGCGCCCATGCGTGAGGTCCCACACTTCAGTGAGCACAAGTCAAGTGCAGTAGGTACGCAAACTCCAAGCCATCTTCTTTGTCAAGAGAAGACGCATCAGGATGCGTTTTGGAAATCTGTGGGTCCTTCTGGATCCTTCGGTTGTCCCTCTCACAAAAAAAAACAAATCTCTCTCATTCTCGGCCTCGCTCGACTCGCTCGCTCGCTCGCTCGCTCGCACCTCCTGCTCACTGACAAACCCTGCACAAAAGTCAACATCATCACCCGAAAAAGGGGAGACACCATAATGCTCTCCCTTCTTCTCTCCTTCCGAGTGATCCCTCTTCCTCCGAGTTTCACTCGACGGGCAAACACACATGTGCTGCATAGTAATAATAATAAAAAGGTAGAAAAATCAACCTACGAATCTATAATTAAATACGTTAAACTAGGGTTTTTCCCAGTACTACAGATCAAGTTCATAAAAAATCCAACTACGGGGTTCGAACAACCCCATTTCTAATCCAAGATTTTTTCGACCTCATCCAAATGGCCTCAAACTATAGGGTTAATTAGCATCTAGTGCAGAATGTGTGAACATGTATGCACTATGTGTGCTATAACTTGTATGTCTTTCAAATTTGAACCAAATTTGAAATATATGAAATGGGGCTTTTGGCTTAAACGTTTGAAACCCAAAACGACTTCTCTTCATGCTAGGCATCATAAGACCGAGTTTAGGGTTAGGGGGTAGATACATGATTTGTCTGTTTTGAATATGTCTATACCTTGTTTATCTACTTGAATATGCTTACTATAGATATATATGACGTAAGAAGACTATGTGCTTTGGTTTTTTTTTTTATTTTTCCAGAATTTTTATGCCCATTTGAATCTTGGTCAAATCCTAGGCTTGACCAATATTTAAACAAGCTTAAAACATGAAAATGAAAAGGTAAGCTTGGATCCTTCTTTGTCACTCTAAGATGAAGTTTTTGGGAGGTTTTCAAAATTTCCATGTCTGAAACCCAAAAACACTTCTCTTCATGCTTGACTTCATAAGACAAAGCTAGTTTAGGGCTTTAGGGGGTAGATACATGATTTGTCTAGTTTGAATATGTCTAGACCTTGTTTATCAACTTCAATTCTTACTATATGACATAAGAAGACTATATGTGCTAGCTTTGGTTTTTGGTTTTTGTTTTTTCTGAATGTTTATATATGCCCATTTGAATCTTGGTCAAATCCTAGGTTTGACCAAGATTTAAACAAGTCTATAACATGAAAATGAAAAGGTAAGCATGGATCCTTCCTAGCTAGTCATTCTAAAATGAAGCTTTTGGGGGGTTCTTGAAATCTCAATGTTTGAAACCCAAAAACCACTTCTCTTCATGGTTGACTTCATAAGACATGCAGAGTTTAGGGTTAGGGGGTAGATACATGATTTGTCGGGTTTGAATATGTCTAGACATGCTTGTTTATCAACTTGAATGCTTACTATATGACATAAGAAGGCTATATATGTGCTTTGGTTTTTCATTTTTCTAGTTTTTTGAATGTTATATGCCCATTTGAAGATTTTGGGTGGTTCTTGAAATTTTCATGTTTGAAACCAATACGACTTCTCTTCATGCTAGACTTCATAAGATCGACCGAGTTTATGGTTAGGGGCTAGATACATGATTTGTCTGGTTTGAACATGTCTAAACCTTGTTTACCAACTTGCAAGGCTTACTATATGACATAAGAAGACTATGTGCTTTTGTTTTTCATTCTTCTATTTTTTTATTTTATGCCCATTTGAATCTTGGTCAAATCCTATGTTTGACCTGGATTTAAACAAGTATAAAATATGAAAACGAAAAGGTAAGCCTGGATCCTTCTTAGTCACTCTAAAATGAAGCGACTTTTGGGATGTTCTTGAAATTTTCATGTTTGAAACCCAAAACCACTTCTCTTCATGATTGCTTCATATATAAGACAGAGTTTAGGGTTAGGGGCAGATATATACATGATTTTCTAGTTTGAATATGTCTAGACCTTATTTATCAACTTGAATGCTTACTATATGACATAAGAATGCTATGTGCTTTGGTTTATCATTCTTTTGGTTTTTTCCTGAATTTTTATGCCCATTTGAATCTTGGTCAAATCCTAGGTTTCACAAAGATTTAAACAAGTTTAAAATCTGAAAATTAAAAGGTAAGCATGGATCCTTCTTAGTCACTCTAAAATGAAGCTTTTGGGAGGTTTTTGATATTTCCATGTTTGAAACCCAAAAACCACTTCTCTTCATGCTTGACTTCATAAGACAGAGTTTAGAGTGTTAGGGGTAGATACATGATTTGTCTAGTTTGAATATGTCTAGACCTTGTTTATCAACTTGAATTCTTACTATATGACATAAGAAGGCTATGTGCTTTGGTTTTTCATTTTTCTGGTTTTTTTGAATATTATGCCCATTTGAAGATTTTGGGAGGTTCTTGAAATTTTCATGTTTGAAACCAATACGACTTCTCTTCAGGCTAGACTTCATAAGATCGATCGAGTTTATGGTTAGGGGGTAGATACATGATTTGTCTGGTTTGAACATGTCTAAACCTTGTTTATCAACTTGAAAGCTTACTATATGACATACGAAGACTATGTGCTTTTGTTTTTCATTCTTCTATTTTATTTTATTTTATGCCCATTTGAATCTTGGTCAAATCCTATGTTTGACCTGGATTTAAACAACTATATAATATGAAAACGAAAAGGTAAGCATGGATCCTTCTTAGTCACTCTAAAATGAAGCGGCTTTTGGGATGTTCTTGAAATTTTCATGTTTGAAACCCAAACCACTTCTCTTCATGATTGACTTCATATATAAGACAGAGTTTAAGGTTAGGGACAGATATATACATGATTTTCTAGTTTGAATATGTCTAGACCTTGTTAATCAACTTGAATGCTTACTGTATGACATAAGAATGCTATGTGCTTTGGTTTATCAATCTTTTGGTTTTTTCCTGAATTTTTATGCCCATTTGAATCTTGGTCAAATCCTAGGTTTCACAAAGATTTAAACAAGTTTAAAATCTGAAAATTAAAAGGTAAGCATGGATCCTTCTTAGTCACTCTAAAATGAAGCTTTTGGGAGGTTTTTGAAATTTCCATGTTTGAAACCCAAAACCACTTCTCTTCATGCCTAATTGACTTCATAAGACAGAGTTTAGAGTGTTAGGGGTAGATACATGATTTGTCTAGTTTGAATACGTCTAGACCTTGTTTGTCAACTTGAATTCTTACTATATGACATAAGAAGGCTATGTGCTTTGGTTTTTCATTTTTCTGATTTTTTTTGAATTTTATGCATGCCCATTTGAATCTTGGTCAAATACTAGCTAGGTTTGACCAAGATTTAAACAAGTTTAAAACATGAAAATGAAAAGGTAAGCCTCGATCCTTCTTAGTCATCACTCTAAAATGAAGCTTTTGGGGGGTTTTTGAAATTTGCATGTTTGAAACCCAAAACCACTTCTCTTCATGCCTTACTTCATAAGACGGAGTTTAGGGTCGTTAGGGAGTAGATACATGATTTGCCTGGTTTGAATATGTCTAGACCTTGTTTATCATCTTGAATGCTTACTATATGACAGAAGAAGACTATGTGCATTGGTATTTCATTTTTTTTTGAATTTTCATGCCCATTTCAATCTTGGTGAAATCCTAGGTTTGAGCAAGATTTAAACAAATTTAACACGTGAAAACGAATAAGCATGGATCCTTCTTAGTCACTCCAAAATGTACCAATTGATAGATGTGTTAACTTTGCTTCATGGAAAAAATAATGTCATGTAAATGAGTTAACTTGGATTTCCTGCCGTTGAATCCATAGGAAACTTTGTTCTAATGCACTATAATAATCAACCGTGTTTTTACACCAACATTGCCAACAGGTCTGTCACTTACGTGTGGCGCCCATGCGTGAGGTCCCACACTTCAGTGAGCACAAGTCAAGTGCAGTAGGTACGCAAACTCCAAGCCATCTTCTTTGTCAAGAGAAGACGCATCAGGATGCGTTTTGGAAATCTGTGGGTCCTTCTGGATCCTTCGGTTGTCCCTCTCACAAAAAAAAACAAATCTCTCTCATTCTTGGCCTCGCTCGACTCGCTCGCTCGCTCGCTCGCACCTCCTGCTCACTGACAAACCCTGCACAAAAGTCAACATCATCACCCGAAAAAGGGGAGACACCATAATGCTCTCCCTTCTTCTCTCCTTCCGAGTGATCCCTCTTCCTCCGAGTTTCACTCGACGGGCAAACACACATGTGCTGCATAGTAATAATAATAAAAAGGTAGAAAAATCAACCTACGAATCTATAATTAAATACGTTAAACTAGGGTTTTGCCCAGTACTACAGATCAAGTTCATAAAAAATCCAACTACGGGGTTCGAACAACCCCATTTCTAATCCAAGATTTTTTTCGACCTCATCCAAATGGCCTCAAACTATAGGGTTAATTAGCATCTAGTGCAGAATGTGTGAACATGTATGCACTATGTGTGCTATAACTTGTATGTCTTTCAAATTTGAACCAAATTTGAAATATATGAAATGGGGCTTTTGGCTTAAACGTTTGAAACCCAAAACGACTTCTCTTCATGCTAGGCATCATAAGACCGAGTTTAGGGTTAGGGGGTAGATACAGGATTTGTCTGTTTTGAATATGTCTATACCTTGTTTATCTACTTGAATATGCTTACTATAGATATATATGACGTAAGAAGACTATGTGCTTTGGTTTTTTTTTTATTTTTCCAGAATTTTTATGCCCATTTGAATCTTGGTCAAATCCTAGGCTTGACCAATATTTAAACAAGCTTAAAACATGAAAATGAAAAGGTAAGCTTGGATCCTTCTTTGTCACTCTAAGATGAAGTTTTTGGGAGGTTTTCAAAATTTCCATGTCTGAAACCCAAAAACACTTCTCTTCATGCTTGACTTCATAAGACAAAGCTAGTTTAGGGCTTTAGGGGGTAGATACATGATTTGTCTAGTTTGAATATGTCTAGACCTTGTTTATCAACTTCAATTCTTACTATATGACATAAGAAGACTATATGTGCTAGCTTTGGTTTTTGTTTTTTGTTTTTTCTGAATGTTTATATATGCCCATTTGAATCTTGGTCAAATCCTAGGTTTGACCAAGATTTAAACAAGTCTATAACATGAAAATGAAAAGGTAAGCATGGATCCTTCCTAGCTAGTCATTCTAAAATGAAGCTTTTGGGGGGGTTCTTGAAATCTCAATGTTTGAAACCCAAAAACCACTTCTCTTCATGGTTGACTTCATAAGACATGCAGAGTTTAGGGTTAGGGGTAGATACATGATTTGTCGGGTTTGAATATGTCTAGACATGCTTGTTTATCAACTTGAATGCTTACTATATGACATAAGAAGGCTATATATGTGCTTTGGTTTTTCATTTTTCTAGTTTTTTGAATGTTATATGCCCATTTGAAGATTTTGGGTGGTTCTTGAAATTTTCATGTTTGAAACCAATACGACTTCTCTTCATGCTAGACTTCATAAGATCGACCGAGTTTATGGTTAGGGGCTAGATACATGATTTGTCTGGTTTGAACATGTCTAAACCTTGTTTACCAACTTGCAAGGCTTACTATATGACATAAGAAGACTATGTGCTTTTGTTTTTCATTCTTCTATTTTTTTATTTTATGCCCATTTGAATCTTGGTCAAATCCTATGTTTGACCTGGATTTAAACAAGTATAAAATATGAAAACGAAAAGGTAAGCCTGGATCCTTCTTAGTCACTCTAAAATGAAGCGACTTTTGGGATGTTCTTGAAATTTTCATGTTTGAAACCCAAAACCACTTCTCTTCATGATTGCTTCATATATAAGACAGAGTTTAGGGTTAGGGGCAGATATATACATGATTTTCTAGTTTGAATATGTCTAGACCTTATTTATCAACTTGAATGCTTACTATATGACATAAGAATGCTATGTGCTTTGGTTTATCATTCTTTTGGTTTTTTCCTGAATTTTTATGCCCATTTGAATCTTGGTCAAATCCTAGGTTTCACAAAGATTTAAACAAGTTTAAAATCTGAAAATTAAAAGGTAAGCATGGATCCTTCTTAGTCACTCTAAAATGAAGCTTTTGGGAGGTTTTTGATATTTCCATGTTTGAAACCCAAAAACCACTTCTCTTCATGCTTGACTTCATAAGACAGAGTTTAGAGTGTTAGGGGTAGATACATGATTTGTCTAGTTTGAATATGTCTAGACCTTGTTTATCAACTTGAATTCTTACTATATGACATAAGAAGGCTATGTGCTTTGGTTTTTCATTTTTCTGTTTTTTTGAATATTATGCCCATTTGAAGATTTTGGGAGGTTCTTGAAATTTTCATGTTTGAAACCAATACGACTTCTCTTCAGGCTAGACTTCATAAGATCGATCGAGTTTATGGTTAGGGGGTAGATACATGATTTGTCTGGTTTGAACATGTCTAAACCTTGTTTATCAACTTGAAAGCTTACTATATGACATACGAAGACTATGTGCTTTTGTTTTTCATTCTTCTATTTTATTTTATTTTATGCCCATTTGAATCTTGGTCAAATCCTATGTTTGACCTGGATTTAAACAACTATATAATATGAAAACGAAAAGGTAAGCATGGATCCTTCTTAGTCACTCTAAAATGAAGCGGCTTTTGGGATGTTCTTGAAATTTTCATGTTTGAAACCCAAACCACTTCTCTTCATGATTGACTTCATATATAAGACAGAGTTTAAGGTTAGGGACAGATATATACATGATTTTCTAGTTTGAATATGTCTAGACCTTGTTAATCAACTTGAATGCTTACTGTATGACATAAGAATGCTATGTGCTTTGGTTTATCAATCTTTTGGTTTTTTCCTGAATTTTTATGCCCATTTGAATCTTGGTCAAATCCTAGGTTTCACAAAGATTTAAACAAGTTTAAAATCTGAAAATTAAAAGGTAAGCATGGATCCTTCTTAGTCACTCTAAAATGAAGCTTTTGGGAGGTTTTTGAAATTTCCATGTTTGAAACCCAAAACCACTTCTCTTCATGCCTAATTGACTTCATAAGACAGAGTTTAGAGTGTTAGGGGTAGATACATGATTTGTCTAGTTTGAATACGTCTAGACCTTGTTTGTCAACTTGAATTCTTACTATATGACATAAGAAGGCTATGTGCTTTGGTTTTTCATTTTTCTGATTTTTTTTGAATTTTATGCATGCCCATTTGAATCTTGGTCAAATACTAGCTAGGTTTGACCAAGATTTAAACAAGTTTAAAACATGAAAATGAAAAGGTAAGCCTCGATCCTTCTTAGTCATCACTCTAAAATGAAGCTTTTGGGGGGTTTTTGAAATTTGCATGTTTGAAACCCAAAACCACTTCTCTTCATGCCTTACTTCATAAGACGGAGTTTAGGGTCGTTAGGGAGTAGATACATGATTTGCCTGGTTTGAATATGTCTAGACCTTGTTTATCATCTTGAATGCTTACTATATGACAGAAGAAGACTATGTGCATTGGTATTTCATTTTTTTTTGAATTTTCATGCCCATTTCAATCTTGGTGAAATCCTAGGTTTGAGCAAGATTTAAACAAATTTAACACGTGAAAACGAATAAGCATGGATCCTTCTTAGTCACTCCAAAATGTACCAATTGATAGATGTGTTAACTTTGCTTCATGGAAAAAATAATGTCATGTAAATGAGTTAACTTGGATTTCCTGCCGTTGAATCCATAGGAAACTTTGTTCTAATGCACTATAATAATCAACCGTGTTTTTACACCAACATTGCCAACAGGTCTGTCACTTACGTGTGGCGCCCATGCGTGAGGTCCCACACTTCAGTGAGCACAAGTCAAGTGCAGTAGGTACGCAAACTCCAAGCCATCTTCTTTGTCAAGAGAAGACGCATCAGGATGCGTTTTGGAAATCTGTGGGTCCTTCTGGATCCTTCGGTTGTCCCTCTCACAAAAAAAACAAATCTCTCTCATTCTCGGCCTCGCTCGACTCGCTCGCTCGCTCGCTCGCTCGCACCTCCTGCTCACTGACAAACCCTGCACAAAAGTCAACATCATCACCCGAAAAGGGGAGACACCATAATGCTCTCCCTTCTTCTCTCCTTCCGAGTGATCCCTCTTCCTCCGAGTTTCACTCGACGGGCAAACACACATGTGCTGCATAGTAATAATAATAAAAAGGTAGAAAAATCAACCTACGAATCTATAATTAAATACGTTAAACTAGGGTTTTGCCCAGTACTACAGATCAAGTTCATAAAAAATCCAACTACGGGGTTCGAACAACCCCATTTCTAATCCAAGATTTTTTTCGACCTCATCCAAATGGCCTCAAACTATAGGGTTAATTAGCATCTAGTGCAGAATGTGTGAACATGTATGCACTATGTGTGCTATAACTTGTATGTCTTTCAAATTTGAACCAAATTTGAAATATATGAAATGGGGCTTTTGGCTTAAACGTTTGAAACCCAAAACGACTTCTCTTCATGCTAGGCATCATAAGACCGAGTTTAGGGTTAGGGGGTAGATACAGGATTTGTCTGTTTTGAATATGTCTATACCTTGTTTATCTACTTGAATATGCTTACTATAGATATATATGACGTAAGAAGACTATGTGCTTTGGTTTTTTTTTATTTTTCCAGAATTTTTATGCCCATTTGAATCTTGGTCAAATCCTAGGCTTGACCAATATTTAAACAAGCTTAAAACATGAAAATGAAAAGGTAAGCTTGGATCCTTCTTTGTCACTCTAAGATGAAGTTTTTGGGAGGTTTTCAAAATTTCCATGTCTGAAACCCAAAAACACTTCTCTTCATGCTTGACTTCATAAGACAAAGCTAGTTTAGGGCTTTAGGGGGTAGATACATGATTTGTCTAGTTTGAATATGTCTAGACCTTGTTTATCAACTTCAATTCTTACTATATGACATAAGAAGACTATATGTGCTAGCTTTGGTTTTTGGTTTTTGTTTTTTCTGAATGTTTATATATGCCCATTTGAATCTTGGTCAAATCCTAGGTTTGACCAAGATTTAAACAAGTCTATAACATGAAAATGAAAAGGTAAGCATGGATCCTTCCTAGCTAGTCATTCTAAAATGAAGCTTTTGGGGGGGTTCTTGAAATCTCAATGTTTGAAACCCAAAAACCACTTCTCTTCATGGTTGACTTCATAAGACATGCAGAGTTTAGGGTTAGGGGTAGATACATGATTTGTCGGGTTTGAATATGTCTAGACATGCTTGTTTATCAACTTGAATGCTTACTATATGACATAAGAAGGCTATATATGTGCTTTGGTTTTTCATTTTTCTAGTTTTTTGAATGTTATATGCCCATTTGAAGATTTTGGGTGGTTCTTGAAATTTTCATGTTTGAAACCAATACGACTTCTCTTCATGCTAGACTTCATAAGATCGACCGAGTTTATGGTTAGGGGCTAGATACATGATTTGTCTGGTTTGAACATGTCTAAACCTTGTTTACCAACTTGCAAGGCTTACTATATGACATAAGAAGACTATGTGCTTTTGTTTTTCATTCTTCTATTTTTTTATTTTATGCCCATTTGAATCTTGGTCAAATCCTATGTTTGACCTGGATTTAAACAAGTATAAAATATGAAAACGAAAAGGTAAGCCTGGATCCTTCTTAGTCACTCTAAAATGAAGCGACTTTTGGGATGTTCTTGAAATTTTCATGTTTGAAACCCAAAACCACTTCTCTTCATGATTGCTTCATATATAAGACAGAGTTTAGGGTTAGGGGCAGATATATACATGATTTTCTAGTTTGAATATGTCTAGACCTTATTTATCAACTTGAATGCTTACTATATGACATAAGAATGCTATGTGCTTTGGTTTATCATTCTTTTGGTTTTTTCCTGAATTTTTATGCCCATTTGAATCTTGGTCAAATCTTAGGTTTCACAAAGATTTAAACAAGTTTAAAATCTGAAAATTAAAAGGTAAGCATGGATCCTTCTTAGTCACTCTAAAATGAAGCTTTTGGGAGGTTTTTGATATTTCCATGTTTGAAACCCAAAAACCACTTCTCTTCATGCTTGACTTCATAAGACAGAGTTTAGAGTGTTAGGGGTAGATACATGATTTGTCTAGTTTGAATATGTCTAGACCTTGTTTATCAACTTGAATTCTTACTATATGACATAAGAAGGCTATGTGCTTTGGTTTTTCATTTTTCTGGTTTTTTTGAATATTATGCCCATTTGAAGATTTTGGGAGGTTCTTGAAATTTTCATGTTTGAAACCAATACGACTTCTCTTCAGGCTAGACTTCATAAGATCGATCGAGTTTATGGTTAGGGGGTAGATACATGATTTGTCTGGTTTGAACATGTCTAAACCTTGTTTATCAACTTGAAAGCTTACTATATGACATACGAAGACTATGTGCTTTTGTTTTTCATTCTTCTATTTTATTTTATTTTATGCCCATTTGAATCTTGGTCAAATCCTATGTTTGACCTGGATTTAAACAACTATATAATATGAAAACGAAAAGGTAAGCATGGATCCTTCTTAGTCACTCTAAAATGAAGCGGCTTTTGGGATGTTCTTGAAATTTTCATGTTTGAAACCCAAACCACTTCTCTTCATGATTGACTTCATATATAAGACAGAGTTTAAGGTTAGGGACAGATATATACATGATTTTCTAGTTTGAATATGTCTAGACCTTGTTAATCAACTTGAATGCTTACTGTATGACATAAGAATGCTATGTGCTTTGGTTTATCATTCTTTTGGCTTTTTCCTGATTTTTTATGCCCATTTGAATCTTGGTCAAATCCTAGGTTTCACAAAGATTTAAACAAGTTTAAAATCTGAAAATTAAAAGGTAAGCATGGATCCTTCTTAGTCACTCTAAAATGAAGCTTTTGGGAGGTTTTTGAAATTTCCATGTTTGAAACCCAAAACCACTTCTCTTCATGCTTGACTTCATAAGACAGAGTTTAGAGTGTTAGGGGTAGATACATGATTTTTCTAGTTTGAATATGTCTAGACCTTGTTTATCAACTTGAATTCTTACTATATGACATAAGAAGGCTATGTGCTTTGGTTTTTCATTTTTCTGTTTTTTTTTGAATTTTATGCCCATTTGAATCTTGGTCAAATACTAGCTAGGTTTAAAACATGAAATTTAGCCCCCAAAAATTGTACATATATGGATTCACTTTGAGATAATTCATGAAACTTTGGAAATGGCCATCTCGTGTCATGTTTCCCCACAAATGAGAATTGGATTAATTGGTGGCAGACAAGTAAACACACATTTATGTGCGACAACCCAAAATGCACATATTTTGCAAAGTTTTCATGCGTGCATGAAAAGTTGCAAATATATACATAAAATGGGCCATGATTCAAAAGTTTGACATGGTTCTTGTGTAGTAGTAGTACCAAAGCTCACACGTGGGAAGAAATTAAGATGGTCGAATTCCAACATATATGTTGCCACACTTTTTTGAAGGGCTCTTTTCTAAAACATTGGTATGGCATGTCTGCTATTTTCCCTAGCTATATAGAAAAATGATGAACAATCCATGATTTCCGATTGCCGTTTTTGAACCACCTTTGGCTTGATTTCAAATTTAGGTCAAAATCATGGGGGGGGGGTAGGGGACAAGATCGTGTTTCTTTGGCTTGATTTGCAAGTTTTTTGGGGTCCCACAAATTTAGGGTAGCATCACAAGGTTTTTTTTCTAAATTTTTCGACACTTAGAATTCAAATATTATGAAGTGGTATCATGGTATCATGTAAGGGATGGTATCACTAGATATTTTCCCCCTATCCGGGAAGTGATGTTGACTGGCACGCAAGGTTTTTCAGTGCTGCAAACCTGCAGTGCGGCGATTTTGACAGAAATAACCCTTTTGGCAAAGAAAATTACGGACTGACCCTCTGAGCAATCTATTTCACTGGACTAACCTTTTTGTGTGGCTTTCTGTGTTTTTCTTCGCCAAAAGGATTATTTTTGTAAAAATCGCCCCCCTGCAGTGCAGGCTACGCGCCCGTCTAATATTCTTTTTTTTTCAATGACAAAAGGGGGGAGAGAGAGAGAGAGTCTTGACGACGTGTCTTCACTTGACAAAGAAGATTGTTGGAAGTTTGCCTACCTAAAGTGTGGGACCTGCACGCATATGGGACCCTGCAGCCCTCTGAGGGCAGTCCGTGTGAGACGCAAAATAGGGTTTTTAGTTTAGTAAGGCAAAAAAATTAAGCCTTGGAGGGCCGAGGCGGGGCGGCCGTCCGCCATTTTATACCTTTTACGCCCCCCACTGTCAACACCCGGGTTTTTAAGTCCGGATGCCCTATTATATCATACATCGCAATCCCAGGAAGATTGTTTTTGCGAGACATAATAGTAAGTCGTTCAGAGTCATCATTTATTACAACACATAAGGTCTTACATCGATGGATCACATGATCCAATATTACACAAATAGATTGTTCAACATCACACATAAGTAGCGGAAGCGTAGTAGTAGTAGTGGACTCATAATTCCACAGGCAACGCTTGACGTTAGAAGACGATCCTAGTTATCATAGACGTCCTGCTGTCCGTCATCCTGATACTGTTGCTCCTCTTCATAGTCTGGCATTTGAATAGCCAGGGCAAAGCCATGAGTACTTTTAAAGTACTCGCAAACTAATACTAAGGTAAAGCATAATGTGTTGTAGTAAAGGGGTACTAGGCTCTAAGTTTATTTGCATAAAGCTAAGTTTTCTTTGAATCAACATTTAATAAAAATCCTCATTATTTAATAGACTAACTCAAGTGGGAACATTAGTGTCATTCCCACCATTCATTTGGGATTCAAGACAATTCATCAATCACCATTATTATTTCAACATAAATCCTGATAATGGAAGTAGTATGGCCCTTCCAACCGTCCGTAACCGCGGACACGGCTATTCGAATAGGTTTAACACTCTGCAGAGGTTGTACTCTTGTGCCACAACTATTGATTTCATCCGTCGAGGATAACCCCGAATCATCGTAACTCAGTACGCGGATCATCAATCATAACCTTTCACTTATATGTCCTAGTATAGGCACCTCTCCCCATGAGCTTGGCCTCCCGGTGAGAACCAACTGTTAACCCGGGAACTGCACAGGGCTTGGGTCGTACATTCACCTCATATTCACATCATTTCTCACATACGGAGGCAGCCTCGGCGTAACCCCTATGATGCTTGTTTAGAGGGAACCCATACTAAAATACACAAGTTTCTAGTTAAGCCCTACCCATAATCAGGTATTGTGGGGGTACTTGTATAATTGGAAAGGTATCGCATTCAAACCCATCTCAGTTTTATATCAAAAATCACCATCTTCTCTTGGTCATATTCACCTTCAAAGTCATTCCTTGGAATGAACCATCATTCCCAAGGTTTCAATTTCATATCAACATCACTTGTTCCCATCTAGAGTAGTCAAATTTTAATTGATTAGCAATAGCCACTAAATGAGGGGTGCTAATCTAACTTTGATTTGTGTTCATCTAACCCAAGTATTGTTCTATTCTAGACCAAGTGAATCATAAATCAAAAGGTACTTTGAAGTAAATAAGCCAAAGTAAAATTAAGTAAAAACATGGGATAGGTAATACATAAAAGTAAAGTGTGATGATGCCTTTGCTCTTGTAGAGCTAAGCATTTGTATTTAGCAAGGGTTAGCTTGCCTTGAGCTGAGTAGTGATCAAAGTGCTCTTCCTCTTCTTGGGAGTAGGCCTCCTCCTCTTGGTAATCCTCGTTACTAGCGTCTATATACGAATACGAGGTATAAATACTAAACCAAACTCATATGCTAAACTAGGAACACTCAAAAAGTTCACACTCTAGTCCTATTATCAATCAAACATGGCATGGTGAGTTATTTGATGATTTCTTATTTATTAGAAAAATAATTTCCTCTCATTATTCCTATTTCTTAAATTTAGATAGGTAGATCCTTAAAGAAATTCATTTCTTCTCTTTACTTCATAATAAGATTTAATCTCTTCATATAATAATCAGGTATGAAATATAGGTTGACCCAAGTCAACATTTCATATCTATTATATGTGAGTCTAATTTAATTAAAGTGCTACACTACACATGTTATCATATTATTATTTTAAATGCATTAAAATCTCTAAGTAATATTTATCAAGGGTTCTTTAGCCTAGGTCATTCCCCCTGGTTATATTACTTAGGATCAAGATTTAAATGAGAGAGTAGCTCTCATACTATTCATTAAATTTGAATTTCAAGTTAAATGGTGCTAGAATTAACTACATAGCTATTTTATTTGATCTAGTCCATGATCATGCAAATAACCTGACTATATTATTGCATAATCAATTAGAGAACATCATTTGTGATTTATTAGAATTGGAATCAACTTAAAATCATTTATAGATTATTTTTAATAATTATTTGAAGTTAGAAAAGGCTCTGCCTTGTTATTTTTATCATTTAAAAATTAATACGAATTTGGACATGAGGCCAGTGGCATTAGTTAGACAATTTCATGAGCTTTCTAACAATATAAAGTTTGCTAGATTTGGTTTGGCAGATTTTAAATTATTCAAGTTGGAAGTGAGCAGCAGTATTTGAATTTGAACTAATTGGATTTATTCTATTTGAATTTTTGGGCCTGGCGGGAAACGTAAATGGGCCCAAACGAATTAAACAGCACAGCGCGGCCCAGCAAGCAACTGGTGCGGGCGGGCTGCGCTGACAGGGTGGGGGCCACCTGTCGGCGCCTCATAACACGCCGAAGCGGTACGAGCGATAGGGAGCGTTGGATCAAGAAGCAGATCAACGGCTGGCGTGTGTCGTCGTCCCCGGCGAGATTCCGGCGAACCCAGAGCGCCAGTAGGGGGTCGGAGCGCTTACCAGGCCGTTGCAGGTCTCTGGCAATGTGCGTGGAGAAGTGGTGGTCGATGAGGAAGCGGCTGGCGCAGTTGTGGAGCTCGGGGAGGCGTCAATTGAAGCAGAGCTTCCGCGGGCTCCGGCGGACTCGAGCTCGCAATTCGAGCAGCTCCGGCGAGCTCTAGTGAAATTGGCTGTGTAGTAGTGCTCAGTGAGGAGAGGGGAGGAGATTGTGTGCTGAAGGGAGGAGCCGATCGTCGGTATTTATAGAGGGAGGGAGGTGGCCGAGCGTGCTGCAAGGGCGCGGCCATGGCGCGGCTTCTCCGTCGATCGAAAGGGCAAGGTGAGTACAGCATCTTGTAGGCGTCGTCCTGGCGATGCTCAACGGCTAGCTGGCGCAGAGATAGGGCTACGGAAACGCTCGATTTCTTCCAGTAATCATCGCGGTACCCGCGGTACGTCGACGACGAGGACGACGGCGACAAGGCTCTGGACGGTGCTCGAGCATGTCTAGCGTGTAGAGGGCTTGGAGTGGCTAGACGACGCGGTGGTAGGGATGCAGGGCAAGGACGGGCGCGTTCGAGTGCACGGTGCTCTGGCGCGTTCCAGAGCGCGCTCACCGCGGCATGGGCGTGTACTGGCATGGTTTTGGCCACGGCCGTTCTGGCCAATGCCAAGGCTTGGCTTCGTGCGTGCGTGTACCATTCGATTCCTTATGCAGTGTAGATGCTCCAGGACAAGAAGAAAGTGTGAGAGGAGGGCTAGAGGTGGAGATGCCAAAGTGGCCGGCATGGTGTGGTGTTGCATAGTTTAGGGTTTTTCCATGGCTTTAATCGACCATGCAAGTACTGGGCTAGAGGCAGGGGGTATAGAACTAGCTAATGATCACATTTGCAAAGGGGTTTAGCCTCAAATCTGTTGGACAAAGGGGTGTTGCACATTACTGAATTTATGCCTGCCAAGTGTTCGACACAATGGCCGCATGAAGAAAATTTTCAAATTTTGGAAATCTTTTTGGTGAATCTCTTTTATATAATTATAGTGATGTAATGGTGGTGGTGGTACTCAATTTGGAAATGAAATGCAAAGTTTCAAATTTGAGATGATCTTCATTTTATTCTCTGGTCCTGTTTTGGCAATTAATTTCTGGTCAACCTAGTCAACTCTGGACATGGTGGTCAACATGAAAAGTGTTCACCTTGACATGGTCTTGGATGACATGGCTTTGGTTGACAAAGTTTAGTTTAGGTTTTAAGAAATACAGGGGTGCAAAGTGGTGAAGAAAATATTTTTCACTAAAGTGACCATTATCATATGTATGATGAGTTCTTGATTTCTCTTGCTTTGATTCATGATCCAATGATGCAATTGTGTTAGTTTATCATATAGAAACATTTTAGAAGCAAGGAAGCAAGCAATTATGGCCTTGGTGGTGGTTTTGCATTTTTGCATATGGTGTATGTGAGTGATGAAGAGATTTTTCTTATTTTCTTTATTTCTCCTCAAGCTAGGGTTTTGTGATCTTGATTAGGGTTCATATAGTCATTGATTTACATGCTAACACTCATCATGGCAATAGCACACAAGAAAATCACTTAGATGCACAACACTATATGTGGCACTACATGCATAGAAAAAGTTTTTGTTAGTTGTGAATTTTGAGTAAATGGAATCTCACTTGCTTTATTATTTGTTGAAAACTTGGGATGTTACAAACCCTTCCCCCTTACAAAAGATCTCGTCCCGAGATCTGGAAGAAAACTAGGTACTAAAGAGATTGGGGTATTCAGTCTTCATAAAGTCTTCTCTTTCCCAAGTGGCTTCTTCTTCTGTGTGGTTACTCCATTGTATCTTCAGAAACTTGATACTCCGGGTACGAGTGGTTCTGAATGCTTCCTCCAGAATGCGAATAGGTACTTCGCGGTAGGTTAGATCTGAGTTGATATCCACAGTACGATGGTCAATGTTCTTGAACACCTCAGTCTTCTCAGGTACCTCCAAGCACTTCCGGAGTAATGAGATATGAAACACATTGTGCACCGTTGACATTTCTTCTGGTAACTCCAGCTGATAGGATACTTCTCCTCGGCGACTCAGGACTTTGAAAGGTCCAACATAACGGGGTGCGAGCTTTCCTTTAAGCTGGAATCTCTGCATTCCTTTAAGAGGGGACACCTTGAGATATACGAAATCTCCGATCTCAAAAGTCATCTCTCGGCGTCTCTTGTCGGCGTAGCTCTTTTGTCTTGATTGAGCGGTCTTGAGGTACTCACGGATCTTGTGAACCTTCTCTTCAGCTTCTCGGAGAATATCTGGTCCAAAGACTTGACTCTCTCCAACTTCCGACCAATTCAGAGGGGTACGGCACTTCCTTCCGTACAGAGCTTCAAAGGGGGCCATCTGCAAACTGGCTTGGTAGCTGTTGTTGTACGAGAATTCTGCGTACGGCAAACAGTCTTCCCACTTGGATCCATATTCCAACACACATGCTCTCAGCATATCTTCTAGTATCTGATTGACTCGTTCAGTCTGTCCATCCGTCTGAGGGTGATAGGCTGTGCTGAAGTTCAGCCTAGTTCCGAGTCCTTCATGTACCTTCTGCCAAAATCTGGAGGTGAATTGGGATCCTCGATCAGATACTATTGACTTCGGAGTTCCGTGCAGGCTGACTATCCGTGAGATATATAACTCTGCAAGTCTTGGTCCTTGGTAGGTGGTTTTGACGGGGATGAAATGGGCGACTTTGGTCAATCTATCGACCACTACCCAGATAGAATCATTCCCTTTACTAGATTTGGGCAATCCGGTGATGAAGTCCATTCCTACGGAATCCCACTTCCATTCGGGAATCTGCAGGGGCTGTAGTAGTCCTGCGGGTCGTTGGTGTTCTGCCTTGACTCTCTGACAGATGTCACACTTGGCGATGTAACTCCCGATTTCTCGCTTCATCCCATGCCACCAGAACTGTTCCTTCAAGTCCTGGTACATCTTAGTACCTCCGGGGTGAATAGAATATAAGGTGTCATGGGCTTCCTTTAGAATCACTTGTTTCAACTCTGAATCTGACGGCACGCACAAGCGTCCGTTGTACCAAAGTACTCCTTCTTCATCAACAGTGAATCCCGGTGCCTTTCCTGCTGCTAGCTGGCTCTTAATCCCGTCAATGCTTGCATTGCTCTTCTGAGCTTCCTTGATTTGACTAATCAAAGTGGGTTGAAGTTCAATGCTAGCGAGAAATCCTTCACTTACGAGCTCCATTCTAAACTGTTCAAACTCTTGGTGAAGGCTAGGTTGTTCCTCGGCAATCATGGAGTTTAACTGACACGGCAGTCTACTCAAAGCATCTGCTACCACATTGGCCTTGCCTGGGTGATAGTGGATATCCATATCATAATCCTTGATTAACTCTAACCATCTCCGTTGCCTCATGTTCAGTTCCTTCTGGGTGAAGATATACTTCAAACTCTTGTGATCCGAATAGATCTCGCATCGATTACCCATGAGGTAATGACGCCATACTTTCAAGGCTAACACGACTGCTGCTAGCTCTAGGTCATGGGTCGGATAATTCTGTTCATGCTGCTTCAGTTGCCTGGACAGGTACGAGATCACTTTGCCTTCTTGCATCAACACACATCCAAGACCAATCTTGGAGGCATCACAATACACATCAAAGGGTTTGGTGATGTCCGGCATGATCAGTATTGGGGCTGAAGTCAGTCTGTTCTTGAGCTGTTGGAAGCTCTCTTCACACTTGTTCGTCCATTCGAACTTCTTGTCCTTTTTCAACAATTGGGTCATTGGTCTGGCTATGCTTGAGAATCCTTCAACGAATCGGCGGTAATATCCCGCCAATCCGAGAAATGCACGGACCTCAGTCTGGGTGGTTGGGGCTTTCCATTCTGCAACGGTCTTTATCTTTGAGGGGTCAACGGCAATTCCTCCTGCGGACAAGATATGTCCCAGAAATCCTACTTCCCTCAACCAGAACTCACACTTGCTGAACTTGGCATACAGCTGGTGTTCCCGAAGAGTCTCTAAGACCATTTCCAAGTGTTGCTCATGTTCTTCTTCAGTTTTGGAGTAGATAAGGATGTCGTCGATGAAAACAACGACGAACTTATCCAGGAAGTTCATGAAGATCTTATTCATGAGATTCATGAAATAAGCGGGGGCATTGGTCAATCCAAATGACATGACATTGTACTCGTACAATCCATATCTGGTGGTGAAGGCAGTTTTGGGAATGTCCGATGCACGGATTTTCAGCTGATGGTAACCTGTCCTAAGATCAATCTTAGAAAACACGGTGGCACCGGTCAACTGGTCAAACAGGTCTTCTATTTTGGGCAGGGGATACTTGTTCTTGATGGTGACATCATTGAGTTTGCGGTAATCCGTACATAAACGAATAGTACCATCCTTCTTATCCACAAACAAAACTGGTGATCTCCAGGGTGATGCACTTGGTCTAATCAAACCTTTGGCTAACATATCATCCAGTTGTTTCTTCAGTTCCACTAATTGGGGTTCATGCTGTAAGCTCTCTGGGCTATAGGTCCGGTTCCGGGATTAACTCGATGATAAACTCGATATCCCGATCCGGGGGCATACCGGGTAGGTCTTCCGGAAACACATCAGAGTATCGACAGACGACTCTGATTTGATCCAGGGTGGGTTTGGTTAAACTCTGGTTGCAGGTAAATTTTCTGGGCAGCTTTTCTGAGATGTGCTCAACTAACACTCCGGTGCTACTAGTCATGGTGATGGCCTTCTTGGCACAATCAATCAATCCATGATGTTTGGACATCCAGTCCATACCCAGTACTACCTCTAAACCTTTTGTTCCCAGAACAATTAGATTGGCATAGAAATCTATTTCATGAATTCTGATAGGAACATCTTTGCAAATTTTTCTAGCTTTAGTTGTTGATCCAGGTATTTGCACTACCATGACATGCTTCAAACTGATGGGTTGAATCTTACTAGTGCATGCAAATTCTTCCGTAACAAATGAATGCGATGCTCCAGAATCAAACAGCACTCTTGCGGGTATTGAGTTAACAGAGAACATACCCAGCACGACATCTGGGGCTTCCTGTGCTTCTTCCGCATTCATGTGAAAGAGGCGACCGCCGCGGTTGTTCGGGTTGTTGGGGGCGAACTTCTTGTTGTTGGCGACACGGCGTTGCTGCTGAGCAGGGCCAGTGGTGTTGGCGGCCATCTTGGCGAGTCGCTGGGGACACTCTTTGGAGAAGTGCCCCAACACACCGCACTCATAGCAGTTGATGGTGGACTTGTCCTTGGGGGCGACAGGGACAGCATTGCTCCCAGTCCTTGGAGCAGTGTTGGTGTTGGGATTGGCAGGGGCTCTTGTCGGGGCGCGGTTGAAGTTGTTGTTGTGGTGGACGAAGTTGTTGCTGTTGTGGGGGTGTCCTCCCGTCCTGGGGTTTCCTCCGCTCCGGTTCTGATAACCGGGGCGCGACATCTGTGCCGGTGGCCTGTTGTTTCTGGGGGTGAAGCCTCCGCTTGAGCCAGGGCGAAACTTGGAGTTGTTGCTGGGCCCACTCTGGTGCATCATGCGACGCTTGCGGTTTTCGTTGGCCTGGTTCAGCTTGCCCTCCATCTGGATGGCGGAGTCAACAAGGGCTTCGAGGTCAGCAAAAGGGATGTTGACCAACACAGTCTGCATCTCATCGTGCAGTCCGTTCAGGAACCTCTCCTTCCTCTTCTCGGTGGTATCAGTCTCATCCGGGGCGTACCTTGACAAGGTGAGGAACTTGTCGCGGTATTCTACCACGGTCAGACGGCCTTGCTTTAACTCGCGGAACTCATCCCGCATCTTCTTGATGAGACCCGGTGGCACATGGTACTTGCTAAACTTGAGCTTGAAGTCTGCCCAAGTCATGAGCTGCCCGGCATTCAATGCGCGAGCACTCGTCCACCAGGCACGTGCAGGTCCTGCCAGATAGTGGGTGGCAAACAGCACCTTGTCATTTGCCTCCACTCCGGCAACCTCAAGATTGTTCTCCATTGTCTGGAGCCAATCATCAGCATCAAGGGGTTCCTCTGTCTTGCTAAACACCGGTGGGTTGGTGTTCTGAAAGTTCTTCAACTTGGAGCCCGGGTGATCATGGTTCCCGTGGCCTTGGTTGTTCTGTGCTAACTGTTGAAGTACAGCTAAGTTAGCCTGCCTTTCAGTCCTATCCACTTCTCTTTCAGCCAACATCTGTTGCAGTATCTGCGTCAACGCATCCGGATTGGCGTTGCGATTGGAATGTGCCATCTGAACAGAGATATGGATCATAAGATAAGAGGGACAATTTCTATGGCTTAATTTTGGGGAGTAAACTCACATTTATTTAAAACATGGTTCATAACATAATAATATTACACATACTAACATAGTCATGAAGGTAGCAATTATTACAAGCCAACATTCCGGAGGGTTTGAAGAACCCTTTCAACAAGCTACGATACAAGGGGCGAATACAAAGGACCGATACATCTCAGGCTACGCGGTGCTCAAGGAGAGGATGGAAGCTATCCATCGATGCGGAGCGGGAAGGTGGTGTCCATCCCGGCAGGCAGGGTCTGGTGGAAGTCGTCGTCTCCCTCCTCCTCCGGCTCGTAGTCGTTGTCGTTGCTGACGTAGGAGTAGCCATCCCCTTGGATGTCTTCCCCCTCGCCTTCTCCCTCCAGGATCTGGAGCTGCTCCACCTGAGTGGAGATGGTCTCCTTCAGGACGGCGATCTTGGTCTTGAGGCGGTGGATGGTGGCATCCCTCTTCGCGACCAGCTGGCGCAGAGTCCTGCGCTCCTTCGCGATGACCTTGATGGTCTCCGCGTACTGGTTCAGCTGCTGCTGAGTGTGGTTGGCGGCGGAGCGGGAGTCGCTCAGCGCCGACCGAGTCTCGTACAGCATGTAGTCGAGGTGGTCCACATGGTGCCTCAGCACGGGGTGGTATGGCAGGCTGAGGGGCAGACCAACAGAGGAGTGCCTTGCGAAGTGCGCAAAGCGTTCCCCTTCGATGGCCAGCGAGTTCTGCCCGCACAGACGAGCGAGAGACTCCTGCAGAGCATGGGCGAGTCCATCCACCCAAGTGTTCTCGCGGAGCGAGAACTGGATCTGGCGGAACATGGGTGACTCCGGCTTTCCCGGAAGGTTAGCCATGATCAGCCATTGGAGCTGGCCGTTGTCCGAGATCTGACCCCCGTAGAACACGGGAGGCGTGCGTCCGAGGAAGTCGGTGAGAGCGAACAGATCTCGCTCGAAGATCAAGTCTCCCCCGTTCGCCAAGTCGTAGACTTGGGTCTGGAGAAAGGGCTCCGTCGGGATGATGGGATCCATCTGTAGAGGGAGTGACAAATAAGTTAATAATTGTCAGTGTTCAAAATTTTAAGTAATAATCAATGAAATGGATTATTTTGAAAAGGAATTCCAAGGTAAGGGTATGAGTATATTTTCATAACTATTTTATTTTAAACTAAGTTTGTTGGACGTCCATTCTAACTAAGGTCTTCTAAGGTCAAACAATGGCTCTGATACCAACTTGTCAACACCCGGGTTTTTAAGTCCGGATGCCCTATTATATCATACATCGCAATCCCAGGAAGATTGTTTTTGCGAGACATAATAGTAAGTCGTTCAGAGTCATCATTTATTACAACACATAAGGTCTTACATCGATGGATCACATGATCCAATATTACACAAATAGATTGTTCAACATCACACATAAGTAGCGGAAGCGTAGTAGTAGTAGTGGACTCATAATTCCACAGGCAACGCTTGACGTTAGAAGACGATCCTAGTTATCATAGACGTCCTGCTGTCCGTCATCCTGATACTGTTGCTCCTCTTCATAGTCTGGCATTTGAATAGCCAGGGCAAAGCCATGAGTACTTTTAAAGTACTCGCAAACTAATACTAAAGTAAAGCATAATGTGTTGTAGTAAAGGGGTACTAGGCTCTAAGTTTATTTGCATAAAGCTAAGTTTTCTTTGAATCAACATTTAATAAAATCCTCATTATTTAATAGACTAACTCAAGTGGGAACATTAGTGTCATTCCCACCATTCATTTGGGATTCAAGACAATTCATCAATCACCATTATTATTTCAACATAAATCCTGATAATGGAAGTAGTATGGCCCTTCCAACCGTCCGTAACCGCGGACACGGCTATTCGAATAGGTTTAACACTCTGCAGAGGTTGTACTCTTGTGCCACAACTATTGATTTCATCCGTCGAGGATAACCCCGAATCATCGTAACTCAGTACGCGGATCATCAATCATAACCTTTCACTTATATGTCCTAGTATAGGCACCTCTCCCCATGAGCTTGGCCTCCCGGTGAGAACCAACTGTTAACCCGGGAACTGCACAGGGCTTGGGTCGTACATTCACCTCATATTCACATCATTTCTCACATACGGAGGCAGCCTCGGCGTAACCCCTATGATGCTTGTTTAGAGGGAACCCATACTAAAATACACAAGTTTCTAGTTAAGCCCTACCCATAATCAGGTATTGTGGGGGTACTTGTATAATTGGAAAGGTATCGCATTCAAACCCATCTCAGTTTTATATCAAAAATCACCATCTTCTCTTGGTCATATTCACCTTCAAAGTCATTCCTTGGAATGAACCATCATTCCCAAGGTTTCAATTTCATATCAACATCACTTGTTCCCATCTAGAGTAGTCAAATTTTAATTGATTAGCAATAGCCACTAAATGAGGGGTGCTAATCTAACTTTGATTTGTGTTCATCTAACCCAAGTATTGTTCTATTCTAGACCAAGTGAATCATAAATCAAAAGGTACTTTGAAGTAAATAAGCCAAAGTAAAATTAAGTAAAACATGGGATAGGTAATACATAAAAGTAAAGTGTGATGATGCCTTTGCTCTTGTAGAGCTAAGCATTTGTATTTAGCAAGGGTTAGCTTGCCTTGAGCTGAGTAGTGATCAAAGTGCTCTTCCTCTTCTTGGGAGTAGGCCTCCTCCTCTTGGTAATCCTCGTTACTAGCGTCTATATACGAATACGAGGTATAAATACTAAACCAAACTCATATGCTAAACTAGGAACACTCAAAAAGTTCACACTCTAGTCCTATTATCAATCAAACATGGCATGGTGAGTTATTTGATGATTTCTTATTTATTAGAAAAATAATTTCCTCTCATTATTCCTATTTCTTAAATTTAGATAGGTAGATCCTTAAAGAAATTCATTTCTTCTCTTTACTTCATAATAAGATTTAATCTCTTCATATAATAATCAGGTATGAAATATAGGTTGACCCAAGTCAACATTTCATATCTATTATATGTGAGTCTAATTTAATTAAAGTGCTACACTACACATGTTATCATATTATTATTTTAAATGCATTAAAATCTCTAAGTAATATTTATCAAGGGTTCTTTAGCCTAGGTCATTCCCCCTGGTTATATTACTTAGGATCAAGATTTAAATGAGAGAGTAGCTCTCATACTATTCATTAAATTTGAATTTCAAGTTAAATGGTGCTAGAATTAACTACATAGCTATTTTATTTGATCTAGTCCATGATCATGCAAATAACCTGACTATATTATTGCATAATCAATTAGAGAACATCATTTGTGATTTATTAGAATTGGAATCAACTTAAAATCATTTATAGATTATTTTTAATAATTATTTGAAGTTAGAAAAGGCTCTGCCTTGTTATTTTTATCATTTAAAAATTAATACGAATTTGGACATGAGGCCAGTGGCATTAGTTAGACAATTTCATGAGCTTTCTAACAATATAAAGTTTGCTAGATTTGGTTTGGCAGATTTTAAATTATTCAAGTTGGAAGTGAGCAGCAGTATTTGAATTTGAACTAATTGGATTTATTCTATTTGAATTTTTGGGCCTGGCGGGAAACGTAAATGGGCCCAAACGAATTAAACAGCACAGCGCGGCCCAGCAAGCAACTGGTGCGGGCGGGCTGCGCTGACAGGGTGGGGGCCACCTGTCGGCGCCTCATAACACGCCGAAGCGGTACGAGCGATAGGGAGCGTTGGATCAAGAAGCAGATCAACGGCTGGCGTGTGTCGTCGTCCCCGGCGAGATTCCGGCGAACCCAGAGCGCCAGTAGGGGGTCGGAGCGCTTACCAGGCCGTTGCAGGTCTCTGGCAATGTGCGTGGAGAAGTGGTGGTCGATGAGGAAGCGGCTGGCGCAGTTGTGGAGCTCGGGGAGCTCGCAATTCGAGCAGCTCCGGCGAGCTCTAGTGAAATTGGCTGTGTAGTAGTGCTCAGTGAGGAGAGGGGAGGAGATTGTGTGCTGAAGGGAGGAGCCGATCGTCGGTATTTATAGAGGGAGGGAGGTGGCCGAGCGTGCTGCAAGGGCGCGGCCATGGCGCGGCTTCTCCGTCGATCGAAAGGGCAAGGTGAGTACAGCATCTTGTAGGCGTCGTCCTGGCGATGCTCAACGGCTAGCTGGCGCAGAGATAGGGCTACGGAAACGCTCGATTTCTTCCAGTAATCATCGCGGTACCCGCGGTACGTCGACGACGAGGACGACGGCGACAAGGCTCTGGACGGTGCTTGAGCATGTCTAGGACGTAGAGTGAGTGGAGTGGCTAGACGACGCGGTGGTAGGGATGCAGGGCAAGGACGGGCGCGTTCGAGTGCACGGTGCTCTGGCGCGTTCCAGAGCGCGCTCACCGCGGCATGGGCGTGTACTGGCATGGTTTTGGCCACGGCCGTTCTGGCCAATGCCAAGGCTTGGCTTCGCGCGTGCGTGTACCATTCGATTCCTTATGCAGTGTAGATGCTCCAGGACAAGAAGAAAGTGTGAGAGGAGGGCTAGAGGTGGAGATGCCAAAGTGGCCGGCATGGTGTGGTGTTGCATAGTTTAGGGTTTTTCCATGGCTTTAATCGACCATGCAAGTACTGGGCTAGAGGCAGGGGGTATAGAACTAGCTCATGATCACATTTGCAAAGGGGTTTAGCCTCAAATCTGTTGGACAAAGGGGTGTTGCACATTACTGAATTTATGCCTGCCAAGTGTTCGACACAATGGCCGCATGAAGAAAATTTTCAAATTTTGGAAATCTTTTTGGTGAATCTCTTTTATATAATTATAGTGATGTAATGGTGGTGGTGGTACTCAATTTGGAAATGAAATGCAAAGTTTCAAATTTGAGATGATCTTCATTTTATTCTCTGGTCCTGTTTTGGCAATTAATTTCTGGTCAACCTAGTCAACTCTGGACATGGTGGTCAACATGAAAAGTGTTCACCTTGACATGGTCTTGGATGACATGGCTTTGGTTGACAAAGTTTAGTTTAGGTTTTAAGAAATACAGGGGTGCAAAGTGGTGAAGAAAATATTTTTCACTAAAGTGACCATTATCATATGTATGATGAGTTCTTGATTTCTCTTGCTTTGATTCATGATCCAATGATGCAATTGTGTTAGTTTATCATATAGAAACATTTTAGAAGCAAGGAAGCAAGCAATTATGGCCTTGGTGGTGGTTTTGCATTTTTGCATATGGTGTATGTGAGTGATGAAGAGATTTTTCTTATTTCTTTATTTCTCCTCAAGCTAGGGTTTTGTGATCTTGATTAGGGTTCATATAGTCATTGATTTACATGCTAACACTCATCATGGCAATAGCACACAAGAAAATCACTTAGATGCACAACACTATATGTGGCACTACATGCATAGAAAAAGTTTTTGTTAGTTGTGAGGGCCGAGGCGGGGCGGCCGTCCGCCATTTTATACCTTTTACGCCCCCCACACCTCGTTTCATTTGTCATGTCTACCAAGGAAGAGCTCGGAGGAGAAGATGCAGTCCTAGCTTCTCGACCCCCTGGCGCCCCACGCATAAATACTACTACCAGAAGTACACTGTCTCTAACAATCCTGCCTGCGAAGGGAGATCTCGGAGGAGACGATGCGGGCTCAGCGTCCCCGCCGTTGATTAGCCAGGACACAAGGGTTACTACGCCTCTTTTAATTACCTTCGTTTTGCTGGTAATACTCGGACTTATATCTGTTATCTTCCGCAGGAGAGGGTCGATATCGCCGGAGAAGATGATGTGAGGCAGATGATCAAGCTCGCAGGAGAAGATGATGTAAAGGAGATGGTCAAGCTCGGAGCAGAAGATGATGTAAAGGAGATAGTCAATGTCGGAGAAGATGATGTAAAGGAGTTAGTCAATCTCGGAGAAGATGTGGTGGCATTGGACCAACCGCGGTCTTTGGGCGAGATCCCGGAGATTCACTTACCTCGTTTGCACTGGTAATGATATGCCTGATCTGTAACATTTTGAACATTTTTCGTCGGCTTACACAGGAGCTATCTCGGCTTAGGGTCAACAAGGCCCCGGGAGCGGAACTTCCGCATCTCGGCGCGGAGAACTCCGAGTTACGCCAGAAGCGCCCTGGGGAATCGCACGCGCAGGCGCAGCACATCCGTTCGCAGGATCTCTCATCCTTCGACGTCAGGTTCCAGCGAGAGGTCGTAGAAGAAGATAAGTTGCCAGCTTCCCCGCCGTTCAAGAGGATGAAGGAGCTGAAGACGGAGGTTAATATTACTAGCTGACTTTGGGTTGCTGGTTTTTGGGTACTTCGAGTCACTGACATGTAGACACCACTTAAGTCTGTCCTACATGTTAGTGACCATATTCGTTAATCAGCCAATTTGTGCCCTTCGTTTGCCGGTAACGCTCGATATGTTTGTTGTTACCTTTGGCAGGATCACTCCCCTTGCTTATCTTGTCGGAGGATGAAGTTGGATCTTGCCAGCATGCGGGAGGAGAACAGAGAGTTAGGGATCAAGATATTTCGGTACAGGCAGGCGGTGTCTTTCCTAGAAGTGGATGAGATCACGGCCTGTGCTCGTAGGAGTTGTGACGAGGCCATTCATCTGGGAGAACGGATCAAAGCTCAGCTTGTCTCTTTGATGGAAGTCGCAGAACGCGTGATTTTCAATGCTAGAGAGGCGCGGGAACGACTTCTGGTGGCTGAAGATCTCGCATAGCAGTTTAATCATGTGCGCTTATTAGCTGCCTACTACTTTTGTAATTATTCACAATTATATATGTATCAATGGCTTGCCTTTTGTGTGATGGAGGAAATTGCACATACCACCACTTCTTGGTGCAGTTTTTGCACATAACACAATTTGAGATTCTTTTTACACAAATAACCAGATTTTGACGTAAACTTTTGCACAAAAAACAACCTTACTCCATGTTTTCTTTTGTCTTCTAAAGACAAGTAGGTGCTTCGAAAAATACCTCCGTTCCAATGCTTAAAGCTTTGTATATTTTTCTTGAAAAGTCAAACCAAGTAAAGTTCGACCAAACTCTTAGAAGAATCTATCAGCACATATAATATTTTGTAGACACCATATGAAAATATAATTTATTTTCTATCTAATAATATTGATTTTGTATCTTGCATATTAATGCTTTTGGTAAAAACTTAGTCAAACTTAACATAGTTTGACTTTCTAAAAATCAATATAATCCTTAAGCTTTGGGAAGTGGTTCTAGACGTGGTCTAGACGTGTTTCTACATATTGCCTTCGCATTTGCTAAACGCATGGAGTTTCTTACGAAGTACAAAGTTTATTTTTCGAAATATTTTCGACTTTGTATTATTTTTATTCATTTTCCCCCTGGTTGTCATGTTTTCTGTCCGGCTTCCCCAGCCATGCGCGCGTGACACGAGTAGTGGGAGACATGGTGCCCAAAGGGATAGCTTTTATTAATGGTGGCGACGGTTCCCTAGGCCAATGCTGGCGATACGTCTCATCGTCGCTAGCTGTGCCTTCCCCATGCGGCCGTATTAATGCACACCACTGCTCCTTTGCGCCTCCGCGGCTGATCAAGTAAGTTTGATCATAAAAGATGATCACATAAGCTCGACGATTACCTATAACCTAAAAATTATCTTAATTTGTAAACGAAGACATAAAATAACTAGTTGTTTGATTAGGAAAGACAAAGGAAATTTCTATTGAGATTGAGTTCATTTCATAGTTGTTATAGACACATAGCAATATTACCGAGAGATAGGATTGTAGAGAAAGCAATCCATAGGTATTTTGGAGGGTTCTCAATCCTTTGAATCAAGCAAGCTCTATAGGAAAAATCCCTATGTGTAAAAATCCTACTCCGTACAAGATACCTTTAGAAATCCTTTGAACCAAACAAACTCGGATTCATATTAGTTGACTATAATATAGATATATCTAGACACATTTTAGTTCTAGATTCATCCATATCATTTGACAAGTAATATGAATCGGAGTGATTATATTAAATGGAGTACTAGTATATATTGTTCGAAAAAATTAAGTTATACTGTAATAAAGAAACCATTTCTGTGGTCAAACTGATTTGACGGGACAGTAACTGCACCAGGACGTAGTGGCGTGCTATCCTAGCCGAAGTTTTACTCGGCGCCTCGATGCAGCTGCTGAAGAATAAAAAAAGTCATATCCACTCCTACTCTTCATGTCCATCGTTTCCATCCTTGGCTCTCCACTTCCATCATCGTTCTCCACTCGCCAACCGCTGCTAGAAGTTTTTTCATCCTCTAGATCTCCCATTTGCATAGCTTTCTCTCCTCACCCCTCCGCAGAACCGCAGCACTCCTCCTTCCCGCTCGACTCTCCTACAAAACTCCAATCACACATACTTGCATCCGCCCTTTTAAATCCATCTCGTCTCCATGGCGGCATCGAACGACGACCAGCTGGATGGCGACTGGGGGAAGCTCCCCGCCGAGCTGTTCAATCTCATTGCCCAGAGTCTGGACGTTACAGTCGACGTCCGGCTGGCCGCATGCTCCAAAACGCTGTGCCGCCATGTCGCCGACAACATGAATCTACACCATTGGGATGGACCCTGCTTGCTGATGCCCGATTCTGCCCATTGGCACTATGATGATAGTAGTGCGCACCACACGGTGTACCACGTTGTGCCCCTCGACCATCCTCGGCGCACAGCCATCCTGCCGTTCATGGACAATAGATTCTGGGTTGGCATGAATGGCGACTGGATCGCCGGCGTGGACAGTGGTGGGAACTGGTTCCTCGCGAACATCTACACGCACCAAGAAATCTCCCTACCATCGTCGGAAACTTGCAACATTTTTCGGGAGGAATGGATTGGCTTCCCCGACTTGCCTCCTGAAAGGTACATGACGTATGGGCGTGCCATGTTTTTGTTGAAGATTGTAATTTGCGAAGTGCCCACAAAAGCTGGACATTACTCAGATTACAAGCTCATCGCTCTATTCAATTCTGGACTCGCTTACCTGGCTAATGGTAGCCAGGAGTGGAGGTTATTCTCTCTTGCTAGTTGGGGTGTAGATTACAGTGATGCCATCGAGCACAACGGCTTTATTGTTGCGGTGGATGGGTGGACCGGCACCACATATTGCTGGGATCAATCACAGGCTGGTAATTCTTCAATCCATATGATATACTTCGCAATAAATTTTAATATCAAGCCCATTCATGATATATTGTAACTGAAATAACTAATTGCTCACTAAGACTTTTTTTCACCTTTCAAATGACTGTGCACCATTAAATTATCCTAACCTGACTGAACCATTGCTACAAACGAATTACAGTAGTATATGCTGTGCACTAATCTGTCAACCCAAACCAGATTATTGCAGTATATGAATGCATTCCTGAATTAGTTACTGCATGCTCTTGTCAGAATATGAATAAGGAGCTTAGCCCTGGCCTCTTCATCAATTGATGCATGCAAACTTTCAATTTATTTCAATATTCGATGTACTCAAAGCATTACAATCATGGATCAGATAAGGTTGAGACATGTATCTACCATCAATGAATATGAGTGTAATTAACATACATCTCAAATGGGAACAATTTTATTTCTTCGAGATTTTATACAAGTATAATGACTGCATCCTCCATTTGATCCTACAAATGTGAAGTTGCAGCTACTGGTATTATTGTCTTCCCGAGCCATTCAAACACTATTTTTTGTTGTCTCCGTTTACAATGCAGATGCACACCTTGCCCCGCCATTCGTGATCCCATCACCGATGAAGGAACCATCTGGCAGATGGTTTTTAGCTCGATCAGCCGATGGCAAGCGCTTGATGATCATCCATGAAGATCGGTATATACGTAGCAATGATCACCTTGAGCCTGCAGAAGTTCTGCATCATGGTAATGGCCTTATCCTGCGGGAGTGTCCTGCCCCTGTCATACATGTTTTTGAGAAAGATCTATCCCTGATTGGACCCAATTGGAGTCGAGTTGACAGCCTTGGCACACACTCTCTGTTCATTGGACTGAATTATCCATTGAACCTGAAGATAAATGATGGCAATGCTCCTGATGGAACATTGACTCCATTCATGAGGTCAAATTGTGTGTACATCGCGTACTATGCATTTCGGGAACCAGCATTTAGTTGTATTTGTCGTTGTAACCTGCAGCAAGGGGAAAATGAGCTCATGGGAGTTATCACCCTTCCAGAAGATGGTTGGGGATTTCCCCGACAGGCGACAATGTGGTTTAAGCCTAGTCTGAAAAATATCCGCATGTTGATGCAACCCTAAACTGAGCCATGAATCTTTCTGGAGCAAATAATCTTTTTTGTACGATATGTTTGAACAATTTAGTAACCTGTTCTGTATCTTAAGATGCTCTTCCTTTTTTCTGAATCTTATATACCTGGACCCATTTCAGTGTGTCTGTTTACTCATTTTAGTGCGTATGTAAACCCACATTGAAGTAATCTAATCTTATAATTTAAAACGGATGGTGATGAACTCTGTATTTCCATCCTTCGTAAACCGTGCATGTCTGTTTATTTTTAGTTTCATTTCAGCAACTGTTATTAGTATATGCACACCTTTTTTTAATGTTGAGAGGAGTATAAGGGCATTACAATGCTATATACTATATGGCGCTAATAGAGAACAAATGAATGTCAAAAGATTGTAAAATCCTCCAGGTACTCTCCTTGCAGCGCTAATTGCTGATGACAGACTGACTTCCTGTTGGTTCCGGTGCTTTAGCTAGGACAGGTGAAAAGAGTTTCACGCCCCTGCTTTCTTTTGCGTCGACGCTAGGACTACCGCTGGGATTAGCCTCTCCAACCGCCAAACGACGAGGAAATAATTCCTAGCGCCCTTGCAGTAGCGCCTGTGTTGGACATGCCCTAATGTTTTCCAGCTAAAAGATGCAATCTTTTAAGCACTTGGGTACGGTATTTCCCCACCAGCCTGGATGCAGGCCGCCAAACGCGTCTTAACCAAGGTTTAAAATAGCGTGCTAAATGAATTAGCGGCAGCCACCTTCAAACGATATGGACGCTATATCGTGGTAATAGTGTGGTATATTTTAAATAGCATTTTCAAAATAATACTAAATATAGCCTAAAAATAAATAATTTTACTAGAACGAATAGATATATATAGTCCAAAAGTGACTGAATCATACATACATAACCACATATAGAAATAGATCTCAAGTATATTAGAAGGCTAACATCAACATTTCACAAGGCAACAACATAGTATAAATTATTTATTAAAAAAATTAGCATTAGCGATATTATTTTCTGATTTAGAAGTGGAACCAACAGATTAGTTCATCACCACGAAAAAGTGAAAGCAACTTGCCTGAAAAAAATAGCGCGCTAACGATATGAAGTTTTAGGGCGATATAGCATGCTGTTTCGCAAATAGCGCCACAGCGAGCAAAATTACTAAGCGTGGACCCTCTAGATATGCTATAGCGTGCTATTAGCTTCATTGAGGCCCTGGTTTGACAAAGCAGCCTGAGTACGTATCTAAAAAAAATATCAGCCTGAGGACGCATGCTTGTAAAAAAGAGAGAGCAGACTACAATTACTTCAGTCCCGAACCCTCTCTCTCCCACCCATACTCCCACCCACTTCTCCTCTTTTACACTAATGACTGCCATGAACGGCTCGCCTCCTCCTTCCACCGGCAGCTGCTTCGCCGACACAGATGAACATCACCGATATTTCCTGAACTCAGCCGATTTGATCCACCGCATCCTCCAGCAGCTTGATGGACGTCCAGTCTCTTCTATCCAGATCGTGACTAGAGAAGGATCTACGAGTACATCCGTTTCTTACCCTTTGGCAGCGTCGGTTCCATCTCTCGCGGTACTTTCTTCTCCGCTGGAAGCACCATCTGGCTCGGCACTGATTTCCCTGGCGGCGGCACCAGCTTCTCCGGCTGCGCCGACCCCAACCCCCGCGGCACGGTCTTCTCCGGTGGCGGCACCACCAAAAGATGCTGTAAGTTGTCCTGAACTCACTAGGATGCAGGTGTAAGTAGTCAATGATAGTTGGGATCTTAAACAAGTTCTTTTTTCTTTAAAATTTAATGACGGGAAACCGTAGTATTCTTCTGCAAATTTTTTTTAATGACGGGAAACAGTAGATGTTAAGTACTAGTTCTGGCAAAAAAAGATGTTTAGTAATATTATCCATCACAGAGCAGGGTTTCGCAGTCTGAACATACAAATATATGCTCCATGTTACCTGTTTCAGAAAGTCTGAAAGCTTGCTCAGTACCTGTAAAATCAAATTGTCTTGCTGCTGCTAGATTTTGTGCAAACTAATTAAAGAGATAGCTAGATGCATTTTCTCCATGTATGCTACGTTCTGATTTATATGCTGTTGATTGATATATACCGTGCTTAACTAGATGCAGAAGCAAACTCGCTCCAACGTCAATGAGCAACTACGTCTTAGGACTGTCGATTGTACATGTCCTCTGCACCGCCCCGAGTTCAGAATTCAAAGAAATTCACTAGCCAAAAAGCCAAAGGTGACGGGCAGGCGTGATGCAGCAATTCAACGTTGTATATTAAAAGGGCGAGGGAAAGGCCGCCCTAAACGGGTTGGTCACTCGGCGGACCCTCCTCAGCCCTCGCGCTTCTATGTGCAACTGGACGGCAACGATGACATGTATATGTTGGTCATCCCCAGAGAATTCAAGCAATGTCTGAAAGGGATTCTTCCCAGGCCTATCAAGCTCAAGACCAGCGTAGGCTGCGCCTGGTATGTGCACATCGATGAGTACCAGGGTGAACTGGTCTTGAAGGATGGTTGGTTCGGGTTTGCAGAGGCGCATGAACTGCAGCTTGATGACCTTCTCGTCTTCGAGGTGAAAGACACTTCCTTGATGAATGTGTTGATCTACGACAGTAACACCTCCACCCAGAGGATAATCTTTTGTGCTGATCACCCTTAGTTGCATGCATGATCTGCAGTGTTTTTAGGAAGAGGGGATCAGAATAACCTCAATATTTTATTGAATTAACTAGATGCTGCTTTTGGACCTGGGTTACTCCCCTGCTGATGTTCAAGCTGAACTTGGTTTTTGTATTAAGCTGAACTGGGGATCAGATACACTGTGATGAGACTTTGTTAATTAGCTAATATAGTATATGTTAGACTTGTTTTATTTTATTTTAATTTACTGTGATATGCTGCGGTAGTTTCAATGTGCGGTCTGATGATTTGTATTATATGTAGGTACACGGAGCTCAATATTTTGAAATATTCATAGATTTGTAAGTGTAAATGTGATATATCCCAGATGTAGTCAATGCTATCTTGTACGAACTTGTAAAATCTCAGGGAAAAATACATTTTATTTTAGAAAGTGTAAAAGTGACCAATTTTTTGATCTGATTGTAGCAAACACAAGTGCAGATGGTCAAACCCCAAAAACTTCTCATATTCATTGTTACATGGTCGAGATATAAAGGTATTTCACGCACTGGTTTAATACTCAACTGCTTACATCCATGTTTGTTTGCAGTTTTTTTTGGACACCTCTTAATGCTCCCTCCGATCCATATTTTTTTTAGATACACAGTACAAACACAGACGCTCTCATATAGATGTATCTAGACACATATTAGTTGTAGAGACGTCCATTTTATCATCATGTAATGAGGATCAGATGGAGTATCGTTTTCATTTTACCAAAAGAAATGGATATATTACTGTATAGTACTGAGCTCTGAGCTCAGTAGCCTGAAGCCCTGAGCTCTGAATGCAATTTCTGTGTGCACACTGAACGGATCATAACCCACACGACATGTCTCACTGGTCTGTAGGTCCGGACCCCACCAGATACTGATAAAGCCCAGTGACCCGCCGGGTGAAGTTTTGTGTGTGGATTCCTGCGTACCTGGCTTCGTTCCTCCTAGACACGCGCATTTTTTTTGACCGGGGGACACGCGCATTTATTCCCTTGCTGATTGCTGATGTATCATTCTCAGTTTCTCACAGCCCCCTCATGTTCAGAACTTCAGATCTCCCCAGATCCCTCGCCGTCCATCTCCCCTGAGTCCTCTCTCTACACCACCGGCGTCCACCACCGCTCGGACTACGCGGCTTGGACTCCGTCCTCTACGGATGCGGCGACGTCGCATCTAAAAACTCCACTAAGGCGGCGCGGCATCCCCGATTCTCTCGGTCCATGGCTGCAATGGCGGTATGTTTCCCCCGAATCACTAGCGTTGCCGGTCACATCTTTATTATATCTAAGCTGTATTGCCGGTTGCTTAGCATTGTTTGATATACAGTACTTCTCTCAGCCAGTGTATATATTAATCCTCTGGTAAAGACTCGGGTTACACATGCACCCATGCTAGCTATGTTGGGACTGGATCTAATGTGTGCAGTAATAATCGTTCAAATATGCTATTGGTCAATCCACGGCCGATGATCACATATGAGGACACCGAGCATGCATGTCTGGCTTGTGGACTCTTTAGGCCGACGCTGATTTTTTTTTGTTTGCTTGGTCAATCTGTACTGGCGGATGATGAACTGCAGATGCATTATTCTGATGCTAGACATAGCCAGCAAGCATGCATGGCTCATGCTAGCTTGATTTCTATTCTCATAGCTACTATTTATATCGATTTGGCTTCTGCGATACAATGATACACTATGCTGAATAATTTGATGATACAAGGTTGTACATATCAGCCTAGCTAGATTCAGAAGCTTATTGTTCAGACTGTGTGTTTGATAAGAACAATGATCCGCTGAGTTTGCTAGGTGCCTTTTATTATGCATTTGCTTGGAATTACGGTCAGAAGCTAGAGGCATTATCTAATTGAGGCCTCTTTTTTGCAGTGTTCAAACAAGAAGCTCAAGCTTGGAGAGAGCTTATCATGGAAGGAGACATCTGTAGAGCCAGCCCCAGTGTGCAAGGTGTTTGGGCGCATCGATGAGGAGAATACCCCTGACAGCTTCTGCAAGGTACTATGTACATCGGAGTTAGAGGTGATTTCCATCCCCAGTCGTGTTCTACCCTGGTTTTACGGTGGGTGTCCAGAGTCCATCAACCTGAAGATGTCCACTGCATGCACCTGGATTGTGGACCTGAAGCAACAAGATGGCAATGTTTTAATGGACAAAGGATGGCCAGAGTTTGTCAAAGCACATGACTTGAAGGTAGGATACCTCCTGACCTTCAAGAAGCTTGACACCAAATCATTGCAGGTGCTCATATTTGGTTACAATTGCTGTGAGAAGGTTATATGGTGTTCAGGTTATCACCCATCGCTGGGGCAACAATATCAATCACAGCTGTATTAAGTTGTCTTACAAATGTTCTTTAGAGAGAGCTGGTCTATAATAGTATACTGCTCTCTTTAATGATGCATTGTGGTGAACATGATGGTACCATTACTGGATTGTGGTCACATGTGAGGGGGGATGTTGAAATGTATAATTGGATTGCCTAGCCCTTTCCATTAGTTCGGACTTTTGGTTGCGTTGGCTAGTGCATGAAGCTTGACAAACCTTATTTATGTGTACAGCTCTCTAGTTGTACTATTAATTATTATGTGCTTATGTTGGCTGGATTGTGATGAACATGAGATGTTTTGTTGTTTACGTAAAGAAAAAAACGTGATGTTTTTTTGAATCCTGCGCTGGATATGTTTTGCACAAACTAGTGAAGTGACCGCTGACAAAACATATTATGCGCAAATAGGCAACCCTCAGCAACGATCATGGGTTCAAGTGTCCAGGATCCAGTGCCTTGACATAAGCAAGGCACAGATGAACAGTACGGTGACTTGTAGATTTGGCCGTTGGATTGAAAATAGATAGCTAAGATCAAAGTACTGTAGCATGTAGCATATGTACTGTTCATGGTTCTAAAGCACATGCACTGTGGACGACGTACTGTAGCACATGTCCTGTACATTGGTTGGTACTGTAGCAGTTACTAGTTAATAGTCATCTGTCTAATTATTTTTTATCCAACGGTTGAAAGGGAGGGGCAAGGCATGGTACGGAGTACTATTTATGTGTGCCTCGCCTTCATCAAGGCACTCGATCTCATTCCGGGTTCAAGTATTACCCCATGTAGCACCACTTTTTTTTTGGGTTAGCCAGACAACCTTCCCAATAAAAAAAAGTACTACCTTCCCTGCATGGGCCAATTGTTTGTACTTTTGGGCTGCCGCCGGCCATGTACATGGTGATTGCTGTCAGCCTGCTTACTTCGCTGATAACATTCCAAAAACACTTAATGGGCCTCCGACTCATGCCATTGGGGCCCTTCCTAATTTAAACACGGATATCCTATGATTGGCCCTCTAGAAACCGAGATTCTACATATAAAGTTATTTTTATTTCGTATCAATTATGATTATGATTCTTTTTAAATGCGCATAGCCAGTATGCGCATCTACATGGGCTCTATATTTTGATATATTCATATAGTCGATTTCAAAATTGTCATTAATTATATAAAGTTCCAAGATTTATTCTATTAGTGTGCAAGATCTTAGAGTGTATTTGTAGTTTAAAAAAATGACAAACCTCTTCATCAGATTGTTGTTAACAAGTGCAGTGTTGTGAACCCAAAATATATTACATACTCCCTCGTAGATCAAATTTGATCTAATTAAGTTGAACTAAAACCCGGATCAACAATTAGTATGGATTAGATGCATGGAGTACGAAAAACAAATGAATAGGCAATATTTCAGTTTTTCCTTCAGTTGAGAATGCTAGAGCAGGACCCATTTGCCAGTAGCGTCCCTCAACATTTGAAGGTAAAAACAAACAGAAGGGATCGAAAAAAAAGCATCCTACATATCTCGGCTTAAAATATATCGAGAATTCACATATTTCTTGTACATAGAGGCTGACATCGGGGACCCATTGGCCAGCAGTGGAAAAAAAATCAAAGAGAGGAAACAATTATCGTACAGAGAAGCTGACATGTGGGACGCATTTTGCAGCAGCGTCCTCAACTTTAACAAAGGCGGCAGGGGATCGAAAGAAAAAGCAAAGTTGCCAGAAATCAGCGGTCAAAAATAAATCCAAGAAACGAAATGTTTATTGTTCCTAGAGGCTGACATATGGGACCCACGAGCGAGCAGCGTCCTCAACGTTTCAAAGGCGGCAGGGGATCGAAAAAAAGGCAAGTGACCATATATCAGGTGCCAAAAATAATCCAAGGAAAGAAATTTATTGTACATAGAGGATGACATATGGGTCCCGTTTTGCAGGAGCCGTCTCACCGTTTCCAAGGCGGCACGGGATCGAAAAAAAAGAAAGGAAAGGTTTATCGTTCAGAGAGGCTGAGATGTGGGACCCATGGGCCAGCAGCGTCCTCTTAGTTTCAAAGGCGGCAGGGGATAAAAAAAAGGCAAATAGCCAGTAATTAGGGTAAAAAAAATCAAACAAAGGAAACTTTGACTGTTCATAGAGGCTGACATGTGGGACCCATGAGCCAGCAGCGTCTCAACGTTTCAGAGGCGGCATGAGATCGAAAGAAAAAGGCAAATAGCCAGAAATTATGTGTCAATAATAAATCAAACAAAGGAAAGGTTTATTGTTCATAGAGGCTGACATGTGGGACCTCTGAGCCAGCAGCGTCCTCAACGTTTTAATGGCGGCACGAGATCGAACGATAAAATAAGCCAAAAATCATTTGGTAAACAAAATCCAAGAAAAGAAACATTTACCGTTCTGAGAGGATGACATGCGGGACCCATGAGGCAGCAGCATCCTCAACGATTCCAAGGCGGCAGGGGATCAAAAGAAAAAAAGGAAATATCCAGAAATTAATTAGGGGTTCAAAATAAATCCATCAAAAGAAACTTTTATTGTTCATAGAGGATGACATGTGGGACCGACGTGCCAACAGCATCCTCATCGTTTCAAAGGGGGCAGGAGATCAAAAGAAAAAGGCAAATAGCCAGACATTAGGGGTCAAAAATAACTCCAAAAAAGGAAACTTTTATTGTTCGTAGAGGATGACATGCGGGACCCATGATTCAGCAGCTTACTCAACGTTTCAAAGGCGGCATGAGATCGAAAGAAAAACGCAAGTGACAAAATATCAGGAGCTAAAGATAATCCAAGAAAAAAAGAAACTTTATTGTACATAGAGGATGACATGCGGGTCCCATTTAGCAGCAGCGGTCTCAACGTTTCAAATGCGGCTTGAGATCAAAAGAAAAAGAAAATAGCCAGAAATTAGGGGGTAAAAAAACTCCAAGAAAGGAAAGCTTTATCGTTCATACAGGCTGACATGTCGGACCTATGAGCCTGCAGCTTACTCAGCGTTTCAAAGGCGGCAGGCCGGCAGGGGATCAAAAGAAAAAGGAAATAGCCAAAAATCAGGGTGAAAAAAATCCAAGAAAAGAAACTTTTATTGTACATAGAGGATGACATGCGGGTCCCATGAGCCAGCAGGTTCCTCAACATTTCAAACGTGGCATGAGATCGAAAGAAAAAGGAAAGTGACCAAATATCAAGAGCCAAAAATAATCCAAGAAAAGAAACTTTATGTTACATAGAGGATGACATGTGGGTCCCATTTTGCAGCAGCGGTCTCAACGTTTCCAAGGCGGCACAGGACCAAAAGAAAAATGAAGTAGCCAGAAATCAGGGGGTGAAAAAAATCCAAGAAAAGAAAGATTTCAATTGGGCTGTATCTGGACATCTGGGCCTTCGAACTATCCTGCTGGGCCTTTTGTCTCGTACAATTTCAGCCCACTCCAAAACAGGAAAGTTCGGATTTTTCTAAAAAAAACAGGAAAGTCCTATGCATCGCAAAAACAAAAAACAAGGACACTCAACATATAAGTTTGTTTATGTAAAAATAAAGATTTAATTTATCCGTTTGCAATAGCTCAGAGCGAAATAATCAAGATATCACATGTTTCTTGTACGGGGAGGCTGACATCGGGGACCCATGAGCCAGCAGCGTCGTCAACGTTTCAAAGGCGGCAGGGGATCGAAAATAAAATAAAAAACCAAAAGTCAGTTGGTAACAAAATCCAAGAAAAGAAAACATTTATCATTCTGAGAGGATGACATGCGGGACCCATGAGGCAGCAGCATTCTCAAACGTTTCCAAGGCGGCAGGGGATCAAAAGAAAAATAAAGGAAATAGCCAGAAATTATTTAGGGGTAAAAAATAAATCCACCAAAGGAAACTTTTATTGTTCATAGAGGATGACATGTGGGACCGACCTGCCAACAGCGTCCTCATCGTTTCAACGGGGCAGGGGATCAAAAGAAAAAGGCAAATAGCCAGAAATTAGGGGTAAAAAATAACTCCAATAAAGGAAACTTTTATTGTTCGTAGAGGATGACATGCGGGACCCATGAGCCAGCAGCTTACTCAACGTTTCAAAGGCGGCATGAGATCGAAAGAAAAAGGCAAGTGACCAAATATCAGGAGCCAAAAATAATCCAAGATTTATTGTACATAGAGGATGACATGTGGGTCCCATTTTGCAGCAGCGGTCTCAATGTTTGTAATGCGGCTTGAGATCAAAAGAAAAAGAAAGTAGCTAGTAATTAGGGGGTGAAAAAAAATCCAAGAAAAGAAACTTGATGGACATAGAGGATGACATGCGGGTCCCTTGAACCAACAGCTTACTCAACGTTTCAAACGTGGCATGAGATCGAAAGAAAAAGGCAAGTGACCAAATATGAGGTGCCAAAAAACTCCAAGAAAAGAAAGTTGATTGCTCATAGAGGATGACATGCGGGTCCCATTTAGCTGCAGCGGTCTCACCGTTTGAGAGGCGGCAGGGGATCGAAAGAAAAAGTCAAGTGACCAAATATGAGGTGCCAAAAATAATCCAAAAAAAGAAAGTTTTATAGTACATAGAGGATGACATGCGGGTCCCATGAGTCAGCAGCTTACCATACGTTTCCAAGGCGGCAGGGGATCAAAAGAAAAAGGAAATAGCCAAAAATCAGAGGGTGAAAAAAATAAAGAAAATAAACTTTTATAGTACATAGAGGATGACATGCGGGTCCCATGAGCAAGCAGGTTCCTCAACGTTTCAAACTTGGCATGAGATCGAAAGAAAAAGGCAAGTGACCATATATGAGGAGCCAAAAATAATTCAAGAAAAGAAAGTTTTATAGTACATAGAGGATGACATGCGGGTCCCATTTAGCAGCAGCGGTATCAGCGTTTGAGAGGCGGGGATCAAAAGAAAAAGAAATTGCCAAAAATCAGATGGTGAAAAAAACCAAGAAAATGAACTTTTATAGTACATAGAGGATGACATGCGGGTCCCATGAGCCAGCAGGTTCCTCAACGTTTCAAACGTGGCATGAGATCGAAAGAAAAAGGCAAGTGAAAAATATCAGGAGCCAAAAATAATTCAAGAAAAGAAAGTTTTATAGTACATAGAGGATGACATGCGGGTCCCATTTAGCAGCGGTATCACTGTTTGAGAGGCAGCAGGGGATCGAAAGAAAAAGTCAAGTGACCAAATATGAGGTGCCAAAAAAATCCAAGAAAAGAAAGTTTTATAGTACATAGAGGATGACATGCGGGTCCCATTTAGCAGCAGCGGTATCACCGTTTGAGAGGCGGAGGGGAAAGAAAAAGGCAAGTGAAAAATATGAGGAGCCAAAAATAATTCAAGAAAAGAAAGTTTTATAGTACATAGAGGATGACATGCGGGTCCCATTTAGCAGCAGCGGTATCACTGTTTGAGAGGCAGCAGGGGATCGAAAGAAAAAGTCAAGTGACCAAATATGAGGTGCCAAAAAATCCAAGAAAAGAAATTTTTATAGTACATAGAGGATGACATGCGGGTCCCATTTAGCAGCAGCGGTATCACCGTTTGAGAGGGTGATCGAAAGAAAAAGGCAAGTGAAAAAATATGAGGAGCCAAAAATAATTCAAGAAAAGAAAGTTTTATAGTACATAGAGGATGACATGCGGGTCCCATTTAGCAGCAGCGGTATCACCGTTTGAGAGGCGCAGGGGATCGAAAGAAAAAGGTAAGTGACCAAATATGAGGTGCCAAAAATAATTCAAGAAAAGAAAGTTTTATAGTACATAGAGGATGACATGCGGGTCCCGTTAGCAGCAGCGGTATCACCGTTTGAGAGGGGGATCGAAAGAAAAAGGCAAGTGACCAAATTTGAGGTGCCAAAAATAATCCAGGAAAAGAAAGTTTTATAGTACATAGAGGATGACATGCGGGTCCCAAGAGCAGCAGGTATCACCGTTTGAGAGGCGGCGGGGATCGAAAGAAAAAGGCAAGTGACCAAATTTGAGGTGCCAAAAAAAACTCCAAGAAAAGAAAGTTGATTGCACATAGAGGATGACATGCGGGTCCCATTTAGCAGCAGCGGTCTCAACGTTTCCAAGGCGGCAAGGGATCAAAAGAAAAAGGAAGTAGCCAGAAATCAGGGGGTCAAAAAAATCCAAGAATAGAAAGAATTTTTGTTCATAGAGGATGACATGCGGGACCCATGATCCATCGTAAACGGCTCGATCGGAGAACGTTGAACGAGATGGCGCGATGTAGAAAAAAAACAATGCCAGAGAGGCTGCCATCTGGGCCCTACATCCCTCGGCGGTGCGGATTTGCGTTGACTCGGCCGGCGAACCCGAGATTTCGAGATGCACCACGTCCCGGGCCACCATACGCCACGTTTTGGCCGCTTTCGTCGGGCTAGGTGGCCTCAAAAACGAGAAAAAAAGTTTTGACATGCACCACGGAGGGACCAAAATCGTCGGCCATGGTACACCAGCAACCACGGCGCGACTTCAACTTCTCGGCCATGGCAACTTTTCTTGTAGTGAATGGGGTTCCCAGCCCCAATTAATTAACTTTCATTAATAATTCTCTTCACATGTTTTGCTCTGATTATCAGTAAGCAACTTAAATTTGCAAATAGACACTCCTCCATGGTATGTGAATGTTGGAAGGCACCCGAGGATTCGGTTAGCCATGGCTTGTGTAAGCAAAAGGTTGGGAGGAGTGTCATCCATAAATAAAGAAAAACTAAACTAAAGTACATGTGTAAAAAAAGAGAAGAGGGATGATCTACCTTGCTGGTAGAGATAACGTCCTTCATGGGAGCCGCTCTTGAAAGTCTGGTTGATGAGGTAGTTAGAGTGCCCACTACCATTCGTTGACAACAACAAACACCTCTCAAAACTTTATTTTTATGCTCTCTTTATGTTTTCAAAATAAAAGCTCTAGCACAAATACAGCAATCGATGCTTTCCTCTTTGAAGGACCATTCTTTTACTTTTATGTTGAGTCAGTTCACCTATTTCTCTCCACCTCAAGAAGCAAACACTTGTGTGAACTGTGCATTGATTCTTACATACTTGCTTATTGCATTTGTTATATTACTCTTTGTTGACAATATCCATGAGATATACATGTTATAAGATGAAAGCAACCGCTGAAACTTAATCTTCCTTTGTGTTGCTTCAATGCCTCTACTTTGAATTATTGCTTTATGAGTTAACTCTTATGCAAGACTTATTGATGCTTGTCTTGAAGTACTATTCATGAAAAGTCTTTGCTTTATGATTCAGTTGTTTACTCATGTCATTACCATTGTTTTGATCGCTGCATTCATTACATATGTTTACAATATGATCAAGTTTATGATGGCATGTCACTTAAGAAATTATCTTTGTTATCGTTTTACCTGCTCGGGACGAGCAGAACTAAGCTTGGGGATGCTGATACGTCTCCAACGTATCGATAATTTCTTATGTTCCATGCTACATTATTGATGATATCTACATGTTTTATACACATTATATGTCGTATTTACGCATTTTCGGAACTAACCTATTAACAAGATGCCGAAGTGCCAGTTCTGTTTTCTGCTGTTTTTGGTTTCAGAAATCCTAGTAACGAAATATTCTCGGAATTGGACGAAATCAACGCCCGGTTCCTATTTTGCCGGAAGCATCCAGAACACCCGAGAGCCACGAGGAGGGGCCTGTGGGCCCAGATGATAGGGTGGCACGGCTGCCCTGGCCGCGCCCCTATGGTGTCGCCGCCTCGTCAGCCCTCCGTGCCGCCTCTTCGCCTATTTAAAGCCCCCGCATCGAAAACCCTAAAGAGGAAGCCACGGTACGCGAAACCTTCCGAGCCGCCGCCATCGCGAAGCCAAGATCCGGGACAGGAGTCTTGTTCCGGCACTGCCGGAGCGGGAAGTGCCCCCGGAAGGCTTCTCCATCGACACCGCTGCCATCTCCACCGCCATCTTCATCACCGCTGCTGCTCCCATGAGGAGGGAGTAGTTCTCCATTGAGGCTCGGGGCTGTACCGGTAGCTATGTGGTTAATCTCTCTCTCTGTACTCCAATACAATGATCTCATGAGCTGCTTTACATGATTGAGATCCATATGATGAGCTTTGTATCGCTACTAGTTGTGTGCTACTCATGTGATGTTATTAAAGTAGTCTATTCCTCCTACTTGGTGTAAAGGTGATTAGTGTGTGCACCGTGTGGTTCTTGTCGTAGGCTATGATCATGATCTCTTGTAGATTGTGGAGTTAATTATCATTATGATAGTATTGATGTGATCTATTCCTCCTTCATAGTGTAATGTGGACAGTGTGTGCACTATGTTAGTTCTTGGTTTATTTTGCAATGATCTATTATGCTCTAAGGTTATTTAAATATGAACATTGAATTGTGGAGCTTGTTAACTCCGGCATTGAGGGTTCGTGTAATCCTACGCAATGTGTTCATCATCCAACAAAAGAGTGTATGTAGCACATAAGAGAAAGAGTTATTTATTATGCGATCAATGTTGAGAGTGTCCACTAGTGAAAGTATGATCCCTAGGCCTTGTTTCCAATACTGCAAACACCGCTTATTTACTGTTTTGTTGCATGTTTACTCGCTGCCATATTTTATTCAGATTGCTATTACCACTCATATACATCCATACTACTTGTATTTCACTATCTCTTCGCCGAACTAGTGCACCTATACATCTGACAAGTGTATTAGGTGTGTTGGGGACACAAGAGACTTCTTGCTTTGTGATCGCAGGGTTGCATGAGAGGGATATCTTTGACCTCTTCCTCCCTGAGTTCGATAAACCTTGGGTAATCCACTTAAGGGAAACTTGCTGCTGTTCTACAAACCTCTGCTCTTGGAGGCCCAACACTGTCTACAAGAATAGAAGCACCCGTAGACATCACGTGTCAGATGCACTTTTATCTCGACAGCAATGGAAAGAGGCAGTCAGGGCATCTCCAAAAAGACTGCCGAATTTTCAGGCAATGTTGCGAGCCGCAGGAATCGCAAATGCCCAAGCAATGAACAGAAATCCTCAGGGGCCAAGGAGTGAGATCCACCTTCCACCTCCTCCCGCAATTACGGATGAAAATCGGCACCAGCTTAGAATAGCGGCAGCACCACACCCACCTCCATATGTTGACCCCAACTCCAACGGTGCGGTCTCGATGATTCAGAAAGCTAGGCCATCAAACAGGGCGCAGAAGGTAATTTCACGACAAGTGTTCATGGCAGAGAAGATGCCTCCACCAACAGTCGAGTACTTAAATTGGTCAGGACAAGACATTGGCTTCACAATTGCGGATCATCCACAGCAAGTTCCTCGACCAGGACAATCGGCACTCATCCTACCCGCAGTAATTGCTGGCTTTGACGTGTCGAGAGTTTTTATAGATGGCGGCAGCAGTTTAAACCTTATGTATGCAGATACATTGAGGAAGATGAACATATCCTTGGCAAATTTGAAACCAACTGATACACGTTTCCATGGGATCACACCAGAGAAGCCAAGTTATCCGCTGGGCAAGATCAATCTTGACGTTCAGTTTGGAACCCGAGAAAACTACAGGATAGAGAATCTGGAGTTTGAAGTTGTGGATTTCCGTCGCAATATCACACTTTGTTGGGACGACCAGCATATGCCAGGTTTATGGCGGTACCACATTATACATACCTATTGTGGAGGTTGCCTGGACCCAAGGGACCTATCACAATTAAGGGAAGTTTCGCGCTGTCTGATAAGTGCGACAAGGATTTTCATCGACGAAACTTTGGGATGCAAGCAGAATACATGGCGCCAAGGCTCACTGATTATGATGTGCCAGATGCAGGGAGGTCTCTCGGAGCCAACCTTCAACACTGCCAAGGATTCAAAAGAGGTGCAGATCCACCCAACGGACCCAAAGAAAACGACATCCATTGCAACAAATATGGATATCGCATAGGAAAGCGCGCTCGTCGAGTTCCTCCGTGAGCACTGGAAAATCTTCGCATGGTGTCCAGCTGACATGCCAGGAGTACCCAGGGAACTTGCCGAGCACCACCTCAACTTGGATCCTCTCGCGAGACCAATCAAACAACCCTTGCGGCGTTTTTCGGAACCAAACCGCAAAGCTATGCTATCAGAAATAGATCGACTCAAGGATGCTGGTTTTATCAAAGAGATATCTACAGAAGCCACATGGGTAGCTAACCCAGTGATGGTGCCGAAGAAACACACGAAAGTCCTTCGCATGTGTGTCGACTTTACGTGTCTCAATAAACACTGTCCTAAGGATCACTTTCCCCTCCCAAGGATCGATCAAATTATCGACTCCACGGCAGGATGTGAACGTCTTTCCTTCTTGGACGCATACTCTGGTTATAACCAGATCAGATTAAAAGAAGATGATGAAGCCAAGACAGCGTTCATAACACCTTACGGCGTGTTTTGTTACAAAACAATGCCCTTTGGTTTGAAAAATGCGGGAGCAACATATCAGCGGATGATGCAGAAGTGCCTTGCAACACAGATTGGAAAAAATGTGCAAGTCTACATTGACGATGTCGTGATAACATCAAAGAAGGGGTCAACATTGATCGAAGATTTGAAGGAAACCTTCGACAACCTCGACAAGTTCTGCCTCAAGCTGAACCCGACAAAGTGCTCTTTTGGAGTTCCCGCAGGAGAACTTCTCGGGTTCTTAGTATCAGCAAGAGGGATTGAAGCTAATCCCGAAAAAATACAGGCCATTGTAACTATGAGGAAGCCAACAAAGTTGAAAGAAATACAACAGCTGACGGGGCGAGTCGCAGCTTTAAGCAGATTCGTCGCCAGGTTGGGAGAAAAAGCGCTGCCGTTCTATGCATTAATCAAACAGGGCGAGAAATTTCAATGGAACGAGGAAGCAGACAGAGCTTTCGAAAATCTCAAGCGCACAATTTCGACACCACCAATCTTGGTGGCGCCTAAAGAGAAGGAACCTCTCCTCCTATACATTGCAGCCACACCTCAGGTGGTCAGCACGGCCCTAGTAGTTGAAAGAGAAGAAGAAGGAAAGCTCCATGGAGTACAGAGGCCAGTATGTGTTACCCTCCAAAACCCCCCGACGGGCTTTGGTTAAGCAACACGAAGAGCCGGGAAGCTCCCAGGGCCGCTTAGTGGATCCCTGGCACCTCGCGTCGTCCCGCAAATCTTCTGGCGCGCGTCCTGGCGGTTGCTAGGGCGTGCCACCTGACCTAGACCTGATCAGGAAGGTGTTAGTGCTTCGATTGTTCCTGCATGGCAGACACGTAAACATTAAATACGAGCCTTATCGGCTCTCAGGTTTCCCTGTGGATCGGCTCAAAGAGCCGATCGCCCCATGGTCCTTGATGGATTTGCAATGGCATGGGGATCCTGCTTGATCAGGACAAAGCTAAAACGATCCACGACAGTTTAGGGTTTTCACCGCATAATCGGAACGTCCTACGTGCGATCGGGCCTAGCAGCTACGAGAGATGATGCAAACCACCCCTACGAGAGGCCTAAAAACCAACATAACGTTGATTCCCGGAACATCCCTCGCAGGGACGGTAAACAACGCCTAACGCACTGCCGGATCGTCCGACCCCAGCATAAGGCCTAACTATGCAGATATTAAACTAATCCTTGCAGATGCAAGGAGCAACTATAACGGATCGGATCTACTAAGCATGATCAAGCAAGATGCTGCCCTTACGTCTGGATCGACGTAAGGGCAGCTAGGTGTCTAGGGACGGCATTGCCACGCAGATATGCACGTGAAAGCACCAATGCAAGCCCCTAAACACCTAAGGATAAGTAGTACCGCTCGCCATCAACAAGGCTTCAGCACGAGCAGTACAAGGTTGACGAATAAACGTACGCTGCCTAGATCGCTAGATGCGATCTAGGCAGCATGGTGCTTACCCGGGAGAAACCCTCGAAGAAAGGGGTGGCGATGCGCCGTATTTTGTGTTGGTTGAACGATGATTGTCCTCCTTTTCCGATAACCCTAGATACATATTTATAGTCCAAGGGACTTTCTAATTGAGGCATGCACCTAACCGTGCATGGGCCAGACTCTATCTCTTTAATCTAAATACAACGCGATCTAATAATTTACAGATACACGGGCAACTTAGCCCAAACTCTCAGCGCAAGGCCGCTTCGAAGATGCTTCACGTGTACGTCCTTCAAGCCCATCTTCACTTACGGCCCACCTCCGGATTTGGCCAAAATCGGGTGGTAACACATGCCCCCCTGGTTTTGATAATGAAAATTGCAAAACCATCTGTCTCCTTCGAAGGGTCATGTCATGACAGAGCCGTCGCAGTTTTCTTCATGATGACGTCTCGCCTCCTCGCCTTCTCGGCACGACTTGACGGTTCTGGCACCGTGTCCTCGGGACTGCTTAAGCATTAAACCATATACCCCTTTATTTGGCCACTCCCTGTAATTCCTTTTCTCATCTCCCTGCTCCACAGTAGCCATCGGCAAACCGAAAAACCCTCCTCAGTCCCCATGGATTCCTCCTCTTCCTCCGCTTCCTCTGGCCTGTCTCTCCAGTCCTCCTCCTCCAGCGAACTCGAGCAGGAGGTCGATCTGATGGCCATCTACGAAGCCCGCGCCCCAGAGTATTGGGACGCGCGGGACTGGGACTTCTCCAACGAGTCGGAAGACGACGAACCCCTCACCGATGGGGAAGAAGACCTTCAGTTCCTCATCGACGGGGAGCTGGAAGCACCAAGCGACGACGACCTCTTCCCCTGGGAAGGGAGCTTTTCCTCCGACGAGGAGGAGGAAGAGGAGGAAGACGCCGACGATGACTCCCTCGAAGGTTACCCACCAGCGAAACGCCTCCGCATGTGGTGGGACGACGACGACAGTGATGACGAAGAGGAGGATGAAGCCCCTGCAGAGGGCTACGGGAGCAGCGACGAGGAGCCCGCCGGTAGCAGCGCCGATGAGAGCTCCGAGGATGATGATGAAGGCAGTGACGGCCCGTAGATTAGGATCTACTAGTGTAGGCCTAGCAGTAGCAGATTGATCAACAGACCCCTCTTTTGTTCTTCCCTTCTTAAGCAATCGGCTCCTCCCTTGTAAGAAATCTAGTTTATCAATGGAGAATTTCCCCAACTTGATGTTACCGATTCTTTTTATGCTAATTTAGCCGATTGTCAACTCGATCGACTTTAAATGAGTCGATCTCCACGCATCGATCCCCCCATGATCCGCTCCTCATCTTTTTGGCATCGGAGCAATCGTGAGCTTGGGCCGTGCTCACCAAGGCAATGTCTGCGGAACCAGCCTATGACTCTCCAATCGGCTTCTAAAAACAGAGCATCCACGAGGCCAGCTGTTCCCCGAGCCTCGTCGAGGTGAAAACCATGATGAGGACCCGCAATTCAAACAATACAGGGCTTGATCACGCCTGGAAGAGACATCACGCAAGGCCAACCACCGATCACCCTAGCTCAATGAACAACAGGCTGTTTTGGGATGCCAACTCTCTCATAACAGCATGCCAAACTGGCAATGAGGCAACTTTGAGCACTTGTACTAGAGTCGATGGCCGCATCGGTTTTGCACCATGAGACACTTCAAACAGGATCATGACTCTTACCACCAACCCAGCGGGCTGGTAATCTGGTTCTGGGCAGGTGTCCTCAATAGAGCTCTGGGCTTGTTTCTCAATTGACTTGTATGTGGAAACTGATATTTTTGGCGACATTAGCACCATTCCTCAGACAAACTATGATACAAAGCTAGCCGATTTCGAAAAAATCGGCTTCCGATAGCAAAGGATCCTTCGGGGCAACCGCCCGGATACCTCTCGTCACCGGCTGTCCTCCTCTGCAATAATCCACCACCTCTCAAGCAAGCTGTGATGCAGAGTCAACCGATTTCAGTATCAATCGGCTCTTCGCAAAGAAATCTCCGGGTCGATGCCCCCGAGCCTTAGTCAAGGCGAGGATACAAGTGCATCCACCGAATGGGCCACCATCAGTTCCCAATTGTAGCGCAGCATCAGCCGATTCCAACCAAGTCGGCTTCCAAAGGCAGAGAACCTATGACACGACCCCAAGCCAGCCATTCCAGCTCTTCACCAAACGGGCAGACTGATGTAGCTTCTGGTGAGGCTATTTGATGAATTGGTCACCTTGGTCAAGCCCCAGGGGGAAATGTTACAGCCGGTTGAATGTTCATTGGCTGCTCTCACGATCTTAGCCTGATCTGCATATTCCTGCTATTCTTGTTCCTAGCCATGGCTGCTGACCTTGGAGATTTGCTAACGGAGCCACCAACCATTCCACTGAGGGACTCCTTCAGTAGAGCCTTGCTGCGCAACTTGATGACTGCTCCATTAGGCTTCTGCTTGTACCGTTACACTTGAAGGCTTGCAAACGAAGCTGGAGGTCCTCGCGGAGAAGACCTGAGCCACCAAACAGTTGGAGATCCTCGCAGAGCCTCGTCCTGTAACAGTTTGTACCTCTTGAGTCGATGGCCGTGCATCGGCTTTGAACTCTTAAGTCGATGCCTGCGCATCGGCTGTGCTCAAAAATTTCTGTATTTTCGATTTTTTGCGGCCGATTTGCTTACGTATCGGCCCCCATACTTGAGCTGCTCTGCTGGAAACTTGACATCCGTTCCCAGCTCTGTATCCTCCATCTTATCCATCTATGTGCCCCCCGAGCCGATTCTGTCAAGTACTTGATGGTATCGGCTCTTCAGGCATCTGTTGGATCAATGCTGAACACAGACGAGGTATGTTGAGGATAATTTTGGCCGATTGCGGGAATCGGCCTCCTTTTCCGTTGCAATGCTTTGGCGATGGTTTGCAACTTCTTGGATTTCTACTGTAGCTACGTGGCATGCTGGAGATAAGATCCTTTGCTTTTCATTTTTTGAGGGCCGATCGCAGGGATCGGCCTTGCCACGTATGTCCAATGTCTTGGACGTGCTACTCTGTCAAGACCACGGACACCATGTTTGTGTCAGCCGATGCCTCTGCATCGGCATCAGCCGATGCCTGTGCATCGGCTTTCGCCTGTTTGGGGCGCCATACTTTCTTTGGCGGGCGCGCCTTCGTCTCCACTGTTTGCTGGATTTTCGCGGCCAGATCGGGCCGCGCTCTTCTCAACGTGTACAGGTACTGTGCCTCGGCTTCTTCCAGGTTTCGCAGCCGCTGCACTCTACGCTTTTGAGAATGGCTGAGTCCATCAGGGCACCACCTTGGTCGGTGATACCTATCTTCTTCATCTGACTCCTCGAAGTCTTCTTCTTGAGATGACTCAGCTCGTTTATTCTGAGGTGGGAGAGGTCCTAGACGCTCGAACACTGAAACTTCACTTGCCCTCCTTCTTCTTTGCTGTTTGCATTCTGGGCAGTTCTCGATTGTTGGCAATCGGCTCATTCCTGAGTCCCAGCAATGTTTGAAGAAGGGACAGTCCCAGTGCTTGTCCACGTTGTCTTGCTCCTTTGACCTCCCTCTGGCGCGACGTTCGTACCCGTCGTCGTTCCTGTCATGCTGACGATACCTCCTGTTTTCCGCATCAGACCGACGATGTTTCTCATCGTCTTCGTCGTAGCGTCGACGTCGGTCGTACTGCTGCTCATATTTGTTGAGGAGATGCACGGATAATGGGCGCTGATACCGTATGCTTCTCACCTCCTCCTCGGTCAGGTACCGTCTATCGTCGTCTTGGGGCCGGTCGCGTGGAACAGCCTCCTCTTTATCTTTGCCACGAGAGTGGCTGCCCTCTGCTTTGTCCGCGCCATGGCGAATCATAAACCCTGCCATATTGACATCGAAAGAGAACCCTGGTTCTCTTATGGAGTGGCTTAGGTCCACCATGTTGACGTCCGGAAACGGACGCCTGTCTACCTTCATGGCAAACTGTCCGAAAGTTAATCGGCCTGATTCTATCGCCATCTGAATTTGTGCGCGCAGTACTTTGCAGTCGTTGGTGGTGTGCGTGAACGTATGATGCCACTTGCAGTATGGCCTCTTGTTCATCTCTTGTGCCATAGGGATCTTGTGTCCGTCGGGTAGCTTCAACTGTTTCTCTTTCAGTAGCAGATCGAAGATCTGTTCAGTTTTGGTCACGTCAAAGTCCAACCCTCTTGGAGGCCCTGGTGGATTCACCCATTGGCAGGACACAGGTACTGGCGTCCGAGTCCACTCGGCTACCGCAACTTCCTGATCTTCCGCGGAATCTTCATCTTCATCGGCATTGACCAGGCTGATCGCGCGCTTGAACTTGTCTTGGTACAGTTCTGGATGGCGCTGCTCATATAAGGTCAGTCTATTGACCAGGTGCGTCAGCGAGTTGTACTCAACTTGGAACGTCAGATCCTTGAACGACGCTGCCAGGCCTGCCACGGCCAGCTCGACTGCCTCTTTCTCAGTTATATGAACCGAATAGCATCGGTTCTTGACAGTTCTGAAACGCTGAATGTACTCAGCCACTGTCTCTCCTCGCTTTTGCCGAACCTGTGCTAGTTCGGCAATACCAGCTTCAGTAGTTTCTGAATGGTATTGGGTGTGGAACAGTTCCTCCAGCTGCTTCCATGATTGCACTGAATTTGGCTGCAACGAGGTGTACCACCCAAAAGCTGGACCGGTGAGGGATTGCGAGAAGCACCTCACCCGTAGCTGATCCGATGCCGAAGCCATGCCCAGCTGGGCCAAGTATCGGCTCACGTGCTCGATGGAGCTAGATCCTTCTGACCCACTGAATTTGTTGAAGTCCGGAAGCCGGTACTTGGGTGGTAGTGGGATCAGGTCGAACTCATTGGGGTACGGCTTGGAATAGCCGATTATCTTCTTCTTCGGCAAGATGCCGAATTGGTCTCTCAAGACCGCACTGATCTGATCTGCGGTGGAGGTAGTAGCAGCTGAGCTTTCATGGACTGGTGCAGTGGCATACTTGGCTAGCCACGCTTGTTTCTCAGCTTCTGCTCCTAGACTCCCCGCTGCTGCAGTTGTTCTTCCTGCCGGAACAATTGCTCCTGCTCCGGCAATCCCTCCTGGTGGAGCCTGGATCGCCTGCGTCCAGTTGTTGCAGTCCGGCACAAACGTGCACACGTATCCGTGTGGGATTTCCTTGGGCGGGTCATGTAAGAATTGATAGTCGCCCGGGTCACCCCCAACTTTGTAGACGACGTATGCCGGTGAGCCTTGTTGCTGTGGAGCCGCCATTGTGTACGGCAGAGGTGGCCTGGTGTGGAGTTGCATCTCTCCCTGGTGCGTCCCTAGAACAGGTCCTGAAGGGGAGTAACGACGCTCCATGATCTCTTGCACCACACGGAGCGCAACGCGCTCCAAAGTGTTCACCAGGCTCTCAGAGTGCCGATGCAGTGAATGGGCCACCATGTAGTTGATCTCCTGACGCAGGGCTCTGGTACGTTCCTCTGAAGGGAGAGACAGATCCAACCCATCGAGGATGCCTTGTGGTGCGAATCCTTTGAACCTGACGCCGTGCGACCGGGTCTTCTCAAAGGAGCCGATGAGTTCGGCCTCGAGGATGACCTTCAGGTCATCGTACTTCTTCTTGTGTTCCGTGGGGAGATCCTCGTACGTGATCGGTTTCTCCGCCACCTCGGATGTCGATGCTGACATGGATGTTGACGTGGATGTTGCAGAAGATGTCCCACCGGGCGTGCCAGAATGTGTTACCCTCCAAAACCCCCCGACGGGCTTTGGTTAAGCAACACGAAGAGCCGGGAAGCTCCAGGGCCGCTTAGTGGATCCCTGGCACCTCGCGTCGTCCCGCAAATCTTCTGGCGCGCGTCCTGGCGGTTGCTAGGGCGTGCCACCTGACCTAGACCTGATCAGAAGGTGTTAGTGCTTCGATTGTTCCTGCATGGCAGACACGTAAACATTAAATACGAGCCTTATCGGCTCTCAGGTTTCCCTGTGGATCGGCTCAAAGAGCCGATCGCCCCCATGGTCCTTGATGGATTTGCAATGGCATGGGGATCCTGCTTGATCAGGACAAAGCTAAAACGATCCACGACAGTTTAGGGTTTTCACCGCATAATCGGAACGTCCTAAGTGCGATCGGGCCTAGCAGCTACGAGAGATGATGCAAACCACCCCTACGAGAGGCCTAAAAACCAACATAACGTTGATTCCCGGAACATCCCTCGCAGGGACGGTGAACAACGCCTAACGCACCGCCGGATCATCCGACCCCAGCATAAGGCCTAACTATGCAGATATTAAACTAATCCCTGCAGATGCAAGGAGCAACTATAACGGATCGGATCTACTAAGCATGATCAAGCAAGATGCTGCCCTTACGTCTCTGGATAGACGTAAGGGCAGCTAGGTGTCCAGGGACGGCATTGCCACGCAGATATGCACGTGAAAGCACCAATGCAAGCCCCTAAACACCTAAGGATATAGTACCGCTCGCCATCAACAAGGCTTCAGCACGAGCAGTACAAGGTTGACGAATAATTACGCTGCCTAGATCGCTAGATGCGATCTAGGCAGCATGGTGCTTACCCGGGAGAAACCCTCGAAGAAAGGGGTGGCGATGCGCCGTATTTTGTGTTGGTTGAACGATGATTGTCCTCCTTTTCCGATAACCCTAGATACATATTTATAGTCCAAGGGACTTTCTAATTGAGGCGTGCACCTAACCGTGCATGGGCCAGACTCTATCCCTTTAATCTAAATACAACGCGATCTAATAATTTACAGATACACGGGCAACTTAGCCCAAACTCTCAGCGCAAGGCCGCTTCGAAGATGCTTCACGTGTACGTCCTTCAAGCCCATCTTCACTTACGGCCCACCTCCGGATTTGGCCAAAATCGGGTGGTAACAAGTATATTTCATCAGTGAAGTACTGTCGCCTCAAAACAGCGGTACCCCCAATACCAGAAGCTGGCGTATGGAGTATTTACGACAGCAAGAAAATTGCGACACTATTTTTCGGCGCACCCGATAATAGTGGTCAACGAAGCTCCTCTGTCAAATATATTGAACAACCCAGAAGCTACGGGTCGTGTCTCCCTTTGGGGAATAGAACTTTCCCCTCGGGACATCACGTATGAAAAAAGAAAGGCAATAAAATCGCAGGTTTTACCGGATTTCATCGCAGAGTGGATGGAGCTACAAAATACAGGGCCTCCAGATTTATCGAGAACCTGGACTATGAACTTTGACGGGTCCAAAAGGTTAGAAGGCGCTGGAGCAGGCGTGATACTAGTATCACCTGAAGGCGACAAGTTGAAGTATGTCTTACGGATGACGTTCCCAAACGCATCTAACAATGAAGCAGAATATGAAGCTCTCATACACGGGATGAAGATGGCGAAAGCTTGCGGTGCAACCCGACTGAAAATTTTCGGCGACTCACAGTTGGTAGCACAGCAAGTTATGAACCAATGTGATGCAGTCAATGAGAGCATGATAGCATACAAGGAGATGTATAATGAGCTGGAAAAACTGTTTGATGGATGCGAGGTAAACCACATCAGCAGATTGAGCAATGATGAAGCCGATGTCCTTGCAAACATCGGGTCACAATGTCTCGCGATCCCTCCAGGCGTGTTTTGGGAAGAAATAAGCGAGAGATCAACAAAGCCAATGAAAACAAAGAAAAAGGAGAAGGAAGAGAAATCTTCGGGTACCACCAAAGAATCATTGGAAGAAGAAGAAGAGGAACAGGAGCTAGTCATGATGGTGCAAATTCCATGGATGCAGGCATACATATCATACATCCTAAGGAAAACAATACCCGACGATCCAGTTGAAGCAAGGCGAATAATTAGACGATCTAAAGCTTTCACTGTGGTAAAAGGGGAGTTGTACAAACGAAGTATTTCGGGTGTGCTACAGAGATGTGTCACACCCGAAGAAGGAAGGATCATCCTGAAAGATGTACACGAAGGAATATGTGGGCATCACGCGAGCAGCCGAGCTATCGCGGCTAAAGTCTTCAGAGCAGGATTTTACTGGTTGACAGCAATTGAGGACGCGAAGGAAATAGTGCGAACTTGCGATGCGTGCCAAAGATTCGCTGCCAAACCTCACTCGCCAGCAGCAGAACTGATGCCAATCCCATTGTCTTGGCCCTTTGCTCAATGGGGTCTCGATATGGTGGGCAAACTACACAAAGCTTCGCCAGGAGGATATGAGTATATGCTCGTTGCTGTCGACAAATTTACTAAGTGGATAGAAGCAAAGCCGATAAATTCACCGGACGGCGCGTCGGCAATCAAGTTTGTGAAAAGCATCGTCTTTCGATTTGGAGTCCCTCACAGCATCGTCACAGACAATGGCAGTAACTTTACGTCCAAGGAGTTCAAAGCATATTGTGCAGAAGTGGGCATCAAATTGAGTTTTGCGTCTGTCGCACATCCACAGACCAACGGTCAAGTCGAGAAAGCCAACGGCATCATCTGCAATGGTATTAAGAAACGCCTGTTGGGACCATTGGAAAAAGCTCGGCATACTTGGCCGGAGGAGCTGCCAAGCGTGTTGTGGAGTATTCGAACAACACCAAATACGGCGACGCAGGAGAGACCGTTTTTTCTGGTCCACGGAGCCGAGGCAGTCTTGCCGATAGAAATAGAGCATGATTCTCCAAGAGTTACAGAATATGATGAAGAAACTTCGAGAAAAGCTTTGGAGGATGACGTCGACGCACTTGATGAAGCTCGAGATGAATTCCTGTCACGAGTCGCCAAATATCAACAGGACCTGAAAAATTACCACAGTCGACGATTGCGACCGAGATCTTTTCAAGTTGGCGATTTGGTTCTGCGACTTAATCAAAAAAGTCATGAAAAACTCGAGTCACCGTGGCTTGGACCTTACATCGTCACAGAAGTAATCGAAGGAGGAGCATACAGAATCAAAGACAAGAAGACGGGGATTGCCGAGCCAAATCCTTGGAACGTGGCGCAGCTCAGGCGTTTTTACGCTTAGATGCCAAAATATAGTCTCCTCTGTAAACATACAATGTACTGAAACGCCCGCGAGTTTTCAGACGCACTCTTTTCCTTTTTTGGGGCACCGAGTGGGGCCGGGAAAGGTTTTTAATGAGGCGGGCTCGCGGTGCTGCAATATAATAAAGATAGTGGAATTATATATCTTTTCGACAGGCTCGGGGGCTTCCCCCTAGACGATACAATATATATATACACAAAGTATCGACAAATACAACTCGCAAAAAACATCTCGCCTTGGTATAAAGTACCTCGCCAAAATAAAAATATCGACAAATAGCGGTCAACATAAAGCTCGGGGGCTCGTACCCGCAGTATAATTTATTTTGCCTTGGGATAACCTCGCATTATAAAACGAAAATACTGCCATCAAAACGCCCGAGGGCTTGCCATTGAAAATAAAAATATAGTGACCTTACAATACAGATTACATACAGAAGATACAACTCTCGGAACAAACCTATCCTCAAGGGTTACCCAGTATATTATCTATGGTCAACCGCTCATTATTTATAGCACGAGTGCTATGCTCAGCATAGCTACCCTTCACGAAGAATTCAGAATCCATCCGAAGAAGTTCATCCATCATATCTTCGGCAACAGGGGTCACAACGTCGTCATATTTGCTGAAGTTCTTCCTCCTCTTCGCCATCTTGGCTAAGCACTTTGGAACAACTTGACCCACATCTAACTTCGGGTAGCAGATTTTTATCATGATCATAGCAAACCTTGCGCCAGCAGCTAATTGGGCCCGCACAAAGCCATGGATTCGAGGAGCATCCCGAAATTTATCCATTAAAGCAGGAAGAGTTTCTGGCATCTTATTGCGAGGAAACATGGTGCCATAGACCAGAGACAAAGTCCTCGTACAGAAGTCGAGATAATCGCGAACCTGAAGCGCGCGATCCTGAAATCTGACGATCTGGCGAGTCCGTTCAGGCGTGCCCCAAAAATTTGAACCATGATCATGCGCAAGCCGAAGAAGTGCATTGGATCGAGCTTCGACACGTTCATCTTCAGTAGCAGCATCCAAAAAAGAACCTATTTTTTAAAGAATCAGTGAGCAACGAGGAGACAAGCAAAAAGGAAAAGAAAAAGCACGACAATGATAATGAAGCACACCTGCCATATCCAAGCTAGCATCTGTCAGCAGTTGAAGCATAATTTTTTTGCGGGATGTAGCTGCAGCAGCTTCAAAGAACGGGAGTCCTTCTCAGATATGGCATCTTGAGCTTGTTGGAGCGCAATCTTTTCCCTTTCAGAAGATTTTCGAGATTGTTCCATGAGCATAAGTGATTGCTTCTTCGTGGACTGGAGTTGTTGTCGAAGTTCTTCCAAATCTTCTGCCGAATTCTTACTCGAAGAATTTTCAACAAATTCAACAGAGACAGGGGTTTTCTTCGAATGAGACGAAGGAAAAACCTCGGAAGGACCAGGAGTTGCCGTATAGTTGTCAAAAATTAACTGAAAACAGAAATTTCGACATCAATCATTGAGCAAAGATAGATTTCCATTCATTCTCATAATATATACATGTCTATTACAAAAGAAGGACCTCTAGAGAACTACTGAAGCAGTCATCGCCAAGAACACTATGGCGACAATGCCAAAAGGGGGAGATAAACTAAAAAGAAAAAAGCAAAGTGGTCTACTTGACCTCCGGCTTTGAAGAACTCGGAGCAGGTGCTGGCTTATATCCCAGAGTGGCGAGGATCTTCTTCGAATTGGGCTTTGCCGCTTTAATTAGCGACTGCCACTTCTTGGTTTCGATCTTCCCCGTGTCGCCAACTTTTGACCAGTCGACTTGTTGTTGACTCTCTGCAATCAAGGCCATTGTACCTTCGACGCCAACCTTTAGTCCTTCTTGACGAAGTTGGAGTCCAAGGTCTTCATTGCCAGTGAAGCACTTGGCGAGATCAATGAAAACTGCGGGTTCCTCCTTTTTATGGAAGAAATAGGGGAAGAGCCGCGACAGGCCAGCTTCAGCTTCATCTAATCCGTTACGAGCTTCCGTCCCATGAATTTCGAGGAGAGAAAGCGCATCGAGAAGCTCGTCATCCTCAGGATTTTCCAGCTCGTATTCTTGATGTGTTCTCCCTGCTTAAAGCATAAAAAAAGAGAAGGTTAGCAAAAGGGAAAAAGGGGGGAGACCAAAACACGACGTGAGAAAACAGCAAGGGTGTGAAGACTTACTAACAAAACGTCGACTTTGCGTTTCCAGTCGACTGATCTCTTCTTCTCGAGCAGAATGCTGAGCTACATTTTCTTCTAAGGCCCTTTTTGCGTCGTCGAGTCTTTTTTGAAGATCCTCGACGGTTTTCGTGTGCGCACTCTCGCTTTGTTCTAACTCAATAGCGAGGGCGTCAGCACGTTTGTTGGCTTCTGCCAGTTTCTCTGCCAACATAAAGACAGATAAGCATTGCAATACAAGATAGCGACAGAAGAAAATCGACAAGGAAAGATGGACAACAAGTAGGTACCTTCAAGTTCGCCGGCATAATCGCGGTACCCGATAAATTGGGTACCAAAGCGGACGAGCTCTTTCATAAAAGGCTGAAGAGATTACCATGCAAAAAGGTCAATATAGGAAGAAGAAAAAGTCGACATCAACGAGAAAAAAAAGAGAGGAAAACTCCAAATTAACAAAAAGTCAATACAGGAAACAAAAGAACAATTTACCTCTTCCATCAAAGAAGTCGAGGAACAACCAGCTAATATGGTTGGTTCCTTGGCTGATTCCACCCTGGCTCTCTTCGGGGAAGGAGCTTGGGGGCTTACAGCTGGTGTTGGACGTTCAGGGTTTTGTGGAGGAGGTGAAGTTTCGTCGCCATCAGGACGAGCTTCGAGACAACTAAAGTACGAGACGTGCTCGTGCGAGCAGTCTCGTCAATAGGTGCATCTTCCTCTTCATCGTCACTGCCATAAATATAGCGACAAGATAAAATAGCAATTTCAAAAACATCGACAAAGGGAAAAATACAGTACATAGCAATTTCAAAGAACTTACGAGCTGACGAGAGCAGCACCGTAAAGATCCAAAGTTTCTTCCTCGGCATTGGGTGCAGTCTTTTCAGCACGGGAAGTATTAGCTTTGGAGGCGCCAGAGTCGATAGCTTCATCCCTTTTCCTTTTGCCCTTTGGAGAAGCAGCAGGGAGAGATGAGCGTGTCGACGAAGAAACTTCTGTTTCATTCTCTTTTTCAAGTGAAGCCGCGGATTTATGGGAACCCCCGACTCCACTTTCAGGGCGAGAAGCACCCTGGTTGTCGTCGGTGACAACAGCCCGTTCTTCGACTTCCCCACCCTCGGGAAGGGGAGGAAGAGAAGATAGAACAAGGTGACCCTATGGAATATAAAAAATCGACAAAATAGTTATATGTCGTCATCAATAAAATAATCGACAGAAAATCTGCAAGACAAAATAGTAGTCGCAAAAATTAATTACCTCAGGAAGAGGATTGGCGCTGCAAAATGGCGTAACCTTGCAAGAAGATGGAATGGTGTCCTTCTTGCTAAGCTTGGAGATTCTTCGGATTAGCTTCTCCAAATCTTTTGCAGAAAGATCTGTGGAGAGCCTCTCGACGTCTTCATCACCAGCATACATCCAAAGGGGATTTTTTCGAGCTTGCAGAGGCTGCATTCTAATCCTAAGGAAGTAGGCTGTGATTTGGATACCCGATAGCTCCTTGCCACGGGTACTCTGAAGTTCACGGATGCGAGTCATCAGCGCCTCTGTCGCCAATTTCTCTTCTTCGGAAGCTTCAGCATCCCAGGAGCGGCGGCGAAGAATTTTGGCCTTTCCGTCAAAAGGGGCGATGTTGTACTCCATTGAATCAGAGCTTTCCTCGTGCACATACAGCCACCTCTTGCGCCAGCCTTGGACAGAATCAGGAAATTTGACGTCGAAATAATCGACGTCAGATCGAACACAGATGACGACGCCGCCAATATTATAGGCGACGCCGTGGGAGCCATTACGGCGGAGGCAGAAGATGCGTTTCCACAGAGCCCAGTTAGGTTGGACTCCGAGAAAGCATTCGCACAATGTGATAAAGATCGACACGTGCAAGATAGAATTGGGCGTCAGCTGGTGAAGCTGAAGCCCATAAACAAAAAGAAGACCGCGCAGAAACTCGTGGATAGGAGGGGAAAGACCGCGGATGAGATGGTCAACAAAACTAACCCGGTACTCCATTGGAGGCTTTGGGTAGCTCTCCTCGTGGGGGAAAGTGAATCCTTCTTCTTGGTGAACCCCAACCTCTTCAGCAGGTTCATATCCTGGTTGGAGATCTTGGATCTCTCCCACCAGATCCGGTGGCCATTGGGGATCGTTGGAGTGCTAAGTGTGTCGCGAGGAGGATGATGTCCACTCGAATAGAGTAGAATAGCACGAGCTCGGAGGAGCGCACGAAGCAATGGGCAATGGGGAATTTTTGGCAGAAGCGCAGATGGGCGGCGTGAGCGAAAGTGACAGAGGAAGAAGATGATGGAATTAAATAGAGGTGCGGTGAATCGACGCAACCGTTGGATAGAAAAATTGTGGCGCAGATGGATTACACGTGGACAAGGGGTAAAAATGGATTTTCACTGAGAAAGAAACGACAGAGGGCACAGTACGTGCGCCAGAAAAAGTGGAGGACGTGTGTCCCCCACTTGCACGACGTGTCAATCAGATGAGGAATTTGGACCCACAAGGCAGTGAGAGGAGCGGTTTTCGCATGTTTCCAATACAATCGTGGCTATCATCAGCAATGACGTCATTATGGTAAGAGAAAAACTCGACTAAGAAGCTGGGCGAGAATATCGACAACGTAAGATTATTTCGGAGCCTTTGATCAAATACAAGTTTTTGCCCAAACGCTCGGGGGCTACTTTGGAAAAATAGAAAACTTCGAGTATGACAAGATAGAAATGGCGAGAGCCTATGACCAAATGCAAGCATTTGTTCATAGCCTCGGGGGCTACTCCCATCGGGAGCGCTGGTCGCGCACCCGATAGATATGAAAATATCGAGAAGGATTACAAATATAGCGGCAGAGGATATTAATCTGTGGAGCCTACACCCAAGCACAAGTTCTTGGCTGTAGCCTCGGGGGCTACTCCCATCGAGAACGCTGTTCGCGTGCCCGATGAATTTTGATCAAAATAAAGAAACAGAAGTGAGCATATTCCGAGTTACACAGATAACTCTACATATACTCCCATCGGGAAGACAAAATAAGTCATCAAAATATGACTCGATAAAATGTGCTATTCCAACAGCCGAAAAGCACTCGACAATATATTCTCAGAGCGCTATAAGTCGCGAATAAATCTCTGAATGCCGCAAAACATCGACAAAGGGAAAAATACAGTACATAGCAATTTCAAAGAACTTACGAGCTGACGAGAGCAGCACCGTAAAGATCCAAAGTTTCTTCCTCGGCATTGGGTGCAGTCTTTTCAGCACGGGAAGTATTAGCTTTGGAGGCGCCAGAGTCGATAGCTTCATCCCTTTTCCTTTTGCCCTTTGGAGAAGCAGCAGGGAGAGATGAGCGTGTCGACGAAGAAACTTCTGTTTCATTCTCTTTTTCAAGAGAAGCCGCGGATTTCTGGGAACCCCCGACTCCACTTTCGGGCGAGAAGCACCCTGGTTGTCGTCGGTGACAACAGCCCGTTCTTCGACTTCCCCACCCTCGGGAAGGGGAGGAAGAGAAGATAGAACAAGGTGACCCTATGGAATATAAAAATCGACAAAATAGTTATATGTCGTCATCAATAAAATAATCGACAGAAAATCTGGCAAGACAAAATAGTAGTCGCAAAAATTAATTACCTCAGGAAGAGGATTGGCGCTGCAAAATGGCGTAACCTTGCAAGAAGATGGAATGGTGTCCTTCTTGCTAAGCTTGGAGATTCTTCGGATTAGCTTCTCCAAATCTTTTGCAGAAAGATCTGTGGAGAGCCTCTCGACGTCTTCATCACCAGCATACATCCAAAGGGGATTTTTTCGAGCTTGCAGAGGCTGCATTCTAATCCTAAGGAAGTAGGCTGTGATTTGGATACCCGATAGCTCCTTGCCACGGGTACTCTGAAGTTCACGGATGCGAGTCATCAGTGCCTCTGTCGCCAATTTCTCTTCTTCGGAAGCTTCAGCATCCCAGGAGCGGCGGCGAAGAATTTTGGCCTTTCCATCAAAAGGGGCGATGTTGTACTCCATTGAATCAGAGCTTTCCTCGTGCACATACAGCCACCTCTTGCTCCAGCCTTGGACAGAATCAGGAAATTTGACGTCGAAATAATCGACGTCAGATCGAACACAGATGACGACGCCGCCAATATTATAGGCGACGCCGTGGGAGCCATTACGGCGGAGACAGAAGATGCGTTTCCACAGAGCCCAGTTAGGTTGGACTCCAAGAAAGCATTCGCACAATGTGATAAAGATCGACACGTGCAAGATAGAATTGGGCGTCAGCTGGTGAAGCTGAAGCCCATAAACAAAAAGAAGACCGCGCAGAAACTCGTGGATAGGAGGGGAAAGACCACGGATGAGATGGTCAACAAAACTAACCCGGTACTCTATTGGAGGCTTTGGGTAGCTCTCCTCGTGGGGGAAGTGCAGTGAATCCTTCTTCTTGGTGAACCCCAACCTCTTCAGCAGGTTCATATCCTGGTTGGAGATCTTGGATCTCTCCGACTCCAGATCCCGGTGGCCATTGGGGATCGTTGGAGCTGAGCTAAGTGTGTCGCGAGAGGATGATGTCCACTCGAATAGAGTAGAATAGCACGAGCTCGGAGGAGCGCACGAAGCAATGGGCAATGGGGAATTTTTTGGCAGAAGCGCAGATGGGCGGCGTAAAGTGACAGAGGAAGAAGAAGATGGAATTAAATAGAGGTGCGGTGAATCGACGCAACCGTTGGATAGAAAAATTGTGGCGCAGATGGATTACACGTGGACAAGGGGTAAAAATGGATTTTCACTGAGAAAAGAAACGACAGAGGGCACAGTGCGTGCGCCAGAAAAAGTGGAGGACGTGTGTCCCCCACTTGCACGACGTGTCAATCAGATGGGAATTTGGACCCACAAGGCAGTGAGAGGAGCGGTTTTCGCATGTTTCCAATACAGAAATCGTGGCTATCATCAGCAATGACGTCATTGTGGTAAGAGAAAAACTCGACTAAGAAGCCGGGCGAGAATATCGACAACGTAAGATTATTTCGAGAGCCTTTGATCAAATACAAGTTTTTGCCCAAACGCTCGGGGGCTACTTTGGAAAAATAGAAAACTTCGAGTATGACAAGATAGAAATGGCGAGAGCCTATGACCAAATGCAAGCATTTGTTCATAGCCTCGGGGGCTACTCCCATCGGGAGCGCTGGTCGCGCACCCGATAGATATAAAAATATCGAGAAGGATTATAAATATAGCGGCAAAGGATACTAATCTGTGGAGCCTACACCCAAGCACAAGTTCTTGGCTGTAGCCTCGGGGGCTACTCCCATCGGGAACGCTGTTCGCGTGCCCGATGAATTTTGATCAAAATAAAGAAACAGAAGTGAGCATATTCCGAGTTACACAGATAACTCTACATATACTCCCATCGGGAAGACAAAATAAGTCATCAAATATGACTCGATAAAATGTGCTATTCCAACAGCCGAAAAGCACTCGACAATATATTCTCAGAGCGCTATAATTCACGAACAAGATAAAATAGCAATTTCAAAAACATCGACAAAGGGAAAATACAGTACATAGCAATTTCAAAGAACTTACGAGCTGACGAGAGCAGCACCGTAAAGATCCAAAGTTTCTTCCTCGGCATTGGGTGCAGTCTTTTCAGCACGGGAAGTATTAGCTTTGGAGGCGCCAGAGTCGATAGCTTCATCCCTTTTCCTTTTGCCCTTTGGAGAAGCAGCAGGGAGAGATGAGCGTGTCGACGAAGAAACTTCTGTTTCATTCTCTTTTTTAAATGATGTCGCGGATTTCTGGGAACCCCCGACTCCACTTTCAGGGCGAGAAGCACCCGGGTTGTCGTCGGTGACAACAGCCCGTTCTTCGACTTCCCCACCTCGGGAAGGGAGGAAGAGAAGATAGAACAAGGTGACCCTATGGAATATAAAAAATCGACAAAATAGTTATATGTCGTCATCAATAAAATAATCGACGGGAAAATCTGGCAAGACAAAATAGTAGTCGCAAAAATTAATTACCTCAGGAAGAGGATTGGCGCTACAAAATGGCGTAACCTTGCAAGAAGATGGAATGGTGTCCTTCTTGCTAAGCTTGGAGATTCTTCGGATTAGCTTCTCCAAATCTTTTGCAGAAAGATCTGTGGAGAGCCTCTCGACGTCTTCATCACCAGCATACATCCAAAGGGGATTTTTTCGAGCTTGCAGAGGCTGCATTCTAATCCTAAGGAAGTAGGCTGTGATTTGGATACCCGATAGCTCCTTGCCACGGGTACTCTGAAGTTCACGGATGCGAGTCATCAGCGCCTCTGTCGCCAATTTCTCTTCTTCGGAAGCTTCAGCATCCCAGGAGCGGCGGCGAAGAATTTTGGCCTTTCCGTCAAAAGGGGCGATGTTGTACTCCATTGAATCAGAGCTTTCCTCGTGCACATACAGCCACCTCTTGCGCCAGCCTTGGACAGAATCAGGAAATTTGACGTCGAAATAATCGACGTCAGATCGAACACAGATGACGACGCCGCCAATATTATAGGCGACGCCGTGGGAGCCATTACGGCGGAGACAGAAGATGCGTTTCCACAGAGCCCAGTTAGGTTGGACTCCGAGAAAGCATTCGCACAATGTGATAAAGATCGACACGTGCAAGATAGAATTGGGCGTCAGCTGGTGAAGCTGAAGCCCATAAACAAAAAGAAGACCGCGCAGAAACTCGTGGATAGGAGGGGAAAGACCGCGGATGAGATGGTCAACAAAACTAACCCGGTACTCTATTGGAGGCTTTGGGTAGCTCTCCTCGTGGGGGAAGCGCAGTGAATCCTTCTTCTTGGTGAACCCCAACCTCTTCAGCAGGTTCATATCCTGGTTGGAGATCTTGGATCTCTCCCACTCCGCATCCTCGGTGGCCATTGGGGATCGTTGGAGTGCTGAGCTAAGTGTGTCGCGAGGAGGATGATGTCCACTCGAATAGAGTAGAATAGCACGAGCTCGGAGGAGCGCACGAAGCAATGGGCAATGGGGATTTTTGGCAGAAGCGCAGATGGGCGGCGTGAGCGAAAGTGACAGAGGAAGAAGATGATGGAATTAAATAGAGGTGCGGTGAATCGACGCAACCGTTGGATAGAAAAATTGTGGCGCAGATGGATTACACGTGGACAAGGGGTAAAAATGGATTTTCACTGAGAAAAGAAACGACAGAGGGCACAGTGCGTGCGCCAGAAAAAGTGGAGGACGTGTGTCCCCCACTTGCACGACGTGTCAGTCAGATGAGGAATTTGGACCCACAAGGCAGTGAGAGGAGCGGTTTTCGCATGTTTCCAATACAGAAATCGTGGCTATCATCAGCAATGACGTCATTATGGTAAGAGAAAAACTCGACTAAGAAGCTGAGCAAGAATATCGACAACGTAAGATTATTTCGAGAGCCTTTGATCAAATACAAGTTTTTGCCCAAACGCTCGGGGGCTACTTTGGAAAAATAGAAAACTTCGAGTATGACAAGATAGAAATGGCGAGAGCCTATGACCAAATGCAAGCATTTGTTCATAGCCTCGGGGGCTACTCCCATCGGGAGCGCTGGTCGCGCACCCGATAGATATGAAAATATCGAGAAGGATTACAAATATAGCAGCAGAGGATATTAATCTGTGGAGCCTACACCCAAGCACAAGTTCTTGGCTGTAGCCTCGGGGGCTACTCCCATCGAGAACGCTGTTCGCGTGCCCGATGAATTTTGATCAAAATAAAGAAACATAAGTGAGCATATTCCGAGTTACACAGATAACTCTACATATACTCCCATCAGGAAGACAAAATAAGTCATCAAAATATGACTCGATAAAATGTGCTATTCCAACAGCCGAAAAGCACTCGACAATATATTCTCAGAGCGCTATAATTCGCGAATAAATCTCTGAATGCCGCAAATCTTTGCGAAGGTAGGACCCCAGATCCGTTCTGAGCTGCGTGGCACCGTCTCTGACGGCGGATTGCTACTTTTTTCCGTATCAACAGATGCGAAGAAAATCCTAACGGACGCGTTAGGTACCCGATAAAATATGACTGGGACTCGACAGAATGGTAAGACCTTAAGCGGCACCTGTCGAAGTTTACACCAGTATCCCGAGATCATGTCCAGGGACGTGATCTTGAAGTAGGTTTTTGCGGATTGCCACTAGAGCAGTTAACTAGTACCTGATCCGTCAGATGAACTAGCCCCAACTACCGTTATCCCTGTACAAAATAATATTTGCATATCGAAAGGTTATGTAATGAGTAAAGTTGGAGATTTTCCCTGATTCTTCGATTCAAGAAAAATCTCGGGGGCTACTGACATAGGCATCCCCAATGGGCCTGCCGAAGATGGTACCCGAGGTTTACTGAAGGCCCAGGACTCGAAGAATAAGAAGATTCGGAAGCCCATTTAGTGTTAAGGAAAGATAGATTGTATTAGGAAAGATAGAGATTTGTAATCTTACGGGTTGAGTACGAAACCCTCCCGAACTCTGTAACTTGTGTATTACGAAACCCTCGGCTCCACCCTCTATATAAGGGGGAGTCGAGGGACAAAGAAAGGATCGAATCTCATCAACATAACCCTAGTTTTCATAATCAGCGAGTACTTTTCGGCTGAAACCTTCGAGATCTACTTGCCCTCTACTTCTAGCAAAACCCTAGTCTACAATCTGTAGGCATTGACAAATTAATCCTTTGTCAGGTTAGTGCCGGAAAATGTATAATAATGATGTAAAGTATGCATAAAACATTCAAGTATTGTCATAAAAGTAGCATGGAACATAAGAAATTATAGATACGTTTGAGACGTATCAAGCATCCCCAAGCTTAGTTCCTACTCGCCCTCGAGTAGGTAAATGATAACACAAATAATTTCTGAAGTGACATGCTACCAACATAACCTTGATCAACATTATTGTAAAGCATATGAGATGAATGGAGTGATCTGAGCAAAAGATTGCTAACAAAGATAATGACTAAACAAATGAATCATATAGAAAAACTTTTCATGAATAGTACTTTTGTAACGGCATCAAAACCCCTATTAGGTTTGCTTGTTCTTTTTCTTTTGTGCATCATCATGGCATATGCATCATATCATCCATGTTTTAATAAATAAAATTCTTTTATAAAGCCAAATTATTTTGTTTTCTCTCTCCATCTGTGCATTCAAAATTCAAATTTTGCTTGAACTATTTTAAACCAGTTTGCAAAACAGTTTTGAAAAGAAAAGAGAAAGAGTTTTAAAAGAAAACCTAACCCCCTCTACTGGGCCTTTCTCTTTCCTCCTGTGGCCCAAGTCGACCTTGCAGCCCATCCTCCCCACCGAACCACCAGCCCACCATCAGCCCAAGCCCCTTCGATCTCCTCATCTGTTCTTCGTTGTCGTCTTCTCTGGAGGAGAGCACGCAGGAGGCGTGACCTCCTTTTCACCCACCGCACCACTCGTCCTCTACTCTTTAATCCCCATCGAGCCGCCGCAAACCCTAGCCCTCTCTCCCATCCACGCGCCGCCACCTTCCTTCCTCCACTCTTTCTCCTTTCTCTTCTCTGTGAGGAAACGAAGGAGAGAAGACCTCACAGCACCGCACCTACCTCGCCATGGCGCCGCCGTCAGACCATCCCCGCCATTCCGAGGGCACCGGCGGATGCGCCTCGTCGTCCTCTTCGTCTGGGTACCAGGAATTGCTTCGGGAGGCCCTCAGTCGAGCAAACGGTCGCCGATTCCCCGCGACGGCAGCCGCGCTCCGGCGAGAATTCCGGCCGCCTCCGACCTCCACCGAACCTTCCGAGCACGTCCACACATTCCAGGTGACCGTGCGCATCTTCGAGGCCGGTTTTCCCCTTCCTTGTTCGTTCTCGTAGCCCTTCCCATGTTGACCTCCATTAACCCGTGTAGGAGCTCGACGCGGTGATGCTCCAGCGATCCCCGGACTCCGCAACGCCTCCAACAGCTTCCCTGCGTTGAGGCGCATCCCCGACACCAACTCGCTCGTCCTGGTTCGCCCAAAATCTCCAGATCCGTGCTCATCTGCAAGCTCCGCCATGGCTGCACCAGTTCGTCCTCGCTACTGTTTGTTCAAGTTGCACCGTGCCCTTCACTTGACACAATCGATCTGGTAATACAGTGGTTAGCTCCTTGCGTCCTAGCCATGAGATCCTGGGTTCAAATCTTGAACCAGGCTAATTAAGCCACCTTTTTTTCCTTGATTCGTGCATCAGATCCAGCGCTTGATGGGCCTTGGACCCAGATCCTACGACGCAACCCACCTCCCCGTGCGTATCGCTTCTATCCGTCGCGCTTGCAGGCCATGTCCCGCCCAGATCGGCCCATCGTCCTCTATGGTTATTTCTCGTCCTTTTCTTTTTGCGGAAAATGTATAATTCTTTCAAAATTCATAACTTTCAAATGGTAATTCGAAATAAAAGTGTTATATATGAAAATTGATCAGAAAAACAGAGGAACATGAATATGCCACTCATATACCTGTTTGCATCTTGCATCATGTCGAGACGTGATAGTTATGCATGTTCACCTCACCTATATGCGGAGTATTTCGGATATCCAACTAGGATTTCCCTGCTCCGTTTAATATTGAAGTAGCGCACCCTTGCCATGTTGTGCATGCTAATCAACCCTTAAATTTGCGGTAGAAAGTGCAACTCCAACCTAATTTGATTGTCCGGGGTTCCGACTCCGATTAATTTGGATAAGTTGCACCGCATCATATTTGCCATGCCTTGCATTCTTGATCATGCTGGATCTTCTTTATCCGTAGTAGTAAGATTTGCATCTGTTGTTTGTTGTAGCATTTGCTTCTTCCCGGATAGGATCACGAAGTGGTGTGTGAGATACGACGAGTTCTCCGACAAGTTCTTCTGCAGCTTTTCACAGGCGAGCCCTCTCTCTTCACCTACTCTCCCTCGCATTGCTATCCTTATGTTGCGCTTCTTTATCGAGTCACGTGTCCTATTCCACTTGTTTACCATAAAAATCCTATATGTATCATTCCTTAACCATAGCCGTTGCTTGATGTTTGAGCCTTGCGAGTCGTAGGCGTGTTTAGGCTCTGTTGTTTATCTCGATCTGTTATCGGGATATGTTGGGTTGTTGGGAGGTTATCACATGCTATATCTTTGTTGGAGATATTCACACTTTACTTTATTGTTAACAACTAAAATTGTAAGCAGAGGCATCTGTGAGCCCCTTTGCGAAAGCATCGGAACTTTGACTCGCTAATGTCCCCTAGGACCCGAGTTCTTGTTATCTGTTCCGAGACTGAGCGCTCTAACCACACGTGGGTATGCTTACCGGGTCTCCCCTCGACCACTGCCGGAATCTACAGCTTTGTCCAGTGGCCACAATTAGTTTGAATGTTTGTTTGTTTCTCTCGGGCGTGCAAGCTTGTTTCTTTGTGGTCAGATGATATGATGTTACTTTTGGGGCCTTGTACCCCGTTGTCTCTTGCACGTTCGTAGGTTGCGGAGCCGCTGCGAAGTGGTCATCCCGCTGGGCACTGATCACCTAGTACGCTGACGCAATAGCTGAGTCCGCTTCGGAGCACGGCCGGACTTCGATACGGGTTTAACTTAGTTAGGTGGCTTCCTGGACATTGTTGTAGTGAAGGAGAGTGCGAGTCGTGATATCCACCTGTCGCAAGTGGGTTGAGCGTGCGTGTGGCTACATTTGGGCACCCCTGCAGGGTTAAATCTTATCGATAAGCCGCGTCCGCGGTTATGGACGACTTGGAATTGTATAGCTTGATCATAGAACAACTTACACCTTTTACTTGTTGTTAATAATCTGGTAATAACTTGCGTAGTAATATAGCATTACTACAACCGATACCTAATAAAACTTGTCCACCGTTGAGTGCCTTTTACATTGCCTCTTCGCTTTGTTGAAGGGGATATGTGTAATCGGCTGGGTTATGTTTGTGTAGTATTTATCTGTTACCTTGTGCGCTCTCTTATCTTCTCTGAGTAGACGGATGTTGTAGTGTGTCTCTATTGGTTATAGTTTTGCTGCCGCTAAACCTACCATATAGCCCCAGGCGATATATATATATACTCGCCCGGCGAGCATAGCCATTTCTAGTCTCGCTAAGTACGTGCCGGAGTTCGTTCCTTGGTACTTACTCTCGCCTTTTCCCCTTTCTCTTTTGCTTCCTCCCTTTTGTCGGCAACCGATGGCCCGACTTTGGCAGGTACAAGATGACGACGTTAGCAAGGTTACCCTTCCGGCTTGGCCTGGGCAGGGTTATGGACGCCACTGGTTATCTTCAGGACTCTTAGTCCAATTTGTATCTTGTCCGTACTCGGACGTATTTGATCTTCTGTATGATTCGGATCTTTGTATGTATCTATTTGTATCTTGACTCGTTGGAGTCGTTGTTGTAATATATGTTTCTTGTGGGCTCTATTGTAATCCTGTTGTAATGTTACCGCTCGTGTTAATTCCTCTGGCATCACGTGTGTGATTCTTCGCGCACGTCGTGTCGGAGGGCGTCTCTGAATCGATATCATGCGGATCTCGGCGGGATCGCTGGAATCCTCATGGTACCGGTTCCGGGGCGTCACAACTTTCAAGACAAGTATCAACAAGACTTGCATAAGAGCTAACTCATAAGCAATAAATTCAAAGTAGAATGCATTGAAGCAACACAAAGGATGATTAAGTTTCAGCAATTGCTTTCAACTTGTAACATGTATATCTCATGGATATTTGTCAACATAGAGTAATATAACAAGTGCAATAAGTAAACATGTAAGAATCAATGCACACAGTTAACACAAGTGTTTGCTTCTAAGATACAAAGAAGTGGGTAAACTGACTCAACAATAAAGTAAAAGAATGGCCCTTCGCAAAGGGAAGCATGGATTACTATTTTTGTGCTAGAGCTTTTGTTTTGAAAACATAGAAACAATTTTGTCAACGGTAGTAATAATTCATATGTGCTATGCATAATACTTCCTACAAGTTGCAAGTCTCATGCATAGAGTACTAATAGTGCTCGCACCTTGTCCTAATCAGCTCGGAAGACACGGATTATCATCGCATAACATATGTTTCAACCAAGTGTCACAAAGGGGTACCTCTATGCCGCCTGTACAAATGTCTAAGGAGAAAGCACGCATTGGATTTCTCGCTTTTGATTATTCTCAACTTAGACATCCATACCGGGACAACATAGACAACAGATAATGGACTCCTCTTTTAATGCTTAAGCATTCAACAACAAATAATATTCTCATAAGAGATTGAGGTTGTATGTCCAAACTGAAACTTCCACCATGATACATGGCTTTAGTTAGCGGCCCAATGTTCTTCTCTAACATATGCATACTCAAACCATTTGATCATGAAATCGCACTTACTTCAGACAAGACGAACATGCATAGCATCTCACATGATATCCAACAAAGGTAAAGTTGATGGCGTCCCCAGAAACATGGTTACCGCTCAACAAGCAACTTATAAGAACTAAGACACATAACTACATATTCATCACCACAATAGTTTTTAAGCTATTTGTCCCATGAGCTATATATTGCAAAGATAAAGGAATGAAATTTTAAAGGTAGCACTCAAGTAATTTACTTTGGAATGGCAGAAAAATACCACATAGTAGGTAGATATGGTGGACACAAATGGCATGGGTTTTGGCTCAAGGTGTTTGGATGCACGAGAAGCATTTCCTCTCGGTACAAGGTTTGGGCTAGCAAGGTTGTTTGAAGCAAACACAAGTATGAACAGGTACAGCAAAACTTACACAAGAACATATTGCAAGCATTATAAGACTCTACACTGTCTTCCTTGTTGTTCAAACACTTTACCAGAAAATATCTAGACTTAGAGAGACCAATCATGCAAACCAAATTTTAACAAGATCTACGGTAGTTCTCCATTAATAGATTAAACTACATGATGCAAGAGCTTAAACATGATCTATGAGAGCTCAAACAATTGCCAAGTTATTCCAAACCATATGCAGCATTTTCTGATTCCAACCAAATAGCAATTTAACGAAGCAATTTCAGCCTTCGCCATGAACATTAAAGCACAATTAAGAACACAAGTGTTCCATATGAAAAAGCGGAGCGTAATATATCCAATATAAGGATGATGGGATCCAACTTTATTCAAACCGAAACGAAAATAAAAGCAAACCGACGCTCCAAGTAAAGAACATAAGATGCGATGGAATAAAAATATAGTTTCACTAGAAATGACCTAATAAGTTGTCGATGAAGAAGGGGATGCCTTGGGCCCCAAGCTTAGATGCTTGAGTCTTCTTAAAATATGCAGGGATGAACCACCGGGCATCCCCAAGCTTAGACCTTTCACTCTTCTTGATCATAGTATATCATCCTCTTCTCTTGACCCTTGAAAACTTCCTTCACACAAACTTCAAGCAAACTCATTAGAGGGTTAGTGCATAATCAAAAATTCACATATTCAGAGGTGACACAATAATTCTTAACACTTCTGGACATTGCACAAAGCTTCTGAAAGTTAATGGAACAAAGAAACTCATTCAACATAGCAAAAGCGGCAATGCGAAATAAAAGGCAGAATCTGCCAAAACAGAACAGTCCGTAAAGACGAATTTTGCAGGGGCACTTAACTTGCTCAAACGGAAAAACTCAAAACTAATGAAAGTTGCGTACATATCTGAGGATCACGCACATAAATTTTCAGATTTTTTTGATTTTCTTACAGAGAGATCTGCGCGAATTCGTGACAGACAGCAATTCTGTTTCTGCACAGCAATCCAAATCTAGCATCAACTTTACCATAGAAACTTTACTTGGCACAAAAACATGATAAGGAGAGGTTGCTACAGTAGTAACAACTTCCAAGACTCAACAATACAGTAGTGAAATAAAACATGGGTTATCTCCCAAAAGTGCTTTCTTTATAGCCATTAAGATGGGCTCAGTAATTTCAATGATACTCTCGCAAGAAATAAGAGTTGAAGCAAAAGAGAGCATCAAGAAGCAAATTCAAAACACATTTAAGCCTAACCCACTTCCTATGAAAAGGAACCTTGTACACAAATAAATTAATGAAGAACAAAGTGACAAGCATAGAAAGATAAAACACGAGTAATTTCAAGATTCTCAACATAAAGAGGGGAAACTTAATATTATTAAGATGCATATAACCATGTTTCCCTCTCTCATAATAACTTTCAGTAGCATCATGAACAAACTCAACAATATAACTATCACATAAAGCATTCTTGTCATGAGCTACATGCATAAAATTATTACTCTCCACATAAGCATAATCAATTTTATTAGTTGTAGTGGGAGCAAATTCAATAAAATAGCTATCATAATTATTCTCATCACCATAATCATCATATATAGGAGGCATATTCTCCTCAATAGTAGGTGGACTGAAAATATCATATTCATCATTGCAAACATCATATATAGGAGGTAAAGTATCATCCAAGTAAATTTTCTCCTCCATGCTTGGGGGACTAAAAATATCACAACCAGCTTCCCCAAGCTTAAATTCTTCCATAGCATTAGCAATAATAGTGTTCAAAGAGTTCATGCTAATAACATTGCTACAACTATTTTGCAAACAAAGTTCCATGGGTTTTTTAATTTTCTCTTCAAACACATCATGTCCTAATTCAAGATAAAGTTCATAAAGATCTCTAATTTTTTTGTTGTTTTCCATTAAGCCTAACTAGTGAAGTCACACAACTTAGTGTTCTCAGGAGTACTCATTTAACAATAATAAACTAAGCAAACCGAATTAAAATAAAGTAAAACAAGTAACTATTTTTTGTATTTTAATATAGAGCTAGTAAATAATAGTAAAGTAAAGCAACTAATTTTTTTGTGTTTTTAATATGAAGCAAACAAGACAGTAAATAAAATAAAGTAAAGCAAGACAAAAACAAAGTAAAGAGATTGATGTGGAGACTCCCCTTGCAGTCTTGATCTCCCGCAACGGCACCCGCAAATTTAGCTTGATACGCGTAGATGCACACGTCCGTTGGGAACCCCAAGTGGAAGGTATGATGCGTATAGAAGCAAGTTTCCCTCAGTATGAAACCAAGGTTTATCGAACCAGTAGGAGCCAAGAAGCACGTGAAGGTTGTTGGTGGAGGAGTGTAGTGCGGCGCAACACCAGTGAAACCGGCGCCAACGTGGAACCTGCACAACACAATCAAGATACTTTGCCCCAACGTAACAGTGAGGTTGTCAATCTCACCGGCTTGCTGAAAACAAAGGATTAAACGTATCGAGTGGAAGATGGTGTTTGTTTGCAAAGAACAGTAAGAACAATGATTGCAGTAGAATGTATTCAGATGTAAAAGAATGGACCGGGGTCCACATTTCACTAGTGGTGTCTCTCCAATAAGATAACTAACATGCTGGGTGAACAAATTACAGATGGGCAATTGACAAATCAAGATTCAATACATACCAATGATGATTACTATGTGATTTAATCAGGGCATTACGACAAAGTACATAGACCGCTATCCAACATGCATCTATGCCTAAATAATCCACTTTAGCATCCGCACCCCCTCCAGTATTAAGTTGTAAACAACAGATAATTGCATTAAGTATGGTGCGTAATGTAATCAACACAAATATCCTTAGACAAAGCATCGATGTTTTATCCCTAGTAGCAACAGCACATCCACAACCTTAGAACCTACTGTCACGATCCTAGATTCAATGGAGGCATGAACCCACTATCGAGCATAATTACTCCCTTTTGGAGTTACAAGTATCAACTTGGCCAGAGCCTCTACTAGCAACGGAGAGCATGCAAGAACATAAACAACACATATATGATAGATTGATAATCAACTTGACATAGTATTCTAGATTCATCGGATCCCATCAAACACAACATGTAGCATTACAAATAGATGATCTTGATCATGTTAGGCAGCTCACAAGATCTAAACAATGATAGCACATGCGGAGAAGACAACCAACTAGCTACTGCTATGGACCCATAGTCCAAGGATGAACTACTCACGCATCAATCCGGAGGCGGGCATGATGATGTAGAGCTCCTCCGGTGATGATTCCCCTCTGCCGGAGGCGATCTCCTGAATCCCCCGAGATGGGATTGGCGGCGGCGGCGTCTCTGGAAGGTTTTCCGTATCGTGGCTCTCGCACAGGGTATTCGCGACGAAGGCTTTAAGTAGGCGGAAGGGTAGGTCGGGGGCAGCACGAGGGGCCCACACCATAGGCGCGCGGGCCCCCCTCGGCCACGCGGCCCTATGGTGGCGGCGCCTCGTCGCCCACTTCGTTATCCCTTCGGTCTCTGGAAGCTTCGTGCAAAAATAGGACCTCGGGCGTTGATTTCGTCCAATTCCGAGAATATTTCACTAGGATTTCTGAAACCAAAAACAGCAAAAATAGCAACTGGCGCTTCGGCATCTTGTTAATAGGTTAGTGCCGGAAAATGTATAATAATGATGTAAAGTATGCATAAAACATTCAAGTATTGTCATAAAAGTAGCATGGAACATAAGAAATTATAGATACGTTTGAGACGTATCGAGCTCTTGACCACCTTGGGCCCGCAGCTCCGCGGATCTTTCGCCACCGTCGGTTAGCTCTTCCCGATCTCACATTGTCTTCCTCTTGTAGTTCTCCTCGCGTAGGATATTTATCCCCTCTTTCTTTTCTGTTTTCCTTTCCTTCGTAGATCTTCGGGAAGGAGTAGATTCAGGGAAATCTGTTTTTAGCCCACTCCAACACTTAGTGAAAATATGTCCACCGAAGAAACCAGTGGGCTGGCTTCCGGCGGAACGCAAGAAACCGGCGGGCCGGCTCACGTACGCGCTTAGCAACTCCCCCGAGATCTCCTCAGGGAAGGAGCAACCTCAGGGCACTGAATCCTACGGGCTTGACGCGGAACTAGCCTAGATGGATGAAAGGTCCTCTGCCCCGGAAGCTGATACCGAACGGGGTCAAGAGGCCAGCAGCTCCGGCCAAGGTTCCGGCGCCAACTTGGTCGCGTACACCTGCGGAGCCTGGAAGGGCTCCGACGTGAAACAAGACGAGATTGACTGGTTGTACCGTTCCCGGAGGATACCGGCAGGAGTGGCCTATCGGATTCCTGGTGATGAGCTAGAACCTGCTCCCGAAGAAGGAGAGCACGTGGTCTTCTCCGCCCATTTGAGCGCGGTTTTGGCCTCCCGCGTCGAGCTTCTTACGCCAGTTCTTAGATCATTACGAACTTTAGCCTCACCATCTCACCGGCAATTCCATCTTTTACCTCTCTTGCTACGTATCTTTCATGGAGGCATATATCGGTCCCCTTCCCATCATCAAAACTTTCGCCCGCTTCAATCTCCGGATCAACTCGATCCAAGATAAGAAGCTTCCTAAATCTAAGCCTCCGGTTCAGTGCGGGGCCTGCATTGTCTCGGCCCGCCAGGGGAGCCCCTTCTATAAGTTTGCCGGTTTGGAGTCATGCCGGGCATGGCAACAAACCTTCTTTATGTTAAGAACACGCATGTCAAAACCAACCAGATCGTCCGGTTCATGGAGTAGCTCAACAAGGACACCGACATCTGTTCTGACGATATAATCCGTGCATTTGTCTGGCGCCGGTTCTTCCCCTCCGGCGCCGGGTGCATAAGATGAGCCAAATGAGCGGCCGCAGGGACCCAACTAGGATCACCAGTTTTGGCTTGAGCAAATCCGACGTGGTCCTCAAGGCCGCCATTTGCCAAACCGAGATGCCGGCATTGGTCCCTGGGTCTTCGGCCTCTCGGCAACAGAATCCTCCCTCCGCTGAAGTAAGGATATGGAATCCAAAGTGATGTTACTGGTTTTGATACGCAACTAATGTACTCATTTTCTCTTTTCAGGCCCTCGAACGCTTCCTCGCATCTCGCCGAAGTGCGCGAACCTTGCCGCAAGGCTAGACAAAGAAGATCCCGACCCCTACGTCGCAAGAAGCCATCACAAGATGGGCCAGACTCACACCTCCCGCCCCGGTAAACACTCTGCCTCAAACCTGGACAACGGTTCTGGCAGTGAGGACGAAGTCGTTGTTCTCGAGGTATCTTACCCGCTCCTCCTGACTTTTACACTTTCTTTGTACGGCAGCTGTCGCTGATCGGAACCCTCAGGTTCTAGAGAGCGTGACCCCCCTCACTGCTGAGGTGGGTCAGGAATGGATTGACAAGGCCCAGGCCTCCCGTGTCCGGAAAGCACCGGAACCGGTGGCAGATGTCGGTGGCAGTGGAGCTCCCCCCGCCAAGAGGGTGAAGAAGTTCAGCCACGGGCCCAACGAGCGGACGCAAAAGAGCAAGATCCCGACCGCGGTAAGATCCACTCATCGTCGTCGTGGCGACAGGGATGCCATGGGATGGCTTGGTTGGGGCCAAATGGGCGCTAGAGGATTCGGGGAGGGTTTTTGATCAGATAGGATGAACTTCCGGATGCTTTCCTCAAGAACTTGGCCAAGGCCAGAGGTAGAAGAAGAAAGACACAAGGAAGAACTCTGTTCTAGATCTCTCTATTCCATGATCAAACAAGGTTACGGTTTGTGAATCTCTCTATTACTCGTGCCCGCTGAGCATGCACCCTCTCCTTATATAGGGGAGAGGGTGGCTTACAGGGGAAGGAACCCTAATAAACCCTAATGGCATCTTTGAACAGACAAACTACTTTACAAAGCTATTTTAATCATAGGTGACGCCGGTATCTTCTTTAACCAGGGAGGCTGCCGTCCTCCGATTGCTTTTGGCGTCACCTTCGTCTTTTACGTCATGGCTTCGTTTAAAGCTACTTTGCTTAGCTCATCTTTGTCTTCTAGCTCCTGAGAGGATCTTTGACCAGCCTTGCCGACATGCTGTGTGCTGCTTATACCGATAATCCGGTATCTTCTTAGCTCATTCCGGCATACCCTTCGGGCATACCGGTATGGATTTCCTTAGCCAAATGCTTAAGTTCACAACCCGGATTAAACTTTAAACCGGTATCTTGATAGCCCAAACCATCCGGTTTGGCATGCCTTTGGCATACCGGTCATCCCAACATTAGTCCCCGGTTGGTATAGTCCGATGGATTTTATCCGACGGGCCATGCCAGGTTCCCATCACCAAGGTACCGGTTTAGTCTTTCCGGCACCCGGATAAAACTTTCCGGCATCATCGCCGAACTTCCTCTTTTCTCCGGACTGCTCCGTGATCTTCGACATTTAAACCTTCCTCGTGAAGCCGAGGATTTTCGGGTACTGATGCTCCTGTCGAGGACATGCATCGACCTGACGCGCTGTCGGTCACTTCCCTTCGACTTCTACGCCAGCATTAAATGTGCCACACCGGATCCCTTCGGCCATTCCGGATCCATGCGGCGACCCGTGGCATTTTGTTTTTCGCACGTGTATCCTTGTGCCACGTGGCGGCCCACGAACCGAATCCACCGCGGCCCGCCGGTTGCCAGCCCAAGTACTTCTTCTTCTATATAATGAGGGTGCGGTTCCACTCCATCTTCTTCTCTCCGCATTTGCTCCTTTCCAGCGCATAGAGCTCCTCGCCCTTGCATTTCATCGCTCCGGTCGCCGCCCAGAACGCTCCCGACGAATCAGCGCCGTCGCTTCCGCTGCGCTAGGTCTCTGCAGCAGAGATCCACCGACGCTCCCGCCGCTGCTGCCTCGAGCTTTCTTAGGCGGCTTTTGTTCCCTCTTTCGTCGCTGCCTTCGTCGCCGATCGCGAGCTCTCCGCATCTCCGGCGAGCCTCTTCTTCGCTTCTTCGTCGACTCGAGTTAGTCTCAATGTCTCTTTGCTCTCTCTTCTTTGCCTTCTTGTTCTTGGTTGGAATCGGGCGGATCTTATCCGCGGTGACGCTTGGCCTGGGGAAGGATAAGATGCCGCCATCGATCCCACGGGCCCCGCAACACCACGCAGCACTTTAGCCCGCTGCCGCGCGGTCAATAATTTGACACCGCGTGGCACGATGCTACTAATAATGTGGTGGTAAGTTTCACCAAACCTCAAACTTCTTTCTACAATCATGCCGGTTTTTACCTCTTTCAAGATTATGTATATCTTCCTGCACCCGAGTTTTGGGTTGAGCGCAACTTAGGCGAAACTTCCTTAGAGACACCAAAAACCGGCATCTTGACACTTTCTTTTTTATTCAAATAGAGCACGGCGGACGCCCGGAAGCGCCTCTTCGAGCAGCTTCTGTGGGAGCACCGGGATCTTGCCGAGGCCCACAGCCACTGCCAAGGTTTGTTTTCTTTGTGCACCCGGCTTCTTTTCGCCTGTCGCCCTCAAGACCTAGCTCAGCACCCTCCAAGGTACCAGCTCTCTTCCGGTTGATTTGCCTTTCTGTGTTTTGCTAATATCTTCTCTTCCGGTTCTTAGCTGAAAAGGAGCAGCTCATCCGGGATCACCGCAAGGCCCTGGATGCCCGGAGATTGCCTCCAGGGGGCTCAAGGACCAGGTCATCCAGGCTGGGCCGGCATGACAAGGAGCTGAAGGATGCCAGAAGCAGCGGCGAGGCCAAACTTAACGAGCTTGGAGGACTCCGCAATTCCGCCCGGTCTTTGGGCGGAGCTAGAGGAGCGAGCAAGGCGCGGAAAGGCCGAGGACCGGGTCGCCTCCTAACTGCGCGGGAGCAGAAGGAATATGACCGGCTGGTTACGCAAGCCGACGCTTCGCCCTCCGTAAGTCTTTTCTTTTCAATCTTTCGTTTATGCTTTCTCCTTCCGGCAACATTTCCTTATCTTTTCTTCTTTTTCTTCCTACGAGATCTTCCGGACTCCCGCCTCACGCGAAGGTGAGGGAGCGTAGAGTCGAGCAGTCCATGAGCAACCCGGACGCGCCCGGGATGCTTACGACTACTTGTTCGCGCTCTCGCCCGGATCAGCATATGCGCGCCGTGGACCGGCATCTTGATCTCGCCCGACGTGGCCATCAAGATCTTCAAGGTGCTGTGGCCCGAGGAACAGTGTACCGGCCAACTGAGCCGCTCACCTCGAACGGCCGAAGATGCCGGCCGGAGGATCCATGAGTGGCAGTGCTCTGCTGTTCCTTGCCGGAGCAGATCATGCGCTTCGCATCGCCTCGCTCCTGGTACGAAGACCTGGATCTGGATGCCTTCCATAGCCTCCGCCGCGACGCCCCAACGGACAAGGATCCAGTCCTCACCGTGAAGCGGAAGGACCGTGCCTACCACATAGCGGAGCACGCCCCGATCCGCACCTTCATCCCTCCACCTCCCATGTCGCGACTACCTCAACGATTATCTTGACGAGGAGGAGAGCGATGAAGCCGGAGAAGGTGACGCCCCTGACGATGCTGGAGCCGGCGACGCACCTCCTGAAGCCCCTGCTGTTTAGATGTTCTCTGCTACATTTGTTGACTTAAGAAAACAATATCTGTTAAATTCTACCCCGGTATGCCGGGGTTTATGATGTAAGATAAAACTTAGCCTTTTGGTTGTGGTACAACTTCTATGCCGGTGTCTTTAACCGGTAGCTTATCAAGTTAAGTTGGTTTGTTAACTTAGCACGTTGCCTTTGTTGTTTGCCTTTATCTTGCACTGTGAAGATTCCGGAATCGTTTCCGCATCCAATTTGATGCACACTTGGTTCTTTCCCTTTGCCTCTGCCTACCTCTCTGGGTGTTTTGGCGTACGAGTTACAAAGTTCTTTTGCCAAGCAAGCACTTTCTTGAACTTAGAAAAAACTCAAATTTTTTCACAAAAAACTGGTAAAACCAGGGTTAGTTAAACTTTTCCGGATTGTCCGTCTCACTCCCTCTTTTCGTAGTTCACGTGCTTAATTCCTACCGGTTTATCTTGCTTGCCATGAAGCCGGTTATGGATAGCAGCAGAGTCGAAGACTCCGGTAGGTTTAGCACGTTACTAAACCGGAAAGAAAAAATGTTCAACAAGCAAACCGGTAAACTGAAAAAACAAACATATTTCATGCAACTTTGATAGAGGCAGTCCCCGAGAAACATTCGAGGTGCCAGAGTCTTTTATTCATAACATAAGGTACAAAAAAGGAACTTCTTACAGTACAACTTCAAGAGTAGAAAGGACGCAGCGATGCTACGTTCCATGGACGCTTGGTCTCATCTCCGGATCTGTCCGCCTTTCCTTCTTTCCATTCCTGTGCATCAATCAAGTAGTAGGCATCATTGTGCAGAGCCTTGCTCACAATGAATGGCCCTTCCCACGGAGGTGAAAGCTTATGCCGGCCTTCAGTGTGCTGCACTAGGCGTAACACCAGATCTCCTTCCCGGAAAACTCTCGGGTTTACCTTCCGGCTATGATAGCGTCTGAGTTTTTGCTGGTAGATGGCTGTTCTTGCCAATGCCAGTTCTCTTGCTTCTTCTAGCAAGTCCACATTGTTTTCTCGGGCCTCTTTTACCTCTTGTTCGGTATAGAGCTGCACCCTTGGTGAGTCATGGAGAATGTCGGTTGGTATGACCGCTTCTGCTCCGTAAACCATGAAGAATGGAGTGTATCCGGTAGACCGGTTCGGAGTCGTTCTTATGCTCCACAACACTGATGGTAGCTCATCGAGCCAACATCCCGGTGACTTTTCAAGTGGTTCAATGAGCCTTGGTTTTATGCCGGAAAGCACCAGCGCATTGATTCTTTCAACTTGGCCATTTCCTTGTGGATGAGCCACTGAGCACAATCCACCGGATGTTGTTATCCTCACAGAACCGCTTGAATTCTCCTTGGGCAAAGTTTGAGCCATTGTCAGTAATGATGCTGTGTGGGTATCCATACCGGAGAATAACATCTTTTCAAGAACTTCACTGTTATGCCCATCACATTTTGCAATAGGTTTTACCTCCAACCACTTGGTGAATTTATCCACCATGACCAAAATGTGGGTCATGTTTCCTTGCAGTTTTGAATGGGCCAACCATGTCAAGGCACCACACAGCAAATGGCCAAGTTAACGGTATATTTTTAAGCCGGATGTCGGGTATGATTTCGCTTGGCGTACTCTGCACCACATTTTACCAAATCCTCAGCATTTTCCAAAGCAGTTGGCCGGTAGAAGCCGTCCGAATACTTTTGCAACCAACGCTCTTGATGATCGTGATGCCCACATTCTCCTTGGTGAATTTCCACAAGCATCTTTCCCTTCTTCCACACATCTTTGAAGGACACCGGTAACACTTCTCTTGTACACCTCGCCATTGATGAAGGTATATGCTTTGGACCTTCTTTGTATCCTTCTCGATTCGTTTGGTCAACCGGCAAGGTACCGTTGATCAGGAATTCCTTAATAGGTTTAACCCAAGTGTGTCTCGAACCAGAAACACCGGTGCGTCTATCTCCATGCTATCCACTAGCATTGCTTGCTTCCGGTATGGACGTCGCAATCCCCGGTTTGCCGGAGCAGTCCCGGTTTGCCGGAGCAGTCCAGTTTCCTTCGTCAATATCCATTGGCACAACATGCGATTCCTGCAAAATTGATTCCATTCAGGACTTGGCTTGATCGATGGTATTCTTAAATGGGCCAAAGCTTATTCCGGGAGGAATTTCTGCCTAGACGTGCCTAGCTTGGATAAAGCATCCGCGGCTTCATTTTCAGCCCTTGGCACATGGTGAAATTACACCCTTCGAAGAAGCCGGCAATCTTTTGCACATGAAACCGGTATGATGCCATGTTGGCATCTTTTGCGTCCCAATCTCCGGAACATTGTTGCCACAAGATCTGAATCGCCATAGCAAATGTCCGGTGTGCACCGATTTCTTTTGCGACCTTAAGCCCATGGATCAGAGCCTCATATTCAGCGACATTATTTGATGCCCTGAAATGCACTTGCAAAACATACCGGAGATGATCTCCCTTAGGCGAGGTGAGTACCACACCGGCACCAGACCCTCTTTGAGTTTGGATCCATCAAAGTGCATCTTCCAAGTATTCAGGCTTCTTGTTCGTGGCTTATATTGCATTTCCGCCCAATCGACAGGAAATCAGCCAAAGCTTGTGATTTTATGGCATCTCTTCTTTCGTATACCGGCACGTATGGTGACAGCTGAATTGCCCATTTTGCAATCCTACCGCTAGCATCTTTGTTGCACATGATGTCTGAAATTGGTGCTTCACGCGTAACTCACACGTTCGTTGGGAACCCCAAGAGGAAGGTATGATGCGCACAGTGGCAAGTTTTCCCTCATAAAGAAACCAAGGTTTAATCGGACCAGGGGGAGCCAAGAAGCACGTTGAAGGTTGATGGTCGCGAAATGTGATGTGCGGCGGATTCCGGCGCCAACGTGGAACCTGCACAACACAACCCAAGTACTTTGTCCCAACGAAACAGTGAGGTTGTCAATCTCACCGGCTTGCTGTAACAAAGGATTAAACGTATCGAGTGGAAGATGATTGTTTGCAAGAAAACAGTAAACACAATTGCAGTAGATTGTATGCTATGTAAAAGGACCGGGGTCCACAGTTCACTAGAGGTGTCTCTCCCATAAGATAAAGCATGTTGGGTGAACAAATTACAGTCTAGCAATTGACAAATAGAGAAAGGCATAACAATGCATATACATGATATGATAAATATAGTGAGATTTAATCCGGGCATTACGACAAAGTACATAGACCGCCATCCAACTGCATCTATCACTACAAGAAAAGTTCTGATAGACAACGTCTCAAAATCGTCCGCTAAGGGGTATTTTTCGTCGCCTATGGGCCTAACCCGACGATATGGGTTCCGTTGTCGAAACTGCGTCAGGCAAAGTCCAACGACGATTTTTTCGGTCCGTCGCGCTTGGGCGCCCTTCCGCCACGGAAAATCGGACCGTTGCGGAAGTGTTTTCGGGAGCCCGTTGACTGCTGACGTCATGCAAACTGACACGTGGCAGACGCCGTTAACTGGCAGTTAACGGCGTTAACCGGCTGAAACCCCGTGGTAGATGGTAGGCCCACACGAGGCCTGCCACGTCTTAAGCGGGCCGGGCCAGATGACATAGTTTGACCGGTCAACTATATAGCTGGGCTGGTCCATTAGTTAAGTGGGCCGGGCCTAACCTCTAAGGTTGACTGGTCAAAACTTAAATGGGCCGGCCCATTTAACATGTGGGGTCCACCTTACAGCAAGCCGGGCAGCCCAAAAACAAGTGGGCCGGGGCCAAAAACACAGGTGGGTCCCACTTTCCTGTTAAAAGCGGCCCATTTAGTGTGTGGGGTCCACCATATAGGCAAGTGGGCCGGCCCAACAAGCTAGTGGGCCGGGCCAAAAACAGGTGGGTCCCATTTTCCTGTTAAAGGGTCGGCCCATTTAGTTCGTGGGGTCCACCATAGGCAAGTGGGCCGGCCCAACAAAATAGTGGGGGCCAAAACACAGGTGGGTCCCACTTTCCTCAAAGGGCCATTTAGTGTGTGGGGCCCACCATATAGCAAGTGGCTGGCCCATCAAGATAGTGGGTCGGGCCAAAAACAGGTGGGTCCCACATTCCTGTTAATGGCCGGCCCATTTGGTATGTGGGGTCCACCATATAGAAAGTGGGCCGGGCCAAAAACACAGGTGGGTCCCACCTTCCACTTAAAGGGCCGGCCCATTTACCATGTGGGACCACCATAGAGCAAGTGGGCCGGCCCAACAAGATAGTGGGCCGGCCCAATAAGCTCCAGTGGGCCCCACTTTTCTGTTAAAGGGCCGCCCAACTAGTACGTGGGGTCCACATTTAGCAAGTGGGCCGGCCCAACAAGATAATGGGCCGGGCCAAAAACACAGGGTCCCACTTTCCTCTTAAAGGGCCGCCCATTTATTATGTGGGGTCCCCCAAAAGCAAATGGGGTGGCCCAACTAATTAGTGGGCCGGCCCAGTAGTTGGTGGGGTCCACCTTAAAGCAAGTGGGCCAGCCCAATTAGTGTGTGGGGTCCACCGTAAATCAAATGGGCTGGCCCAAGAAGTAAGTGGGCCAGCCCGTTTAGGTGCTGTTTATATGCCGGCATAATATGCGCTTTAGGATTTTGCGGGCAGGCACATATGTGATTTCGCTTAATTGGGCCGTTTAAGGGATGGGAATTCGTGATTTAGTTGATTTCTAGGATAGCCTCACTTACCACAAGCACCAAAGAAAAAATGCGCGAAAGAACTATAAAAACTAACTAAATATTACATCAGCTGCAAGGCATTAAAAATATTACAGAACCCAGAGAAATTGAATGGTAATTAAACCTAGCAATACAATGAAGCGATCCGGCAATCTTTTAAGTTGTCCATGCAACACCTATATCTGAAACAAAGACATTACAAGTTAAGACAGCAACAATGGAAAGGCAAAGACACTACAATATAGTTTGCCAAAGAATTTGGAACTCATCATTTCGTCGTTATAACAAGATCATTGTAATGCGCACAATAAGCAAACAAAGAGTGCATGCCGCATACCAACAGCCAATATAACAGAGCATGTTAGAATGAAACAGCAGACTTACTACTGTCGAGTCCCATGCAAACCAACATGTTCAGGGAGTACAAAATTGGCATGAACAACATAGTAGCAGGCTATAAATTTTGTAACAACGACTGAGCAAGATGAAGTTATGATGGCTACATCTACAGAGCAGGGAATGTAAACCAAAAATAGAAGTTACGATGGCAAAAGCTAAAGAGGAGGGAATGTGAACCAACATGTGCCAAGTGCAATTACTTCATTTTGGCCGTGAACTAAATAATAATCCTGAACTTATAGTGAAGGGGATGCAAATCAAGATGTTTCGGGATATAAACTTGTAATGAGCAACACATGGAGGATAGTTAATGCTGGAGCTTAGGATGGACCAGATACAGAATATAGTGGGATCACCTGTGAACTTGTATAAGAGGGAATGCAAACCAATATGTTCAGCTTTCCATATGTGAGCGTCATGCCAAGTCAGAGAAACAAGTCAATAATGCAGCTTTTGAAGAACAAGATGGCACGCAAAATTATTATCTAGTAGTATGACAAGTTTATTTGTACTACAGGCTAGATAGCAGAGTGATAGCATGCCAAACTAAGTCCTTACTTTGTTAGCTTACAATGAACTAGATACAAAACAATGGCATCACCTGTAGTACAGGGAATGCAAGCCAACATGTTCATGGAGTAAAAAATTGGCACAAACAACATAGTAGCAGGCCATAATTTTTGTAACAACGACTGAGCAAGATAAAGTTATGATGGCTAGATCTACAGAGCAGGGAATGTAAACCAAATATAGAAGTTACGATGCCAAAAGCTATAGAGCAGGGAATGCGAACCAACATGTGCAATTACTTAAAATTGGCCATGAACTAAATAATAGCAGGATGTTACTATAATACCTACAGTATAATTTTTGTAACAACGACTGAGCAAGATAGAAGTTATGATGGCTACATCTACAGAGCAGGGAATGCAAACCAAAATGTTCAATCGCTTAAAGTTAGCAATGAAGTAGAAAATAGCAACGTGTTACGGTCATAGCTAGGAATGAACTAAAAGAGCTTCAGATAAACAAGCATCTGAACCCAGAACATGGCGCTAAAACAAGGGACTTACATTAGGAGAAGCACTCTGTGGGACAGCAGATCTTCCTGGGGTTGATAGATCCGGTGATGAAGTACGCTACATGTGCTACTTGGGGTTGGAGAGACGGCCATTACACTTCATGATTACTCATCTCATCTGCAAAAACGTAATGGCGCGTCGTTAGCACAAACAGGTTCCCCCAAGATTAAACAAGAACTTGCAGGCAAGCAAGAGAAAAGCGACAGTAGAAGAGTTTAGATCATGCACGGGGCCGGTGAAGCAGATCCGGTTCATGCACAGCGGTGTCGGTGAGCAAGATCCGATGTGGACGACGGATCCGAAGCGGCTCCGGGGGGTGGACTGATGTCGCAGCTGAAGCGACTGGGTAGGACTGCTGGATGAGCATATATGGTTTCGAGGTTCGGCGGGGATGATCCGGTCCGGTTGATGACGGCGTCGATGAAGCGGCCGGCAGGCAGCCGGATGACGAGGATCGCGAGGGCTCGGGTAGGCCAGGAAGTCCGGCGGGGATGTTCCGGTGCGGTGGTCGTGGAGGTGGTAGAGAGGGACTTGAGAAGTTCCGGTGGGTGGTCTCAGATGAGAGACTGAAGGAAATGTATTTTTTTGGGAGGGTTTCCGGGCTAGGGAGGTGGTGATCGAAAAAATGACGGGCAAACCCCTCACCAACCGACTTTGCTGTCATCTCCACAAGGGTAGAATGGGAATTTGGAAGCGTGTGAAATTTTTGTATTTTGTGGGCGGGAAGTTTTGCCGCTATGAGATTTTGAATTTCGCTAAGGTACAAGTATAATGATAAAAAATTGTGAGACCGTACTAGTACCTCTGTTCAAGGCCGACTGTAAAATCAAATCATCATCAAGTTGAACATCGGTTACTACCATGATCATCATCGGACACGATCTGGTGACATGCACCTGAAATTGGTGCATTCGTTGCAAAGTATAATGCTAAAAAAATTAGTGACCGTACTAGTACTTCTGTTCAAGCCCGAGTGCAACATAAATCATCATCACGTGGAAAATTTGTTACCATGATCATGATCTATCTCTAAATTTGGCGCATCCGCTAAATCTGGCAAAGTATAATGATAAAGAAATTGTGAGACAGTAGTAGTACTTCTGTTCAAGGTCGAGTGCAACATCAAATCATCATCACGTTTAAAATTTGTTACCATGATCATGATCTACCTCTGAAAATGGGCGCATCCGCTAAAACTTGCAAATTATAATGATACAAAATTGTGATACCGTACTAGGACTTATGTTCAAGGTCGAGTGCAACATCAAATCATCATTACATTGAAAAGTGTGTTACCATGATCATGATCTATCTCTGAATTTGGCGCATCCGCTAAATCTCGCAAAGTATAATGATAAAGAATTTGTGAGACAGTATAGTAGTACTTCTGTTCAAGCCCGAGTGCAACATCAAATCATCATCACGTTGAAAATTTGTTACCATGATCATGATCTATCTCTGAATTTGGCGCATCCGCGCTAAATGTTGCAAAGTATAATGATTAAAAAAAATTGTGAGACCGTACTAGTACTTATGTTCAAGGTCAAGTGCAACATCAAATCATCATCACGTTGACAATTTCTGTTACCATGATCCTCTATTTGGGGATGCTGCTCCCACACCACACCAGCGGCCCCAAACGGCAGCCATTTTAAAATTAAAATTGACATTTAAAAACCCAAAATCATACGAAATTTATACCAAAGTAGCTCGACTTTAAACATAACTAAACTTAAACTTAATCCTGGTCTACGGGCCGTCGGTTGGGGCGCTCGACGGCACTGCCTCGTCGTTGTTCTTAGCCATTGCCGCCTGCTTTCGTGCCCGCTTCTCCTTCGTTGCTTCGCGCATCTGGCGGTGGAGCATGGCGGCCGGCGGCGCTGTCCCCGCGCTTCCAGCCTTTCCCGAGAAGCTTCGATCTCGGCGCGCCTCGCCTGCTGGCGAGCGAACTCGTCCTGGTGGCGATGAGCGTTGAGCTCTGCGAGCTTCTGTCGCTCCGCCTCCTTGAGGCGGCGTCCCGCCTCCTCCGTGACCGCTCGCTGGCGCGATATCTCGAGGACGTGCTCGAGGTTCGCGTCGTTGACGAACTCGCGCTCCTCCTCCCTCAACCGCTGGTATCGTTGTGCGTTCAGCGACGCGAGGATCGCCGCCTGCTCCGGGTCGGTGGGGGCCTGCGGCGGCTCGCCCGACTGCGCTGACTCCTCGATCCGCCGCCTCTGCTTCCGCTTCTGCTACGTAGACATCGTGCCAGGACTCGAACCGTGGGTCCTCGTCCTCGTCGGAGCTGTGCTCGTCGTCGGCCTGCAGCTCCGGCTCCGGCTCCGGCTGCGGCTGCCGTGGTGGTGGAGGCAGCGCGCGGCCGTTTAGGCCAAGCATCGAGTAGGTGGTCTTCAGACGGCGCGGCATCTTGATGTGGAGAGTAGAGAATGGAGCGGCGGTGGTGGACGGCGTACGTCCTATATATCTAGCGGTGGCAACTACCCACATTTACGGCGACTGGACGCCGCGTGGCCAGTCGCTGCCCTCGTGGCCAGTCGCTGCCTCGGTTTCCGCGCGGGAGGCCATTTAAACGCCGACGACCAACCTTCCCGCGTCGTGGCCAGTCGATGCGAACCGTCGCGTCCTCTCGGGGATGCCGGAGATTCTACTGGGCTCGAAAAATGGCCGGCGCCGTTTGGAGCGCACCGGTGCGAGCCATAAAACGACGCCGGCCCCCAAATCGCTATCAGGCCGGGCCGCCGGTGGAGATGCTCTGAATTTGGGGCAACCGCTAAATCTTGCATAGTATAATGATAAAAAATTGTGAGACCATACTAGTAGTTCTGTTTAAGGCCGAGTGCAAGATAAAATAATCATTACATTGAAAATTTGTTACAATGATTGCAAACTATAGCAATAACAGGAAAAAATGCTCAAGGATTACAATAACAGCAAAAATTCTCAAATACAACAAGTCGAAATAACTCAAATGATACAAGCCATACAAATGGCATCATCGGCAAAACTGCATTTCTGTTAGGTAGAATTCATCGGAGTGCAAGTAACAGCTGGCTTTCCATTAGATCTGCAGAGTAGATTATTAAGGATCTGCTCAATCCAAGCTTGCCTATTTTTCAATTCATGTATCTCATTGACTGTTATGATGATATTTGAATCTATTTCATCTCTTTGCTGCTGAATTATATCAAGTGATTCGTGTGCAAAGGCAGCGATTGTTTGCGCTGGAATGGCTGGGACAGTAGCTATCATCTGACAATCAGATGAATTGGCATTGTCACGGCTGTGCTGTGGAAAGACCTGGACACTTGATGTACATGCCCTGCCATCTGCCTTCCTTGCTCTATTCAGGGGCTGAAAACAAGACAGTGCAAGTTACAGAACCATACAATTTGAGAAAACAACCATACTATTAGTTGTCACAGATTTTTGCAAAGCATCAAAACAGATGGCAGATTTTCACAAAGCACAAGGCATAATATAACAAAGCAAGCTATCAACCCCAATGCAACAGGCAGAGCAACCGGATGGCAAATATGAACAAAATAAATCAAGTAACTAGACAGTCTGTGCCTAATAAAATAAGCCAGGAAACTGCATAACAGCTGTCTATTAAAATTGACACTTGGAAGGGGTGCTTCAGATCCCTTAAGTTCCACAAAAGTGGTAGCCAGACATTCCCTAAATTTCATTATTTTAATCATCAGCCAGCCATGGGAATGCCTCAGATAAAAGAGAAATATATCCATTTGGTGCCAAATATAAACGAGCAGGACCAATTAAGACAGATTAGACAGCAACCATTCTGGGATTCATATAAACTGACATATTATTTCAATGTTTAACCCATGAGCGCAATATAAGGGAAGGAGAAACAAACAAATGAACCATTTTGTGCCTAAAAATAAAAGATGGGTCAGCCAAAAAGTAACAACAAATCTTATTTATGATACCTACTGAAGGTGGATTTCCTACTACAGAAGGTGGCATTGGATTAATCAACAGTGAAATCCGAAAAAAGTCTTACAAAAAACAAATATGCTCATTATATCCCACAACAAGCATGCCAGATAGTCGCAAGGTTTATATGTTTTAATCATCAGTCAACTCAATGAATCAAGGACTAATAACCAATTGAATCATCATCTGACTCATATTCACCAAGCAAAACATTCTTATCATTATGGAAGAAATCCAGAAGACATAACAGTATGAGGAAGTGCATGAGCAATCAAACATTATGTGGCTAGAATAAAATGCCAGATCATTTAAGTTAAGCAGAACAATTAAATTGGTTTAATCACGATCAAACAAAAAAAGATTAGACAGGCAATAGAACAAGTTTGAGAAGCTAGCAGGAAAATGAACGAAGACGTGCAGTCATACAAATAGCATGATTTATTTCAAACCAGTTATCCTATCTATATGGAGAGTAAATGTGTTAAACACAAACTGGTTCCAGCACGATAAGCATATCAATACAAAAATGAAAGGTACTTACTGGATTATAGGGGTGATTCACTCCACGATTTGCTGTGTTCCATGTGATAGTGCAACATGAAATTACAGCAAAGAGTTAGGGTTGCAGCTCTTGAAGAAAAAAACAATGAAGAATTTAAATGTACCAGAGCAATGAGTTCACACATGTACTACAGGATGGCAAAAGGATAGCAGAAAGGAAATAGTAATTGGCATTTACCGTCATTGTTTACAACAAAACAGATGGAAATTATAATGTAAAACCTTGTGAACACAGAAGAGCACAGAATGGCGGAATATAAAACAACATTTTGCAACGAACAAAACAGACGGCGGCTATGGTCCCAGCACACAACCTGTCACCTGAGAATAAGAAAAGCAAACAAACATGTAGGTTTCCTAACAAAAATAGATGAATTACATAGCATGCAATTACTGTTCTAACATTAGGACGAACTAGATGGATACTATAGGGGTGTTTCTTGAGAGTTTATAGAGCAGGGAACGCTTTGCTAGTCTTAGTATGAACAAGACAAAATTAATACTATTTTTTGCAACACACAGTACAATCATAGACGCTCACACGTACATACATACACTCATCACTCAGGCACACACACTACCCCTTCGAGCACCTTCAGGAAACTGCATCCAAGAAACTGTTCCGACGGGTATTGAGATTGACGAAGTCACCACTAGCACCACAATGTCATCGGGAACGCCGCGTCCCACAGAAGAATATTCCTCCATTTTTGAGACACCAAAGCGTTAAATCTGGGGGTGCCACTGCCCTCCTAACCATCCAACCACAGGTTGGTTCTCAGTGATTTGGTACTTGACATGTACTACATGATATCTAAAATGAAGTCGGTGTCAGGCTAACAAGCAAGGTGCGGCGTCGTTGCTTGACGTGAGTCGGTGTGATGCCATCACAAGATGAAGTGCATGGTCCATGTGATCTGGATTAGGGGATACTAGCATAATACCCGTGTGTTGCAACGGGTTAATAACGAAAGATGGCTCCCTCCAAATATAGAATAAATGGAATATAATCGCAATGTCTATGTCCAGGATGTGTGGCCACATGGTCCTCATTTTTCTTTAGAATCTGTGGTACGTCAGTATCATACAATGTGCTTATTTTTTGTCATCACTGAGACAACTCTGATGCTCGATCGACCGATCCGAGTTGATCAATCGACCGATCTAATTAACATGTTTGAACAGACGATCGAATAATTCATAGTATTTATTGAATGATACTCCCTCCGTGCCAAAAATAAGGCGTCTAAGGATTAGTTAAAAGTCAATGTTTTTAAAGTTTGACCAAGTTTACACACAAAAAATATAAATATTTACAATACTAAATCATTATCAATAGAGTCACCCTAAAGTATAATTTCTTAATATGTCAATTTGATATTGAAAATGTAAATATTTTTTAAAATATTTGGTCAAAGTTCGTAAGGTTTGACTTTTGAGTTTTGACCAATCCTTAGACGCCTTACATTTTGGGACGGAGAGAGTATATCGTAAAAGGTGCCCGTTTTACACCATCTTTTTTAACAAAACACGGTACAATATAAATGCTCACTAAATGCATACTCGCTCCTACGAACGCACAAATGCACATGCAATCTCTATGAACACCTTCAAGATACTTTGTCTGAGAAACTGATTTGTCGAGAACACACGTCGATACGTGGCCCCAACTGAACAGATATTTCTCTTTATTAATGAAACACCCACGCATGAAACATGTTTTTTTAGGGAGAATGTCACTGCGCTCCAAAACATGTGGTTGATTCTTGTGACTAACCTCTTAAAAGCTGCAGGGTATGAAAGCTTTGTTTTTTTAAGGATTTTTAGTTGCATAAGTGTTGAGATTTGTATGTCCTACGAATTTTAAAGGGAAAATGCATGCACGTGCAAAAATTAGGAAAAGAAACCTAGAGTCATATAGATTGTCATTGTATGTTTGCGAATGAAAGAAAAGTTAGAAAATTTAAAGTAGCACGGCAAGAGGAGCCTAATCAATGGGTCTCTTTTGGCCTTTTTCTTTTTTGCCGATTGTGTCGATCTAACCGGGATTGCCGGACACGCGTTGATGAACTACGGCAGAGGAGAAAGGACGGATCACCTGCCGATCTTTTACAGAACTATGCCAGAAAGGATATAAAGATTGACCGGTACAAAAACCATCTCCATCAATCTACGCTCGTTAAGGAGAGGGTTCCTTAGAGAATAAAAAGGGGAGCGAACAAAAAAGATGTGTGGCTGGACCGATCTATGCTTGTCTTACCGATTAGAATTAGGAAAGGGATGCTGATTTTGCTACCTAGTGCTACGGATTGGATTTTGGTCGTGACCTAACTAATCCTGATAAGAACTCCTCATGGAGCCGGTCACGCTGACCTTACTTTTTATGTTCGGGGTGAGTTGTATACACGTTTGACGTACCATCACCAACCACCGCGGCCTATTTTAAATTTAATAGTAAAGATAGTTTATATGACAAGATTATGGGGGGATTGTTAGTAGTAATCTTATCAATGTGGTTGGCTAGTAAAGGAGCTAGCTTAGTCATGAAGTATCCAAGGTATGTAGAGAGAACTGTAGAATGGGGAATGTTCTAGAGTAAGATATTTACGAGTAGTATGAAATATCTAGAGTTTGTAGAGTATTCTAGAAGTATGGTATAGGGTTTGGATTCTGGCACATGGCAACAATCTAAAGGGTCATGTACAAAAATTTAAATAGAGTATCACCCGTCCCATGTAAGTAAGCTTTGTACCACTGAGATATCCAATAAAGCTTCCTAGTAGTAGTAGCCCTGTGTGTAAGTGTATGTGAGGCACAAGCTTCCTAGTATTATAAGCCCTGTGTGTGAAGCACATCAAGACAGAGAGCTCAAGGAGTGGCATGGGCAAATGCGCAGGATCCTGCCATCTGCCACGCGCATTGAGAGCGGGGCGGAGCTGGATCTATGGGACACATTCTAGTTGACCAAGACATGCTTGAACCTTCTATGGTAACAGACCAAAACGTGTAGGGGGGAGGGGGTCTGGTTACCTCGACGGCGGCTTCGTGTAGTCATACTCGGCATCCTTGCGGGTCACGTCGACGACGGCGGGGGTGCTGCGGTTGCGGTGGGCGTCGGCGTCGAGGAAGCAGATCTGGGGCGGTCGATGATGGGTTCGGGGAAGCAGATCTGAAACGAGGGAGTCGGTGAAGCAGATCCGGTGCAGTGCACGGCGTCGTTGGTGAAGCGGATCAGGTACGGCAGACGAGGGAGTCGGTGAACTCAGATAGTGCAGTGCACGGCGGCGTTGGTGAAGCGGATCTGGTGCTGCGGATGAAGCAGTCGGTGAAGCAGATCCGATGCAGTACACGGCGGCGTTGGTGAAGCGGATCTGGTGCTGCGGACGAGGGAGTCGGTGGCCTCAGGTAGGTGAGGTGGTATGCCGGCTAAGTACGGCTGGGATATTCCGGTGCGGTGGTCCGGCAGGTGAGAGATGATGGGCCTGGAGTATTGCGACAGATTTTTTGCGGAAATGGGGAAGACGAATGGAAGGCGGTAGACTATATATATCAGAGGGGGTGTGTAAATTACGAACGAGACCCCAACCAACGCCGGCTTCACTTGTCTGCCTTTGCGTCATTGCTAATAGGGTCGAAAGGGAATTCGAAATATGTGTATGGAGGCGGGAGTTTTGGCGCTCAACTCGTATTTTGAATCTCCCTGGTGTATAAGCAGTACAGTATACTAGATATTGAATCATAGACCAGGGAAGACAAGTACAGTAGTACAAAAATACTGTAATGTCTACATTGCATGATGCTGATCTACCTTGCGTTAGTGTTTGTACTTTGTAGTGGTAGCTAAGTGGTGCAAAGAAGACATATTTGTAATTTCTACAACTTAGATATGTCTTTATACATCCGTATTAGACAAAACTAAGACACCTCCTTTTAGACGAAGGTAATATTAATTTTGAATCTCTTTGTACTAATGTTGATGATTTTTAATAGATCTTCAGAGTTTCGTAGAAAAAAACTAGGCTCCTCTCGAGAAACAAATAAGCATACAATTAATTAAGTACGTGGGCGGTTATTATTATTTTAACAGGGAAACTGCATTCGTGCCCTATGGCCCGTCATCTTCAAAACCGTCCAAATGCATGCATCTAGCGACGGGCGGTTTCCAGGCCCTGGCGTGGCGGTTAACATTCGTCTTCCTCATTTCGTCTTCCTCATTTCGTCTTCTCCCTGACACTCTCGCCTGTGCCCCTCTCTCGCTACCCTCCATGGAAGCGTTCTACCAAGGACACACTTTCCTCGCTCATGGAACAACCACCATTACGGCGAACTATACCAATATGGCGTCTAAGGTGGAGGAACACATCAACAAAATCGAGTTGATACTGGAGAAAGAAGACTCGTACAAAATTGTTGGCCTAGACGTAGAGTACACCTATGGGCCTGAACAGAAGGCTGCCCTCATACAGTTGTGCATGGGCACAGACTGCCTCCTGTACCAGATTTCCTCGGCCGACCAGCCCTGCCCCAAACTCGCTGACTTTCTTGGCAGGCCTGACATAACATTTGCAGGTGTTGACATCGGCAACGACATTACCAGGCTTGGGCGTTGCAACCTCTCAGTGGCGAACTTCGTGGACATCCAGAAAAGGTGGAAGCCTGCCGATTCCACTAGTAACAATAAGGATTCGTTGGCTGACTATGCTGCGGCCATTATAGACAGCCAGTACAAATCTATCATGAAAAAACTTACGAAAGAGGAACACAAGCTGTGGAAGCAGGTGCCCTTGTCCATGAAGCATATCCTGTATGCAAGCATCGACGCATACGCAACATATGAGGTATACAGGCGAATAGTGAACTTTGAGAAGGGTCAACAAAAATTGGCGGAATTCCAGGACAGCGGGAGTAAGAAGAAGAAGAAGAAGAAGAAGAAGAAGAAGAGCAACATGGTACAGGCTGTGGAAGCTGAAGAGGAAGACCACTGAAAAGGATAGCCTAGTGTTAAAAGTAGTACAGTACTAGTATGTATACGATCGTGTGTGTATGCACCCAGTGATAAGTAGTACAGTATATTTTATCTTGCAAGTAGTTTTAAAAGTAGTACAGTACTACTGTAGTATGTACGATCGTGTGTGTATGCTCCCAGTGTCATGAGTACATAACTGATGATAATAATACTAATATGTATGGTAGATCTTTTTTTATCTTGCATACTCCCTACGATCCATAATAAGTGTGCCGTTTCACTCTAACAGCATCCACTGTGTTGTCCACAACAGCTATCCTCGTCCACAAGCAATAAGTGTAGTCCATGCCCATATATAGAGTGGACACGTACAAGCTTTTGGTTGCCCATAAGTAAATAGTAATTATTTTACTCTGTGCTCTGTCTTGCATGTGTGTACTTCTAACAAATATGTGCGTCCCAGCGTGTGCCAAAGTTAACCTTATACTGAGTATATTGTACTATAGTATTACTCCCTCCGATCCACATTACTTGATGCTAAAATGGAAGTATCTATAGTTACAATATGTCTAGATACATCTACATTAGAGTCATCTAAACCATGATTAAGCCGAACCTCTGCCCCAAGACATGACATCTCTTCTACGTAGTAGAATGCTCTCCGTCCATAATAAAATATAATCAATGGATGGGACTGGATACCTTTGTTGGGAAGGTATCGTCACCTGCCGAGTAGGGTGTATGTAGGCATCCTATCACGATCCAGTAGTAATATCCATCTCCCAGTGACCCAGTCTATGTATGTGTCTTGTCTTGTCGATCCATGGACATGGCACCTACGAGGTACTCCACTGCTGATGATTTTGTAGAGTACGTATATTTATATGAGCACGATGCTTTGTACAAAGTTGTCCCGGTCACCTCAAGGTTGCATTAGCAGGACGAAAAACAGTTACTCCCTTTCTATATAAGGAGTACTTATTTTGAGGATTAAACCTCAAGGTTGCATTAGCAGGACGAAAAACAGTTAGTCCCTTTCTATATAAGGAGTACTTATTTTGAGGATTAATTGTTCTCCTTCTCGATGCGAATGTAGAAACGCAGCAGCTTGGAAGGTCCACCAAGCACCTGGTACAGCGGCGGTACCGAGAGGAACGACGTGAGTTCATCAAACGCGACGTCGCCCGGCAAGGCGCAGCTCGACGCCTCCAATGACACATTCACGGTGTCCGCCCTGCTCCTCGAGTGCGCCAACGAGCACGACGCCGGCCCATTCGCCCACATCTTTGCCGTGTACAGAGGCCACACGCACGCGGCCGCCCTAACGCACACGGTAGACACGATGGTGGTCGAAGTCGAACCGAGCACGCCGATGATCAGGACGAACACGGCGCCGTCCTCCCCTTCGGCGATGATCCGCAGGCACGGCGAACCCGGCACCGGCACCAGCACCTCGAACACTTTGGTCGTGTTGTACGGCGGGAGCTTGTGCACTTGGATCGAGTGGGCCGCTGCAAAGTGGGCGACGAGCGCTGTTGGCGGGGCGGCGAAGTCGCAGCCGGGCTCCGTGCAAGCGCAAGGGGCGTGCGGGCATGCAATCTTGTGGTCGTGGACCTGGTGGTAGGCCACCAAGCTCCCGCAGCTGCTGTGGGGGCACTCAACCGTCGCCGCTGATACGACGGCGTCCATTGCCGGGTCGTGCTCGAATCCGCCGCGGGGTTCCACGCACCTATGGCACCGGTTCCCGGGAAGCTCGCTGAGGCAGCGGCCGCAGGCCAAATGATTACCCTTGCACTGCACAAATCAAAGTTCGTGGATTGCCATTTTTGCAGTAGTGAACCCACAAAAGAAACATCAATGGAGTGTGGGAGGGAAAGGGATCGACCTTGAAGACGGGGGGCTTGAGGGGCTGGGAGCAGAAAATGCAGTGAAGCACGGTGGAGTCCATCTTCAGGGTAACGGTGACAGTTTCCAGCATTGCGAGCGCGCGAGGAGTATGTGGCCTATCGATGGCCTCTCTTATCTCCTAGCCTCGAGGCTGGAGTACTCTATTTAAGGGGATGGGAAGGGATTTTGCTTAAGACGAGGAAAACCCAATATAGTACCTCCATCTCAAAGCTTAGCTTATATTATTTTTAGAAAGTCAAATTATGTCAAAATTGACTAAGCATTTACCGAAAATCATGGTAGTTAAAAAATGTGTATCTCCACCATCATACTATTTGAGACTATATTTGTGATGGTAATAGGCACAACTACATACACAAAAATTGACATCATCTGATTATTAGTTATTTGGACTGCGGGATGAACTTTTTGGAACTGTGCATTAAGCACCGGTAACCACTTAGGGCTTCTTTGATTCATAGGATTGACATAGGAATTATGTTGGATTTGATTCCTATGGGAAAATTTCAATCCTACACCTTTCCTATTTCTACACTCTCCACATTCCTTTGAATCAAAGCAGCAGTGCTTCTTTGTTTTTTATAGTAAGTGAAAGGACATCTAAAAAACAGGAGAAATGATCTGGAAGTGCACATAGTTTTATATAAATCAGATGGAGGGGTTACAATTACATATAGTTGGAGTATTCACTTCCGATTCACAAAAAAAAGGAGTATTCACTTCCACGCTGCATTATTATTAAGTACAGTATAAGTACTACTACAAACAGTTCAGCACAAATATGAAACGAAGAATCCATAAAAAAATAGCAGCCGTACGAACAATCAAGTACTTTTCATCGAAATTTATCATTCCTCATGACAAATTGACAGTTTTTTCAACTACGCAAAGTAGCAGTAGCTACATCTGCTTGCATATGCGAATGTAGAAACGCAGCTCCTTGGACGATCCAGCACCAACGAGGTATGGCCCCGGCACAACGAGGAACGACGTGAGCTCCTCAAACACGACAGCGCCCGGCGACGCGCTGCCAGAAGCATCGGCAGACATCTTCACGACATCCCGCCTGCAGTCCGATTTCGAGGACGGCGGCGGGCCGTGCGCCCAGATCTTCACCCTGTAGAGCGGCCACACGGATGTGGCCGAACTGACGCATACCAAAGACAAGACAATGGCCGGGCCGAGCGCGTCGATGTACAGGACGAACACGGAGCCGTCATCCCCTTCGACGACGAGCAGCCTGCACGGCGAGCACGGGTGCGTCATGGTCACCCGGAACTCTATGGACTTGCCATACTCTAACCTGTGCACCTGAATCGAGTGGGCCTCTGC